>VWZU01005364.1:143590-168280 GCA_013397095.1 Sterrhoptilus dennistouni | reverse complement strand
GCCACAATATTCGCTTTGGTCTGCGTGTTGCTGACCAGAGAAAGGAGCACCTGCCGGCACCTGCCCCCAGAGCAGGAGGACGTGGAGGATGACCAAAGCCTGGTGTTTGCTGACCTGACAGCTGAGGAGATGTCCCAGGTGGTGCGGTACCTGCAGGGACACCTCGGGGTGCCGCTGGTGGAGGCGTCACGCGCCAAACCCTCGGAGAACTGCATCGCCTGGGTGGATGTGCAGGTCCCCGCCAAGGCAGAGGTGCTGCGGTTCCTGGACGGCAGCGGGGCCCGTCCCCCCCGAGAGGCCCTGGCTGTGCTGTACTTTGGGAACCAGCCAGAGCCCAACATCACCGAGTACGTGGTGGGGCCGCTGCCGGTGCCGGTGTATCACCGAGACGTGACGGTGCAGAGGTACGGGGGGAAGGTGCCCTACCACCGCAGACCCACACTGGCTGTGGAATACAAGGAGATTGGGGTATTTCTGAAGAGCCAGGTGTTCCCCTCAGCTCCAGCTTTCATGCGACAAGTAATGGAGTATGATGGAACCAATCTTGCATTCGTGACAGCTGCTCCTCGTGGGTTCCAGTCTGGAGATCGTGTCACGTGGTTTGTGGTGTTTCAGAACGTGAGCGGATTCTTTGTGCACCCGGTGGGGCTGGAGGTGCTGGTGGATNGGTTCCAGTCTGGAGATCGTGTCACGTGGTTTGTGGTGTTTCAGAACGTGAGCGGATTCTTTGTGCACCCGGTGGGGCTGGAGGTGCTGGTGGATCACAGCAGCCTGGACACGTCGCAGTGGGCAGTGAGCAGGGTCTTCTACAATGGGCAGTACTACAGAGACATGGCTCAGCTGGAGAGTGCCTACGTGCAGGGCCGGATCAGCGTGGAGAAGGTGAGGAAGGCAGCGTGGGACGGGGACTTCTCGTCCATGAAGCCTCGGGCGCCTCGGGCCGCGCTGTTCCCGGTGCAGTTTGAGCCGCAGGGTCCCCGCTACAAGGTCAGGAAGAACCAGGTGTTGTTCCAGGGCTGGAGCTTTGCCTTTGGGATGAGCGTGAGCACGGGGCTGCGGCTGTTTGACATCCGACACAAGGGGGAGAGGGTTGCCTATGAGATCAGTGTCCAGGAGGCGCTGTCAGTGTACGGCTCCAACTGCCCGGGAGGGATGTCCACGCGCTACATGGACGGCAGCTTTGGCCTGGGCCGCTACACCTCGCCCCTGGTGCCAGGGGTGGACTGCCCCTACCTGGCCACCTACGTGGACACACACTCTCTGTCGGACAGCCTGAGGCCCAGGAAGAGGAAGGCTTCCATCTGCATCTTTGAGCACAACCTGGGCTCCCCTCTGAGGCGCCACTACTCCAACCTGCAGTCGCTCTACTACGGGGGGCTGGTCAACTCCGCTCTGGTCATTCGGTCCATCGCCACCGTGGGCAACTATGACTATGTGTGGGACTTCATCTTCTACCAGCACGGGGCCATTGAGGGCAAGGTGCAGGCCACGGGGTACCCAAGCTCATCCTTTCTTCATGGTGATGGGCTGAGATATGGCAATAGGCTTTGGGAGCACACCCTGGGTACGATACACACCCACTTTGTCAACTATAAGGTGGACTTGGACGTGGGAGGTAGGTCTTGAACTTCTTTTCATGCCTGACATTGTTTGATAAAGAGCTTTGAGGTTTGCCTTCTTGTCCATACAGTCCCTGATAACTGACATCAGAACTCTGCTTCTTTATTCTCCTAACCTCTTCTTTCATTGCAAAATTATTTTTCAATATATGAAACAGTCTGTCAAGGTCATTGGGTGGAAAGCAGTGGGAATTTCTGGGAGCTCTGTGTTCAGCTCAGGGAAAGTATGAAAGGTAGCAGCTGAAAAATGTTTGTGTTTCCTTGAGGCCTCATGTCTGGCACGGTGTGTGTTGCCATAGGCATGGGCGGGCAGACAGGGAGTTGGCCCTGTCTGAGCACAGACAGTGTGAGCCTGCATTTGCAGCGCCTGATGCTGGTCCTGGCACTCCTTCTCCCTTGGGAAAATCCTCTGAGTCTCTCACTGCCCCATGTAAAAGCAGGGCAGCTGTCCTGGTGCTCTGTGGGGCTGAGCTCCTGCAGCTCTCTCCCCTTCTTCCCTTAAGGAAACACTTGAGCATTGCAGCCTGTGTTGTGAAGCCACTACAGCGACCCAGCGAGTTCCCCTGCTCACATGTGCAGTCACAGTCTGGCAGTGGATGTGTGCACAGGGTTAGCTGAACCCAGGAGCAGCCCTGGCTCACAGTGAAGTGCTGGCAGCCCCCTTGGGATGCTCAGCCTCAGGGGCATCTTTGAGTCCCCCAGAAGGCGACTGCAGCACCTGCAGCCCGGGGACATTGTGGACACACATGGGGCCTGTTATTGACAACCACTTCTGTAAAAGGCAGAGGGAAAATGTTTTACATCTGCACAGGACCCAAGAGGTCGCTGGTGGGCAGCGGCTACGCCTGAACCAGCCCAAAGAGAAGCGCAGCCCCAGGGATCCCGGCTGTCTCCTGGATTGTGGAAAGTAACCTTAGAGCTATGTTGGTCAAGCTGCAGCTAACCCCAAAGCAAGCATTGGGTCCCAGCCCGTGTCCTGTGATGCAGGGGTTTGTGTGGCCTTGAATGGTGCTGCTGCTGTTTTTATGGTCAAAATCGGGGCTGATACTGGTTCCTTCCTGTATGCAAGGCTTGTGAGCATGCTAAAATACAGTTCCTGTGTGGGGCAAGATCCTTTTCTGTGACTTCAATGCCCTTCAGTGCCCCTTTCTGTTTACAGAGCCTGAGCCCTGACTGCTGTAAAATGCTCTTGAGTAGAGTTGTGTAAACCTCAGACTTGTTCCCTGTGGCGAGAGGGGAGCCGTGTTCCAGGCAAAAGGGCTCGGGGCCATGCAGGGAGCTTGAGCAGTTCCCACAGGAGCCCCTGTGTCACAGCTGAAGTGGGTCATTGCCCACACAGGCTCTTGGATGCTCATCTGAAGCTGGTGTGGGGCTTGCAGGGGAAAAGTGCAATTACTGCCTCGTTGGAAGTGATCAGGAAAGCCTAATTCCTAAATTAACATGAATGCAAATGGCGTGAATTGCACCAGTGCTGTGGTGGTTCTGACCCCTCCTGCCCGTGGCTCAGACTCTCCCCAACAGGAGGGAGTTTGGTGGGTCCTGGTCTCCAAAAATCCATCCTTGCTGTAGTGTGGGGCCAGGAGCCACGGGGGAGCCTGGCAGGAGCTGATGGCCCTGCAGGAGCAGCCACCTCACACCATTTCTGTCCAGGGCAGCCCTTGTGCAAAGATCATCTCTGCTCGAATGGGACAGGAATGGTTCAGCAATTGCTGCCTTTTCTCACCAGGGAGCTGCCTCTGGTCTGCCCACAGCTAGAGCCAGGCTGGAGCTGCCAGGTCTGTTGCTTCAGGGCTGGGAAGGACTTGGAGGCAACAGAGAATGGTGACAGGAAGAACTGGCATGTGGAGGTGCAGGGAGCCAGCAGGTCCTGGGCTGTGCCAGCATAGACTGGCCCCTCAGGGCAGTGGAGCTGGTCTGGGGACACTGGGTGCAGAAGGACCAGGCTGGCTGAGCCTTCCCCTATGGCATCACCACGATCCCACAGGACACGGAGATGGAGCATCCTGAGAAACACTGAAAGGAACAAAGGCCCTTAGGACGGATGAGACTGGAGCTCTTTGTGGTGTCACCCTGCAGTAGAAAAACTCGTCAGTAGCTTGGTGAGTGAGGCAGGCACTGGCTCCCTGGCTAGATCCTTTAGTACTTGTGGGGTGGGGAGGAAACAAGCCAAACTGGCTGGGGCCTGTGATCTCCTCTCAGAGCCCCACAGGAGCTACAAGTTCCCTCCCCACCTCACAAGCATTGCCGTTACGCCCACAGTTGCAAATGAATAAAGAGCCTGGTCTGCAGGTGAGGATTCTTCACTCTGGATTCTTCAGCCAAACTGTGTGTGCTGTCACTGCACTCGGAGTGATGAACCCCAAACTTCCCTACGTTCTCCTGGTGGGGGCTGCAGTGATAATCTTCATTCTGTCCTGCATGCTGCTGAGCAGGGGTGGGCAATCGCCCAGCTGCGAATCCCAGCCCAGCGTCGTGGAGAAGACAGGATCCATGAGCCAAAGCCTGGTGTTTGCTGACCTGACAGCTGAGGAGATGTCCCAGGTGGTGCGGTACCTGCAGGGACACCTCGGGGTGCCGCTGGTGGAGGCGTCACGCGCCAAACCCTCGGAGAACTGCATCGCCTGGGTGGATGTGCAGGTCCCCGCCAAGGCAGAGGTGCTGCGGTTCCTGGACGGCAGCGGGGCCCGTCCCCCCCGAGAGGCCCTGGCTGTGCTGTACTTTGGGAACCAGCCAGAGCCCAACATCACCGAGTACGTGGTGGGGCCGCTGCCGGTGCCGGTGTATCACCGAGACGTGACGGTGCAGAGGTACGGGGGGAAGGTGCCCTACCACCGCAGACCGATGCTGGGCAGTGAGTACGAGCAGCTGAGAGTGTTCTTGGAGACAAAGGCATTTGCTGCAGCACCGACTTTCCTGCGAGAAGTCCTTGAGTACGACAGGACCAATGTGGCCTTTCAGACCACAGTCCCTCATGGGTTCCAGTCTGGAGATCGTGTCACGTGGTTTGTGGTGTTTCAGAACGTGAGCGGATTCTTTGTGCACCCGGTGGGGCTGGAGGTGCTGGTGGATCACAGCAGCCTGGACACGTCGCAGTGGGCGGTGAGCAGGGTCTTCTACAATGGGCAGTACTACAGAGACATGGCTCAGCTGGAGAGTGCCTACGTGCAGGGCCGGATCAGCGTGGAGAAGGTGAGGAAGGCAGCGTGGGACGGGGACTTCTCGTCCATGAAGCCTCGGGCGCCTCGGGCCGCGCTGTTCCCGGTGCAGTTTGAGCCGCAGGGTCCCCGCTACAAGGTCAGGAAGAACCAGGTGTTGTTCCAGGGCTGGAGCTTTGCCTTTGGGATGAGCGTGAGCACGGGGCTGCGGCTGTTTGACATCCGACACAAGGGGGAGAGGGTTGCCTATGAGATCAGTGTCCAGGAGGCGCTGTCAGTGTACGGCTCCAACTGCCCGGGAGGGATGTCCACGCGCTACATGGACGGCAGCTTTGGCCTGGGCCGCTACACCTCGCCCCTGGTGCCAGGGGTGGACTGCCCCTACCTGGCCACCTACGTGGACACACACTCTCTGTCGGACAGCCTGAGGCCCAGGAAGAGGAAGGCTTCCATCTGCATCTTTGAGCACAACCTGGGCTCCCCTCTGAGGCGCCACTACTCCAACCTGCAGTCGCTCTACTACGGGGGGCTGGTCAACTCCGCTCTGGTCATTCGGTCCATCGCCACCGTGGGCAACTATGACTATGTGTGGGACTTCATCTTCTACCAGAACGGGGCCATTGAGGGCAAGGTGCAGGCCACGGGGTACCCAAGCTCATCCTTTCTTCATGGTGATGGGCTGAGATATGGCAATAGGCTTTGGGAGCACACCCTGGGTACGATACACACCCACTTTGTCAACTATAAGGTGGACTTGGACGTGGGAGGTAGGTCTGGCTCTTGTCGCTCCTTTTTAAATAGTGCTCTCCAAATACTTTTAGACTCAAAAATACTTACGTTTTTGGTGGTGATACAGGTTTTCCTTTTCACTTGTTGAGCAGGGTGGTGTGCTTTCAGTGGGGGGTGGAGAAACTGCAGGAAGAGTGAGAAGGCAGATGAAATCAAACTGTTGCTGTTAATACTGCTATGGGAGATGTGGGCGTAATAGTTTTGCCCATGTGAGAAGAAGAAAGGAAATGAGCTCAGCTGTGCATGGATCTTCTTCTGTGGGGCTCAAATTATCATTGATGGCCACAGGTTCAGCTCTGAAATGGCTTTTTTGAAAGCTGAGAACTCACATGTTAAAGGAACATAACACAGAGGGGCTTTGTGGTGGGACGGGCAGGAGGTGCTAAGAAATAACCCCTCTGCACAGGCACTGGCCATTGAATGCTCTCAGCAGCCTTTTCCCACCTTGTCCCCAGCTCAATTTGCTCTCATGCAAATCCTGTTGCTCCAAACCTTGTGCCCATGTCTCTTTGTGACAGGGTCTGAGAACAGCACAACACTGCTCTTGTCTGTGATGTGCAAATGTGTGCAGCACCTGGGCTGCTCCAGGTGCCTCCACTGTGCAGGATGAGCAGTAACAAAGCTTGTGCTCTGGTATAATTAGCCTATGCTTGCATGGGAAGTAAACCTGTTCTTCTGCCCTGGGGTGAGGCTCATCTCTTGTCCCCTTTTGTCTGTCATAGCATCTGCTGCAGAGTGGTGGTGCCTGGCTTGGACAAGTGTCCAGCCAGAGATCAACACATGTGGTGCTGTTGTGGCATGTGGAGCTGCAGAGCAGCAGCTGCTCCTGGATAGGGCTGGTGCTCAGAGCCCAGGGTGCAGGGAGGGACAACAGAGACAGCAGGCACTGTGATGTCCTTGGGGAACAGGGGACTGTGGGGACTCTCCTCAGTGACTTTGTTTTGACTTCACAGGGGTGAAGAACTCCCTTGTGGCCCATGACATGGCATTTGAGATGACACGGGCTCCCTGGAGCCCAGAGCAGCAGATAGAGCGGCCACGACTCACCAAGAAAGTCCTGGACACAGAAGACCAGGCTGCCTTCAGACTCCAGTCCAAGATTCCCAGATACATCTACTTCGCTGCCAACAGCAAAAACAAGTGGGGCCACCAGCGTGGTTACAGGATCCAGATCACCAGTTTTGCAGGGGACCACATCCCTGAAGCCAGCTCCATGGAGAGGGCCATCAGCTGGGCAAGGTCAGGCTGTTCTGGCTGGCGTGGCAGGTTCTCAGAGCCCTCAGCCCTGCCAGCTGGGAAGGCATTGCTGGATGTCCCTTGATGGGAGGCACAGGGCGGCACTCTTCTTCTGGGGTTGCTCCATTGGAGCAGGCCTGTGCTCTGCAGGCTCTCAGGAGCTGATTTAGCTCTGCCCTGCCTCGGGGGGCTGCTCTTTTCTTGTCCTCAGGTACCAGCTGGCTGTCACCCGGAGGAAGGAGGAAGAGCCCACCAGCACCAGCATTTACAACCAGAATGACCCCTGGACACCCACTGTCACCTTTGCTGACTTCATCAACAACGAGACCATCACCAACGAGGTAAGCTGGGGTCCCCTGGGCTGGAATGCAGCACCCAGCCCCAGGCTCAATGGGAGCCCCAAGGAGCAGAGGAGGCTCCAGAACCATCCCTGGGACAATGGGCCCAGCTGTGAGAGCAGCAGCCCAGAGGAAAGTGGGTTTGAGCATCCCTTTCTCTGTGTGTCTGCGTGGTACTCTGGTCAGAGAACACAGAGAGTGCATGCAGAGCAGAAGTTTGTTTCTCCCTGTGGAGAAATGCTGGCAAAACATCATGAAAATCTCTGTGAGGCCATGGAGGTCAAAGCAAGGGCCCTTCCACTGGGTGTGTGTCCGCAGCCATGGCTGTGGCAGGTCTTTGGGGAAGGGAGGAGTTCTTTCCCAGGAGAGGGGAGGTTGGTGGGAATGCAGCTGGCTGGTGCCCATTGGGGGGGTCCCCCTCCTTCTCTTCTGTCACTCCCCACTGCCCCATGTGTATTTTGGTCACTGTTGCTGCAGCTTCTGAAGTAACCCTGGGCTTGTGGCTCTTCCCTGCCTAGGATCTGGTTGCCTGGATAACTACTGGCTTCCTTCACATCCCACACTCTGAGGATATTCCCAACACTGTGACTGTGGGAAACTCGGTCGGTTTTCTCCTGAGACCCTACAACTACTATGACCTGGACCCCTCTGTATACTCCCACGATGGTGTGTTTTTCACCAGTGAGCAGGACTTTACAGCATGTGAAATCAACCCTCTTGCCTGCTTGCCCAAAACTGCCTCTTGTTTGCCAAACTTCCCCCCATTCACCTATGATGGTTTTCGAAACATGAGCAGGCTTTAATGCTACAGGATGGTGTGAGGAGATGTGGTCAGAGACACCAGGCTGACTGTTCTGTCTCTGATTTTCAGCTTTTTAGTGAAGTTGTCTCAATTTTCAGTTGTCCAGTGACTTCACATTTTATTGTTGCTTTTGAAATAGTGCTCTTGAAAAGGGAAGCATGATTTTCCTAGCATGATGTGAGATGGAAGTCTAAGTTATCTGTTAATTACTGAATTTGAGTCTGTCACCAGAGGAAAGTGAGGAGAAAATCCTGTTCCTCTGCTGTAGAAGCAAGTGCTGTGTAGTGCATATCTCAGGTTAAAATAATGAAAATGGTGCTGGTCCAATGCTCTCAAGTGTCTCATTCTTACAACTTACTGCAGTGTCTCCTGGGGGGTGGTGCTGGTCTCTGCCCTGTCTCCTGTGCCCACAAACCAGCCCAACACTGTGGCTCTGGCTGTTTGTCAGGGCACAGGGATGTCCAGCTGGAGGGCAGGAGGGACAAGCTGGGGCATGCCCCAGAGGTCAGGGGCATGGACTGAGGTGGGCACTGGCACCCAGCCCTGTGGCTGTTGTGGGTCATGGCCAGGACTGGGTGGGTTTTGGCTCTCAGGCCCTCAGTGCCGGGCACAAGGGAGGGAACCTGATAGGACCTTGCAGGAAGGGGTCTCATAGCTGCTGGTGATGCAGCATGGCCAGTGCCACTCCCTGTTTGCCAGGATGCTGGTTGGGCTCTGGTGCCCCTGTTCCTCTCCTCGCAGCCCCATCTGTGCTAGGATGTAACTCAGGATCAGTGGGCACCTTTGAAAGGTGACAAAGAGCTGTCCCATCCTTCCTGGCTGCAGGACCATGGGGATGTTGGCAGCAGCAGGCAGTGCTGCTTGGTGATGGCTGGGCTGTGTCAGGATGGGGCAGTGGTGCTGGGTTCAGTACTGCTCTGCACAGGGAACGTTTATCTCTACAGCCACTGCTGCCTGGTCAGCATCTGTAGGGTTAAGAGTAGGAGGAGAAGGGAGATGTACTTACTTCCCCTGAATGGCTGGATTCATCCTCTCCAAGCTCTGCAGTGTAGGATCTGGGACCAGAGGGGAAGGACAGATGTAAAACCATTGAGTTTACTTAAAATTATGACCCTCTAGGGAAGCAGAGCAAAGTTGCCTTTTATGGTTCCCAGCAAATCCTGGCAATGTGTGAGAACATCCCCTCACACTCTCCCTGTGAGTTCCTCCGGGCTGTTCTCTGCTGAGGAAGCAGGGGAGGAAAATAAACCCGAGCAAACCCAGCCCCTTGTTCTGGTGAGTTGCTGGGAGTATTCCACAGCTGGAAACTTTTCCTGCCAGACTGCGGGAGCACTCAGAGCCCCAGCAGGCATGAGCCTGAAAACTGTGCTCATCCTCCTTGGTCTGGCCTTAGCCACAATATTCGCTTTGGTCTGTGTGTTGCTGACCAGAGAAAGAAGCCCCAGCACCTGCCGGCACCTGCCCCCAGAGCAGGAGGATGTGGAGGATGACCAAAGCCTGGTGTTTGCTGACCTGACAGCTGAGGAGATGTCCCAGGTGGTGCGGTACCTGCAGGGACACCTCGGGGTGCCGCTGGTGGAGGCGTCACGCGCCAAACCCTCGGAGAACTGCATCGCCTGGGTGGATGTGCAGGTCCCCGCCAAGGCAGAGGTGCTGCGGTTCCTGGACGGCAGCGGGGCCCGTCCCCCCCGAGAGGCCCTGGCTGTGCTGTACTTTGGGAACCAGCCAGAGCCCAACATCACCGAGTACGTGGTGGGGCCGCTGCCGGTGCCGGTGTATCACCGAGACGTGACGGTGCAGAGGTACAGGGGGAAGGTGCCCTACCACCGCAGACCCGTCACTGGAAGGGAGTACACGGATATCAATGCCCTCATCCAGAGGGAGCTGAAAAAGGCACCGCAGTTCCTCACTGCCTGCTGTGAATCTGATGGGACCAACCTGGTCACCCTCACCACAGCCCCTCGGGGCTTTAAGTCTGGTGACCGCGTGACCTGGTTTGTCCTTTTCCACAACGTGGCTGGCACTGGGTACTACCTGTCCCCAGTCGGGCTGGAGGTGCTGGTGGACCATGGGGACCTCCACATCTCCCGGTGGCAGCTGCGCCGAGTCTTCTACAACGGCCGGTACTTTGCCAGCACAGGGGATCTGGAAGAAGAGTTTGTGGCTGGTGCACTGGAGGTTGTCAGAGTCAAGCAGCCCCGGGCTGATGCAGTGATGGGCTCAATGAAGCCTCGGAGCCCACCTGGGCCCCCGGGCCCACTGCAGTTTGAGCCACAGGGTCACCGCTACAGCGTCAGGAGCAACCGTGTCACCTTCCAGGGGTGGAGCATCGCCTTCGGGATGAACCCCAACACTGGCCCGCGCTTCTTTGACATCAGGTATCGTGGGGAGAGGATTGTCTATGAGCTGAGCCTCCAGGAAGCCTTAGCCCTGTACGGCTCCAACTGCCCTGGGGGCATGTCCACCCGCTACCTGGACGGCAGCTTCGGCATCGGCAGGTTTGCCTACGAGCTGGTCCAGGGCCTGGACTGCCCCTACACAGCCACCTACGTGGACAGGCACTACCTGGCAGAGTCAGATACTCCCAAAACAAACCAAAAGTCACTCTGCATTTTTGAGCATGACTCTGCCCTCCCTCTGAGGCGCCACTTCTCTGACTCCCAGTCCTTTTACTACGGCGGGCTGCGGAAGAACACGCTGGTCATCCGTGCCATCTCCACGCTCATTAACTATGACTACATCTGGGATTTCATGTTCCATGGCAATGGGGCTGTGGAGGTCCGGGTGCATGCCACTGGCTACATCAGCTCCTCCTTCTTCCATGGACAAGGCACTGACTATGGCAACAGGGTTGGGCCCCACACACTGGGGACGATGCACCTCCACCACATCCACTACAAGGTGGACCTGGATGTTGATGGTAGGTCTGGCCACCTTTGTGCACGGCTGTGGTTTACTCTGCTTGGGGTGAAGAGCTTGAGAAGGTTTTCTCTTCTGCTTTACAGGGCAGCTGAACTCCCTGGAGACCCAGGATATGGAGTACGAGTTTGTCAAAGACCCCTGGAGCGGACAGAACACCATTGAAAGGCCATACCTCCGCAGGGAAAGGCTGCAGAAGGAGGATGAGGCAGCATTCCCACTCAATGCCCCCATGCCCCGCTACCTCTCCTTTGTCAGCCCCAACCCCAACAAGTGGGAGCACCCACGCAGCTACAGGATCCAGGTCATCAGCTTTGCTGGGAAGCACCTGCCCACCAGCAGCTCCATGGAACGCTCCATCAGCTGGGGCAGGTGGGTGCCAGGGCTGTGGACCCTCAGCTGCTTCTGCTCCTGGGGGAGAGAGGCTGTCACCCCTGGGCAGGGAAGGGTTAAAAAGCAAACATGCATAGCTTTTGGTTCTGAAATCTCCTTGAGATGTTGCTCAATAACATCTGCTTATGGTAGTTCACAGGCAGGAATCTGACCCCACGTCAGACTAATTTAGAGCAACCCCATGTGTTTTTCCCTTTGAGGGGAAGTAGGCTGCAGAACAAATTCCTAAGGGAAGCACTGGCATGGCCAGGCTGTGATATCTTCCCATGAGGACAGAATGCCTTTTGGAAAATGCTTGGGATAAGCACAGACCAGTCCCACTGCCAGGGTGAGCTGATGGAGCTTATGCTGGGGAAGTCTGTGTGGGGGAGAAGCAGCTGTGGCTTAAGGGAGTGTGTTGGGCATTGAGTGGCAGCATTTGCACCTGGCTCCATTCCTGTTTCCCAGCCGTGCTGGAAAAGCCACAGGAAGCAAGGGATCCCCTGCAAAGCTCAAAGATGCTGGGCTTGCTGCCCATTATTGCCCTCCCAGCCCTTTCCCTCCCCATCCCAGGGCAGACCAGGGATGCATCCAGCCCCAGTGTGCCAGTGAATCCCATCTGGCAATGCCATGGCTGCCCTGGCCTGTGCTGGCAGGGACAAGCCCCTGTGACCCCTGTGCTGGCTGGGACAAGCCCCTGTGACCCCTGTGCTGGCAGGTACCAGCTGGCTGTCACCCGGCGGAAGGAGGAGGAGCCCACCAGCACCAGCGTCTACAACCAAAACGACCCCTGGACACCCACTGTCACCTTTGCTGACTTCATCAACAACGAGACCATCACCAATGAGGTAAGCTGGGGTCTCTGGGATGGAGAGAAGCTGAACCTTGTGGGGGCCATCCTGGCTCCTGCCCTGGACAGAAGCTGCACCTGTCCCAGAGCCAGCAGCTGCTGGGCTGGCAGAGTCCTGCTCAGCCTGACAGAGGCCTCATTCCTCTTCTCCCAGGATTTGGTTGCCTGGATCACTGTGGGGTTCCTGCACGTCCCTCATGCCGAAGACATCCCCAACACAGTGACTGTGGGGAATGGTGTTGGCTTTTTCCTGAGGCCCTACAACTACTTCAACGAGGACTCCTCGGTGGATTCATCTGACAGTGTCTACTTCAGCAGTGAACAGGATGTTGGGGCATGTGGGGCCAACCCCCTTGCCTGCCTGTCCTCTGCCACCACCTGTGCCCCCCAACTGCCCCCCTTCCACTTTGGGGGCTTCCTCAACCTCAGTCTGGCACAGCCTCCTGGTGGACTCTGATGGGCCAGGGGCTGCTGCTGGCTCTGGGTGGGTGTCCAGAGGGTCTTTGTCCCACACCAGGACCTGCCCTCCCCCTGCCCAGGCTGCCACATCCTCAGGGTCAGGTTTTGGGAGAAGCTCAGTTCTTGTTTCAGCACTGCAGCCCTGCCAAAGGAGGACCCAAAGCCTTTGAAAAACAGCCTCTGGGAGTGATTTTTTTATTTCATCCTGGATGTCCCCCTGTGTACTGTGGGGTGCCCACAGACGCTCCCCTCCCCTGGAATGGGGCTTCCACCACCTTCCCATCATCTGTGCCCACAGGGTGACAGTGCTGGCCAAGGGTACCCACAGCACAAAGCTGCAGCTGCCCTTGGAGCTGTGCTCCACCTGAGGTTTTTCCCACAGCAGTGGGAGTGAGTGGTGTGGTGTTGCTGTGGACCTGCCACAGGATGCCCAAAATATCCTCCCCAGCCACTCAGGCATTAACAGCATCAAGGCCACTGGGCCCAGGCACTGGAGGGAGTGCACTGGGCTGGCTGGGAGGCTGCTGGAGGAGCCCACGGCTGAGCTGTGGGTGGCACTGCCCGGGCTGGGCTGTTCCAATAAACAGGCACTTCAGTGCTTTTCCTGAACAAACTGGTGTAGCTCACGGGTGCTGCTCTGTCTCCTGTGGCTGTTGTCAGCCCCAGCATGGCTGATGCTGTGGGAGCTGATGCCCCGTTCAGGGTGGCCCTGGCTCAGCTCTGTGGGAGTCCAAGGGATGTGGGGCTGCCCCAGTGCCCAGCACAGCTCTGAGTGTGTCCTGGCAATGCTCCTGGATCCCGGTGCTGCGAGGAGGCTCCTTCCAGGGAATATGAAGCAAACAAGGGAGTTAATGTTTAACAGTTGTTCTGAGCTGTGTTAATCAGTTCTGGGCTTGGCTGCTGCCCAGAGTGCTCAGCCCCCCTGCGTGAGGACCCTTGTTTCTACACCCCCAGCTGCATGTGCAGCTCTGGGCTGCAGGATCCCTCAGCCCACAGAGCCCATCCCCACTGTGCCAGGCTGGCATGGGGACACCAAGGAGCTCGGTGAGGCCAGTGCCAGCCCTGGCATGTGGCTGCAGATGCTAAACACTCACCAAGGTGTCCTTGGGGCCATGGTGGGTATCCATCCCCTCTGACTCCTTGCTGTAGTGGATGGGTCTGTCCAGAACATGCTGTGAGGGGCTTGAGCAGCCCTAATGGCTGTGGCCTGTGCCCCTGGGAACCAGCTCAGCTTGCTGGTGGGAGGAGAGGGCAACTCAGGCCATGGCTCAGTTGTCCCTGGGTGCCCTGGGGTGACAGTAGGGACTGTTCCCAGAGGCTCCTGCCAGGCCTTGTGTGAGAGGAAGGTCGTGTCCAGCCGGCTCTCTGCCCACCACCCCGTGCCCACGTGCTGGTGCCTGGACTCTGCTCGTGCACTGACGCAGTGACCACAGTCCCACAGCACAGCCTGCACCTTGCAGCTGCCTGGGAACATTCTGGACAAAACCCTGGCACTGCATGTGGCAGTTACAGTCCCCACTGGTGCTGCACTGGCCAGAGCTGCACAAGGAGCCTTGGGAATCATGGGCACAGCATGTCCCAGGGCCAGCTGCTGCCACTGTAGTCACACAGTTCCTGGGCTTGGTGTGCACAGACCCAGGGCAGAAGTTGGGTTCCCCCAGCCTGGCCCCACTCCTTCCCTGGGAAAGCCAGGCAGCTGCTTTACAGTGCACATCTCCAGCAGTGCTGCTGGCAGGGCTGCACAGTGCAGGGGATGGACTGAGCAATTGCCAGCCCAGCCAGGATGCAGAGCCCTGCAGTGCCCAGGCAGCTCCTGCTCCTTCCCTGCCCTGCCTCAGGTCCACACAGTGACTTTGGGGCTGGGGGTTTATCCACAGGGCAGGGCAGGGAGCAGTGCTGGGGCCGTGTGGACCCTGGTACCTCTGGCACAGTCCTGACCTGGCACTGCACAGGGGGGTACTGGGCTGAGCCACTTTGTCCTCCGTGCTGGGAGGGAGGGTGACTGTTTCCATCCTGCTTCCTGCCTCTCCCCACTATGGCCTCTGTTTTCCTGCAGTGAATTTTTCCTAGAGGACTGGAGTGCTAGTGGCTAGAGCCACCCCCCAAGACCTCTTGCCCTGTTTTCCACTGTGAAATCTCCTGTGAAGGATTTATTGCTGATGGTTTCAAAATATTTTTGGAACAGAAGCCAAGTCTGTTGCATTCCTTCACGCTGGCCAAAGCTACTCTCAGTTGAGGACCCTGGAATGAGCTGTTGAGGAATTTGGTTTGCAAGAATAATTCTGTTTCTGTGCAGACTTCTGTTCTGTTGGGATGTTTTGCAGGTCAGGAGCTCAGTCCAGGGTCTGGGACCATCTTCCTCGGGTGCAGCAAGGCCAGGCTGGATAGGACATGCCTGCAGCAGGGCTGGGTCTGTGGTCTTTGCCTGCTTTTCTCACAGGCCATCCATGCCCATATCCCAGGGAATGAGGTTTGCTGGTGTTTTGCCTGTCAGACCCTGTGGCTCCCTGGGCTCTGCATGGGCAGAGGGGCAGGATGGGGCCTGTAACTCCTGCTGTTTGTCAGCAGGACCCAGTACTGGACACAGCTCCCACAGAGGCAAACAACACAGGGCAGGGGTTCAAGGATCTTGAGATGAATTTTCTCAGGAGGGAGATAAGTGATGCATTTCACTGGCTGTTGATCATTAATGCCTTGCTGCCTGTTCAGCTGGCTGGGTGCTAGCTGGGCACGCTGTGCTGCTGCAGGGCTGTGTGTCCATGCATTAGCAGTGGTGGATGATGAAATTGCAGTGCCAGCACTGCTACCAGGGACAACAGAGTGCAGCTAGGGTGGAGGGGACAGCCATGGGCACTGCAGGATGAGTTGTGTGTTTGGCTCTGTACCCACAGCTGGGGTCTGATGGGGCGGGAGGGATTAATCCAGTGGAGCAGTGCTGGGAGGAGAAGTGCCACCCCTGTTTGCAAAGATCCTTTAGCCCCCCACTAGAGATAAGAACATGGCTGGCAGTGGGGAGAATCTCAGACCTGGCTGTCTCAGACTGCAGGGACCTCCAGGAATGGCTTTGAAAGTTTCCCATTATGCAAAGTCCTGGTTAAATTAGCCTGTTAAATGAGGAGGGGTGTGAGCAGTCTGCCTTCTGCTCCATGCACCCACTCCCTGCTCCTGGGCATCCTTGCCATGCTCCAGTGGTGGTTCACAGGGGGGATGGCAGAGAGACCAGGGCAATTGTCAGCCCTGGACATGGCAGCTCTGCAGGACTGTCACCCACAGAGTGTGGGATAATGAAGCAAGGGCTGAGGTTCAGTCAGAGCAGCTGAATTGTATTGGATAGCTGGAGGAGCCAGGGCTGCAGGATCCCCCTGCACGAGGGGATGGTGTGGGGCAGGGGATGGTGCTGGGGTTGGAGCACCCTGTACTCCACGTGCCTTCAAGCCTGTTTTCCCCTTTTACGTAAATTGTTCCAAACATGTTTGTTACAACCCCCTGGTGATGTACCTCCACAAAGAGTGGTTTTGGGTCCAAAGATCAGTGCTGGGACAGTGACCTGCCCCCTGCAAACAAGACCCTGCTGAGTATAAAACCCCAGTGGCACAGTGGAGTAGGAGACAGCCAGAGCCACGCCGAGGGCAGCGGCAGCAGGGGAGGATGGAGGCCAACATGAACCTCTTGCACGACCTGGGCATCAGGACAACAAACTGGCTGCAGCAGCACTTCCAGGGCTCCCAGGACTGGTTCCTCTTCATCTCTTATGCTGCTGATCTCAGGAATGCTTTTTTTGTCCTCTTCCCCATCTGGTTCCACTTCAATGAAGCAGTGGGCATCAGGCTCATCTGGGTGGCTGTAATTGGAGACTGGCTCAACCTTGTCTTCAAATGGTGAGTGGCCCTGAGCCAACATTCCCACTGTGTATTGGCACACCTGGACTAATGTGGGACAGAGGGGTGCTCTCAGCCCCAGTGCTGGAGCGGAACCAAGACCAGAGTTCAGCCCCAGCTGGGCAGTGACAATGGTCACTCCTTCCCAAGCCAGGCAGCAACAGCTCCCCCCTTCCCAGAGCCAAGCAGAGAGATGGAGCCTCCTGCAAACAGAGCTTCCATCAGTCAGGGCTGTGCTGCTGAGTGGAGGGTTCTTCTCACAGGGCCCCTCACCACAGGAGGTCATATTGACTTGGTTGCAGGAGGTTCTTGCTCTTCCCTCTCAGGGTTGGGGATGGGGACATGGACAGGCAGTATCAGCTGTCAGAACCAAGCAATCAGCTGGGTGCTGTGTCTGTCAGGATGCCCTAGACCACTTGTGGGTCCTTCTTCCATCTCCCAGGACAGATCTAAAGCTGCAGCTGTGCCCAGGACTTCCTCAGATCCCTTCTCTTTTCTTTTCAGGATCCTCTTTGGGGAGAGGCCATACTGGTGGGTCCTTGACACAGACTATTATGGCAACAACTCTGCACCAGAGATCCAGCAGTTCCCACTCACCTGCGAGACTGGCCCCGGTAGGGTCCCCAAGCTGTGGGAGGGGTTTGCAGCCAGGGGCAGGGGGTGCTTGCTCATGGTGACCTGCACATGCAAGGAGGGGGGTGCTGGCCTGGCCAGGGCTGTGGCTGGCAGCCTGCAGCCAGAACATGCCCCTGGACAGCTCTGGAGAGCTGCTGTGCTCCTGGGGACTGCCTGCAGGGGAAGGAGGCAGGGCAGCCCCTGCTCAGAGCAGACCTTGACCCTTGGTGAAGCTGTGGTGGTTTAGCACAAACCCCTGCCTGTGCTCAGCTCTGGCCCCTGCAGAGTCTGACCTGGGTCTCTCTTCTTGCCCAGGGAGCCCATCTGGCCATGCCATGGGTGCAGCAGGCGTGTACTACGTCATGGTGACAGCCCTCCTCTCTGCTGCCAGGGGAGAGAAGCAGTCAAAGACACTCAAATACTGGTAAGCTGTGTGCCAAAACCACCTGTGCTAGGCAGAGGCAGCTCCAGCACTGACAGGCACAGCCAAGCCCGTCAAGGCACAAGGCTGTGGACTGACAGCTGGGCTGGGGCACCCCAGGTAGGGTCTGCATGGGGACAGGTTCAGCAGGCAGCCAGGCATTGTTTGGAGTATGTGATGGCAGTGCCATGGGCAGTGCAAGCTGGCCCTGGCACCCACATGGCCACCTGTCCCTCACAGGGTACTGTGGACAGTGCTTTGGATTGGGTTCTGGGCAGTCCAGGTCTGTGTCTGCACGTCCCGAGTCTTCATTGCCGCTCACTTCCCCCACCAGGTGATTGCAGGGGTTTTCTCAGGTGAGTGTGTCAGAGCCCCCATCCCCTTCCCTGCAGCACCACCGTGCTGGACTGCAGTACTGACCAGTGCTCCCACTTTGTTACTGACAGGAATAGCTGTGGCCAAGACCTTCCAGCATGTCCAGTGCATCTACCATGCCAGCTTCCATCGGTACCTGGGCATCACCATCTTCCTCTTCAGCTTCACCCTGGGTTTCTACCTGCTGCTGTGGACATTTGGCGTGGACCTGCTCTGGACTCTGGAGAAGGCACAGAAATGGTGCAGCCGCCCTGAGTGGGTCCACATTGACACCACTCCCTTTGCCAGCCTCCTCCGTAACCTGGGCATCCTCTTTGGGCTTGGGCTGGCCCTCAACTCCCACATGTACCAGGAGAGCTCCTGGCTCAAGCAGGGCCAGCAGCTGCCCTTGCGCCTGGGCTGCATCGCTGCCTCCCTCCTCATCCTGCACATCTTCGATGCCTTCAAGCCACCTTCCCACGTGCAGCTGCTCTTCTATGCCCTCTCCTTCTGCAAGAGTGCAGCCGTGCCACTGCTTAGTGTCTGCATCATCCCCTACTGCCTCTCCCCGCTCCTGGCCACACAGCACAAAAAGGCTGCCTAAGGCAGGCACACACCCCAGCCCTGGGCCCAGGGGCAGCTACCGGGCCCTGGGTGCTCCTCAGCCACTGTTTGCTTCCCGCTGAACCTGCACAGGCTGATTCTGCACTGGGAGCAGAGCATGGAGGCTGGGCCCGTGGTGCTGCTGGGTGGCTCCCACAACACGGACCCACAGTGTCAGTCAGGCTGGTCTGCAGCTGGCTGTGGCACAGAGAGCCCTGCATGCCCAGGACTCCCCTGCTGTCCCTCCCGCACCCACAGGTGGTGGGCACCTGCCCAGGACCCAGCAGCAGCAGTGGGAGGTCCTGCACTCCCTTGCAGCTTGTGGGGACAGGTCACCTCTGCAGTTCAGGGCTGGGGACAGCACCACTGGGAGCAGGGCTCTCATCTCAGCACGTCTGGGGTCTGCTGAAGAGGCAGCTGTGGCAGGAATGGGCAGACACTGTGACACGGAGACAAAGTGCCAGTGTGAGGGACCCCCCCCAGCCCTGGGACGTTTGGTGTTCACCTTGGTGCAGTGTGGGGTGCACACACCCCCAAGAGTGCATATGCATAAAACATGTACCTGTGCACATGATGTAGGGTGGGGTTGTGCACGGGAGGTATTTTATTAAAGCTAAAGGTTGTTTAGCTGGTGAGTTTGAGTGTCCTGCTGGCCAACACCATGGGATGGGGGATCAGCTCCTGGATGGATGCAGGGTTGTGGCACAGCCTGCAGATGGTAGAGGAAGGACTTTTCTCCCAGGTGCTGAAGACCCTCAACACCTGCAAGACACATTCAAGCCATGGGGAAGGGCAGTGCCTAGTGCCCTGGGTCTTTACCTTTTGCCCTGAGGTGCAGTTGAACACTGACAGCACAGTGGGGGCAATGAGCTGCTTTTTGTGATATTTATCCAAGGTTTTGGGGTGCACTTTGTGGCAAGAACAGGGACAAACTTGTGTCACCTCGATGCCACAGTAACAAGCTCAGCTTTGGGACCAACTGGCCCATCTAGGGCTGTGCTGAGCCCCCAGGGTGCTGGGGATAGAACTGGCATCTGGCTGTGGTGTGGGGTTGGGGTCATGACCCTCCCACCTCAGTAGCCCAGCCCAGTGCCCACCCTGCAGCAGAAGTCCTGTGGGCTCAGCCTGCTGCCCTCCAAGCTGTGCAGGCTGTACAGCCTAAACATCCTCACTCAGTCTGACACAGTCCAAACTAGATAGGGAGGTGCAGATACTGCCAGACTCTGTGTGCATGTGTAGGATCACTCCCAAAGCACCAGCCCCTGCAGCTCTAACCCCACAGCCAGTTCCAGGCCTCAGGGGTGGTCCCTGTGTTCTGATGCCATCCCAACAGCTCAGGCAAGACTGTGGCCATGCAGCAGTCACAGCAGCCACGGGTGGGAACCTGAGATGCCGGGCTGCTCCCAACCCCTTGTTCATGACAGATAAACTTCCTTAGGATGGAGGGTTCTTTTATTCTGTTTCTCTGTTTACTACCAACATCTGGAGTAAGCCTGTCATGTCATTCGTAGCAAGAAGGGGAAGGGTAAATTCTCAAATTACCTTCTTGGGCCCCGTTGTGGCTCCACAGCGCCCTTTAGTTCCTCCAGAGGAGACTGCAGCAGCTCCAGGGCCTGCCTGGGCAGGAAAGGTGAGCTGAGGGAGCACCAGGGACAGCTCTGCCTGATTCCAAGGGAGTTTACAGCTGCATGAACCTGAGAAACTACCGATGGTCAAAAAACCACCAGTAACAACTGCACCCCACCAAGGGAAAGGACTTGGTATGTGGTGGGGAATGATCTCCTGCCTGTGGGGCACCTGCTCTCCCTTCCAGCTGCTCTCTGCCCTTGCCCAGCTCAAGGTATCTGGGGGACCAGCTGCCTCTTGCTTAAGCATTTGTGCCAAGCAGCTCATCCTCAGCAACTGGCCCAAAGCAAAATGCCCCAAAGTACTGCCAGTACTTTTGGGTTTAGGAACCCTACAAAGAGGTTAACTAAGGACTACTTTAATCCCTCTACCATTTGTCTGGAGAAATGAGCCCTTGCAGCAAAGTGTTGATGGCAGATCCCCTCCCCATTTCTGTGAGCACCAAACCAGCCCACGCAGAGCATGTGCACACCAGCTGTTGGGTTCAGGTCTTTATTCTCTGGTAGAAAAGCTAGTGGAGCCTATGCAAACAAAGGGAAGACAAACCTACTGTGAGAATTGTTTCTTATGCTCCAGGGCTTTGATGGCTGATGAATTCCTGGAGCAGAGCTTGCACTTCTCCTCGCCGGCTCATCTTGGCTGCCTTGCCCTGGAAGCGGCCGCGCTTCCCGGCTCCTTTCCCACCCAGCAGTTCTGCCACGCTGCAGCAAACACAGCACAGCTGGAGCCCAACCTGCTCCACACAGCACACACTGATCCCTGCCTGGATCACACCCTGCAGCTGCTCAGTCTGCAGCATCAGGATTCTTACTCAAGTTACACAAATCACAAAACACGTTACCTGGGACCTAAATTTTCAACTGCTTCAACAGGTCCAGCTAGAAGGAAGAGTCCTGCTTCTTTTTCATCTCCCACAGTCAGGAAGAGCAGGGTTTCCTGTGGACAGAGATGGGTCTTGCTTCAGATAAATCAGTGCCCTCCTTTTCCAAGAAGAGGATGGACACTGACCACAGGACACAAAGAGAAAAATGACAATTCACAAGTCTACGTGCATTACCGAGACTGAAACTGCTTGAAAAAAGTAAAAGTGGCACTTGAGCCTTTTGTGCCCAGTCATGTGCTGTTAGAACAGAACAGTACTGGGGCATCCTAAGCTAAAAGGATACAGTTGGCAGTTGAACTAGGTGATTGTGACTGAAACCTTCTGTTCTTTCTATTCTACTCCTACCTAATCCTATCCTAACCTATTTCAGCCAGTGAGGCTCTGTACAGCTCCTGGGGGCTCAGGCTCTACCCCAGTGTTCTGAGTTCTCACTGTTGAGGACTGCCCTACAGACTGAGGCTGCTGAGGACAGGTAACCTCAGGTACCTGTCAAAGGAACCAGATCTGCAGATCGTGACTGTGGCAGGAACTGCAGCCTGGCCAGCCCCTGCCCATGTATAACTGGGGTGAAAAAACAGTGGTGTCAGTTTCGTCTTCATCAGTGACTCACCTCTGTCCCAATCTCATTAGCAATGATGTTCATAAATTCAGAATCACCCTCTTTCCTGTATGGATGGATTAAAAAAAAAACACTTCAGAAAGAAGGAAACCCCCACTCTAGAGTACAAAATCTCAATCAGAAACAAAGTGCCTGAGCAAGGACTTTGGCATCTGGCTCTTATTTGTTTATATATGCAAATCCTTGCTGGGCACTCCTGTTGACATGTTAGGAATTACGTAAGTGTTATGTTGAAGAAATGGAGTTCTCTGGTTTTATTTGAAAATATCAAGTGCAGAGGAAATTAGATGGGCACACTAATTTCTCAGCTACAAAACCAGAAGAATTCAGTGACTGAATTATGAGCAGATTCCTTTAATTACACAACTTTGCAGCAGTCCATGGCAGTTTAATATTCTATTTACTTGGTTTACATTCTTCTTTGAGAAAACAAGCTGCACAGGTTTGAGAGATCCAACTGCCATAAAATGTGTGGGATACTGCTGGCCCTTCTTCCCTGAGCTCCCCCATACCTGTGCAATACAAACAGCTGCTTTGGAGCAGGTTTGCTCTTGAAGTCCCGGGCTATCAAAACAGCAATGTCTCTAAGCAGGTTCAGGTTATTCTGAAAGAAAAGCAAATGAACTGTACTGCAGCTGGACAAGTCAGAACACAGCTGTGTTCCCAGAGGCTTGAGCACTTTTCGTAATGCCCACAAAAACAAGCCAATGATTTGACTCCCAGTTACCACAACTAAAGGTCTACAGGAAATAACAACCCACTTTTCCCAGCCATTCTTGTACCTTCTGGAGCAGTTTCACAGAGCTCTGTAGTCTCTTCACAGCCTCTACATGCTCACCTGGTCCATTTCTGAAAGAAATGGGAGACTTTGGATCACTGCTCTGAAGGACAAAGGAAGGATTTCCTAAAGGAGCAAAACAGGCAACATCATACACAGCCCCACAACATGTACCCTGAGGCTTATGTGGTATCTCCTCTCAGGAGGAAGAGTGAAGATGAAATAACAGAAGTGGAAAGGGTTATTACTTGAGCAGGGAGGTTAAAGCCTTCTCAGTATTGTGACTTTGTTCGATTGACTTCAGCACTCTGTTTCCCGCCAAGAAAACCAAGTTGGTTTTGTTCTTTTTCCCTTTTTCCACGCCAAGGAGTTTAATAACCTTAAAGAGAAAATCAACCTGGTCAAAACAGCATTTTGGTAATTCACATAGGTGGACAGTTCCTGCCAGATTATGCCTTGTGGTGAATTTTGACTCTCTGCTAATGAGATTAAAATCAGCCATAAGATCAACATACCAAAAAAAAGGGATGGTGGTACAGTGGAATTTATACAATTTTCTAGCCATGGGATGCACTCTACAGGGCATCTGGATGTCTCTGCTGGGAAACAGACTCCAACCAATGACTGAGAAAGTACAAATACTTAAAGGCAGGTCTAGGATTTTATCACCATTTTCCTGCACAGAAGATTTCTCATCCACTACGAATATTCAAAAATATCAGAGCTTTAAGCAGAGGGAAGATGGCCAACACCCCTGGCAGTGCAAAAACATCACTGCTGCACACACAGGGCTGAGTTCTGCAACAAGGAAACAAAAGCACCTGAGGTGCCCAGCCTGTGTGTGACCCTCCTGGGGCTCCCTCAGCCTGGGGCTGCTGCCAGCCCCTTCCCCATCAGCACAGTCTCTGGATCCCACAGACTTTGGCTGTGCTTCATGTGGAGTGTGGCCCCAGAGGCAGCCCAGCTGCAGCTGCACACCTGGAGGTCACTCAGGTTGCTGACGTGAGTCCCACAGCACAGGTTGGAGTCGATGTCTTTGATGTCCACCACTCGCACCGGCCCCACGTGGTCATCGGGCAGCCCCCGGCTCCTCACCTGCAGAGGACAAGAGTGACAAAGAAGGTGACATCTGTGCTCAGTTATTCTGATCCCATGAATCCCACCAGTTCTCTCCCATCACTCACTGTTTCAACTTCAGGGTCATCTGCAGCCAGTTCCCTCACTGTGACAGGAACCCTGTCCCGGATTTTCTCATTCACGCTCTTCTCCAGGGCCTCAACCTGCTCTGCTGTCACCGAGGGGGTGTCCAGCTCAATGACACTTCTCTGACGGCCCAGCTCCCTGTGCCAAGGAAGAACAACATCTCTTGCTGTAGCTGAGACCAGCTGGGAGGTCCCTTTGTGCAGCACCAGCATCCCACTGCTGGGAATGTGGTGACTGAAACAAAACAGACTTCCCTTCTCTCCCTGTTATGTTCAAAGCGCCAGATGGAAACCAAACAGTTAAGGAAGACGAGACAGAGCAAACACTTTGTTCAGCTTCTCTCCAGGTCAGTCACCTCTCCGACAACATCTGAACTCGAGTGAAACATCCCAACTGCTTTTGGTGTTTCAGTGTTCAGGCTCAGGCTGTGTGCAGGGTACCATGGTGGCATGTGCCAAACAAGAAAACACTGGGGTCAAAAGGAACCTTCATCCTGCTCACCATGAAGTCGTCTTGAATCCAAACATCTGTTCTGCAATGGCACTGATGAGATGCTGTCCTGGAAGAGATGTGCAAGCACTAGCTCTGAGTGCCACTGCTATTTTCAGTCAGGCCGTGTCTTTCTTGTTGACATTCTCCACGACAGGCAAGTGCTGGGTGCTGAGGGGCTCCTGCCAGTGCTCAGGAGCAGCAAGGAGACAGCTCTGGCCCAGTCGGCTCCTGGCAGCACTTCAGCACACACTGCAAAGCAGCTTGAACTTTCCCTTCCAAAGCTGTTTTCGGTGCGTTTGTTTACAAGCCAAGGAGAGCTCACAGAGAGGCACCTGCTGCCCTCAGTAGCGCCGGGAACAGCCTGTGCACACAGAGCTGTCGGGTTCCTCCCTGCCCTGAGCAGGGTGGGACACTCCGGGCGCTGACCACCCCCCTGCCCCATCGGCACCTCCCGCGGGTGGAACCCTACAGAGGGGTTAACTCTGTAGCACGGACCTGAATGCTGCTGCATGTGGTCGAAGCGGCGCTCCCAGTCCAGCGACAGCAGCACTTCGGCGCCCGGTTCCAGCGCGGCCGGCACGAAATGCAGGGCCTCGGCGCCCCGCCGGGTCACCCGCAGCACCGGCACGTCCCCGATGAGGCCGCGATCATCCGGCTGCGGACACGGGGCGTCAGCGCC
>VWZU01005364.1:116434-130571 GCA_013397095.1 Sterrhoptilus dennistouni | reverse complement strand
TCCCCGCAGAGCTGCCCCCCGACAGGGCGGCCGACAAGCTGACCATCCACTTCCTGCGCGCCCGCAACGGCGGCGGGGACATCGCCGAGGTCCGGGTGCTGCCCGGCTCCCCCCCCTGCGCCCTCATCACCTTCGAGGCGCCGGAAGGTAAAACCGCGGGACCCTCGGGGGCCCGGCCTGTCCCACCATCCCATCCCCACTCTTTCCTTGTGCCAGCATCCCCAGCCCCACTCCTGCCTGTCCCATCATCCCTAGCCACAGTCTTTCCCTGTGCCAGCATCCCCATCTCCACTCTTCCCTAACATCCCTAACCCTACTCTTCCCTGTCCCACCACCCCCATCCCCACTCCTTCCTTGTGCCAGCATCCCCAGCCCCACTCTTGCCTGTCCTGCCATCCCCATCTCCACTCTTCCCTGTCCTAACATCCCTAACCCTATTCTTCCCAGCCCCACTCTTCTTCATCCCACCATCCCCTCTCCCACTGTCCCCTGTCTTGCTGTTCCCTCTCCCATCATTCTCCATCCCCAGCCCCACTGCTGTCCCTTGGCTGGGCTGATCCAGGTCCCGGTGGCTTTTCCCACCAGTGGCCCAGAGGATCCTGAAGGTGAAAACCCACGTTCTGGCAATCGGGAGGACACGGTACCCCCTGGAGGTGACGCTGCACGCTGCAGAGCTGAGCCCTGATGAGGTACTGAGGGGACATGGCAGCCCCAGCTGCTCCAACACACACTCTGTGCCTGGCAGACAGCTCGAGAAGGGAGACCTCACTGTTTCCTTTCATCTTAATTACACCGAAATGCATTTTCATTCATATTCAAATTAAGATTTTTTTTTCTGTGCTAATAGCACAGGCAGGCTGTGCACTCAGTCATCTGGCATTTGTGCCTGTCAGATGAAGGGTAGTCAGGCTGGAGAGAACAGGCACTTTTCCCCAGTCCATCTGGTCCCACACAGGGGATCCTGTTAATGCCTCTGCCATGTCATCAGCTGGACTTACAGTGTATTTTTCCTCTTTCCTTCTCAGGAAAGCTTAGCATACAGACATGCTGGTGTCTAGGGAGCACTGGAGAGTTCTTGCCTCTTCCTCCAGTCTCAAGAGACTGTGGCAGTAGCCAGGTCTCATGTTTTCATGTCTGAGCCCCAAAAACAAGGGCATGGGAATTAGCCTGGCCTTGCAGACCTTCTTCAAGCCTGTGGTGCCAAAAGTGCTTGAAGATCTGGAGCTGAAGCTCTGCAAGGGCAAGAGAGCAACTGCATTTCAGATGCAGAAACAGTGGATTTCTTGGGTTTGGGCTTTTTGAAGAGCTCCCAGTGTGTAGAAATGTGGCCCTTATCTCTGTGCAATTTCCCCCTCTCATTCCTTGTTTGCAGAAAGCTTTTGACAAGTGCACAAGGTCAAAGAATTGCTTAGTCTGGGTCTTTTGATCTTGTCTGTGTCAGGGTCCATCTCTCTTGCAAGTAGGATGCTGAGGGAGGGAGGTGGAAGAGTGTGTCATCTCTTCTGTCACAGTAACACAGGGGCCAGGTGCTCTTGCCTTCTCCTGTGCCTTTGAAAGGGTTGGTTTTGGTCCTTGCTCTCACCCCCTTGGTATCTACTTGCAGGTCTTCATACGTGTGTGCATGACAATTGACTATGGCAAGCTGCCCGTGGGCAAAACCCTCCTGAGGGACTTGCAAAAGAACTACAGTGATGTGCAGTTGAGCTTCGACTCAAAGAACATGCACTGCATAATCCAGGGACCATTCACTCAGCTGCAGACCTTCAGCAGAGACCTGCTAGGCAGCCTGGACCTCAAGAGCCAAGCCATTGGTGAGATCTTCCTGCCAGGTTCCAGCTGTGGGGCCGAAGAGGTGGGGATGCAGGATCAGCAGCAAGTGCCTGACTCCACTCAGCCAGCTCAAGAGACAGCAAAGCTGCCAAATCAGGACCAGGTGCATGAAATGGCAGCTAAAGGCCCATCACCTCAGAGCCCAGGGGGCGGGGAAGCTGTGGAACTTTTGGGGAAACTGGAGGACTTGTCCCTAGCAATGGACTCGGACATTTACTTGTACATGCAGAGGTTCTGTGCTGCTGAGTACCGAGGTGTGCTGCAGCAACATCACGTGAATGTGGTGGATGCCAGCAGCAATGGCATTGCTGTGTTGTACCTCCAGCCATCTGGAGGTGTGTCTGGGGACATGGATGCCTTGCACCAGGCCCACCTGGCCCTGCAGCAGCTCTACCAGCAGCTGGAGGAGAGCCTGCGCAAGGAGAAGATTGCTAAGGAAGGGCTGGGAATGGACAGCCAGGCACTCACAGCTCTGACAGGTGAGATGCAGAAGCTGTACCCCCGGTTGCTCTGCCATGAGGATGTGAAGCAAATTTATCTTGTTGGGAACCTCGTTGACGTGTCCCAGGCCAAGCAGTTCCTTCAGGATTCTGTCACCAGGAGAGGTGCTGCACACACGGCTGACACCCTGAGCAGCTCCCAGCCCTCTGGCACCACAGAGGCTGCACTACCCCAGGCCAAAGTGCCTGTGGATACTTCAGCCACAAGGCTTAGCCCAAGCAGGCCAGAGCTGAAAGGTGAGTTCAAGCTAGCTGCCAACTTCAACACCCTGAAAGCTGACAGGTCACAGGCTGACAAGAGCATCTTGCTGAATCAGGACTCTCCACCAGTGGGACAGGGGCAGATTTCTGGGAAACATTCATCAGAGATAAATGCTCCTGGTCTGAGTGAGCCCAGGGCACTGACTCAGCGGCATCGGCCTCCCACCCCTATTCCAGGTAAAATTCTGGGGTCAGCAGCAGAGCCTCAGCAGAACAACCCCACAGAAAGGGATCATGTGGAAGGAGGTGCCAGACTCACAGGACAAAAGGTGCCCTTGCCCTGTGCAAGTGAAGAAAACAGCACTTTTCAGCATGCTGAGGACTCTAAAGCCTCAGGTCCCATTGGGCGCCACTCCCTCACTGGCCTCTCCAGCGTCTGTGATGTGACATGGACCTCTTTTGCTTTAGGCTCCAAACCCTCTGCATCCAAACCTGTGCTGCGACGGTCCCTCAGCTTCTCCCTGCTAACGTCAAAGGAAAGCAACAACTCTGGAGACAGCGACAGCAGGGTCAGTGAGGAAATGAGCCTGGACTCTCTGCAGTGGTTTTACCTAAAAGATGTCTGTCACGCCACTATTGAGGAGCTGTGCAGGGAAGGGGTGCACATCTTGGAGCGCCACGCTGGGGACTGCACAATGCTGATGCTGCAGGCAGCAGACAGGAAAAGGCTGTTCCAGGCTAAGTGGAAGGTGGAAAGCCTTGTGCAGAAGTGCCCTGACTTGGTGTGTCAGAGTGTGAGCTACTCAGAGCTCGCTGTCGATGGTCCAGATGACAGTGACCTGAATGAACTGTGCAGCCTCCTGCGAGGAAAATCCTTCCAGGTTGTACTCAGCAAAGACAAGTACAAGCTCCATTTTGTCTGTCCGAAGGATGTGCTGCCAGGAGTGACTGAGGCCTTCCACATATTTTCTTCCAGGAGGCTCTGTGCCGTGAAGTCTTCACCCACGTCTCCTGGACCAGAAAGTACAGGGAAATCAAATGTCATCCAGCCAAGCAGAGGCCAGGACCCAGTGCTGGATGCAGCCCTTCCTGGCAGCCTGAACATCAGCAATCAAGTATACTCTACAGATGTGTTCAGGGCTTCCTGGGTGCCAGGGGCTGAGGAAAAGAGGTTCCCCAGTCTTTGGAGGTTCCAGCAGACTTGGAGGCAAGAGGAGGCCATGGACCATATTGATTTTGTGTCTGGGAGAGGAGGAAGCAGCTTTCTTGGCCTTGGTGCAGGGGATAAGCCAAGTTCTCCTGCCCTGAGGGAGCCCCAGGAACAGCGGAGGGCAAAATTCTTTCTGGGGGAGCCTGACACCACTCGGTTCAAACAAGTCTTGCCAGACAGATTCCACTTTGCAAGAGACAAGAACAGAGGAGGCCACAATGAAGCAATAGGACAGCAGCACTGTCCAGTCCCTGCAGCTGATGGAGCTCCTCACTCTGTGCCCACCTGGCCATCCAGGGCCACGGCTGCTGAGCCACCACCAGCTGTGGCCCAACAGGCACCTGCAGCAGATCAGGGAAGGGCTCAGCTCCCAGAGGGCAGGAACAATGAGCAGAAGGAGCCTGAGCTCCCATCAGAGCAGAGAAGAGACCCCAACCTTGGAGAGGAAAGCAGGACAATGCCTCTGGACCAGGGAGGTGCTTGCCAGGGCCCAGGTGTGGCCTGTCAGGGCCGCTGTGGTAACGCTTTGTGCAGGACATGTTTTGTAGCAGACAGTGTGCAGCCAGCTGCCTGCAGACCCTCCTCAGCTGCCCCAAGCTACAAGAACTGGGGGACACTGAAGATCTCCACCCTGTCCAAGAGTCTGCCTGGATACAATCAAGACCCAACACTTCAGCTTTCTTACAGCATCCCTGATGGTGTGCAGGGGGTAAGTACCACCACAGATCTTCCCCAGCCCACTGCAGCCCACATGGGGAGGGTTCTGTCAGGGTAGCTGGGGGAAAAAAAGAGTGGCCACAGCTCCCTGCCCCCTGAAAAGCAGCAGAGGTATTAACCTATGAAAGGCAAAAATCTCCACGCCAGGTTTTGGAGCAGCTTGCTGCTTCTCCAGAGCATGTGTGACCTTTGGTTTTAGTTGACAGTGACTATCAGGCCATGGGGATCATGGTCATCAGTATAGTTTTCAAACTAGACAAACCTTAGAAATCCCTCTAGTGGCACAGCACTCCAGCCATTGTTTAAAATGTCTTATTCCTGTTCTAAGGTTGGGGACCCTCACCCAGGACAGCCTTACAAAGGGGGAAATTTCCGTGCCTTCCTCCCTGATAACCCGGCAGGGCTGAAGACAGCAAAGTTGCTGAAGAAAGCATTTGAACGTGGGCTGACATTCCAGATCAAGTCCTGCAATGGAGAAGAAAGAGTAACATGGGCCTTTATCCCCCACAAAACCTCCTGGGATGGAGGCAAAGCTAGGTATGGCCCAGCTCATCCTAAGCTTCTGGGTATGGCTGTGGGTTTTTTAGCAGTTGGAGAACTACGGGCTCCAGCTCAATAAATCCTGGCAGGGATGGCTCTTCCACCCTCCCACAGTGGCAGAGTTGGTGCCTCCCTTTGCTTCAGCCTGCAGGGCAGCCATGGCATGGCAGACCAGCCCTGACACCCTCCAGCTGGAGCAAAGACCTTTGCCCATCCCACAACCATAAGTGGTATGGAAACCTGTAAGTTCCCCATGGGCAAGAATTCTGGGCCCTGTTCACTTCCAGCCTTTCCCATGACAGTGCTGGGTACGAGCTGTGCCTGCAGGCAGCAGGACATCCCAGGAGCAGGACTTCCCCTCTCAGTCCCTGCTGAAAGGCTCGGGCAAAAATGAAGGGCTGCTTCCCATGGTGGTTTTGGCACATCAGCAGGATTTACAGTGCTTCCTCTCTGCCCCACAGGAATGGCTACCCGGATCCCCACTACCTCCATGAGGTTGGCACAATTCTGAACAAACTGGGCTTTGTGTGATTCTCCCACAGCCACAGCCTGTGGCTTCCCTTTGCCTTCTTTTCCTGCTGAGAAAACTACAGCTTAATAGAGACAGCTCAGGAAAAAGCAGATCTTTGTCAAAGGAGCTCCTGCCTTCCCCAGATATTGCCAGAAATCTGCACATTAGCAAAGAGCAGCACCTCCGTCCCCTGCCCCACGCAGGCCTCAGCATGGATCAGTGCTTCCCAGAAACTCCAGCTCCTCTTGGTTGTGTGTCCTGCCAGACATTCACAGAGCTGATTGCAGGCTGAGCCCTGTGTGGCTTTCAGTAGCAGATACAAACCTGGGCAGCAGTCTGCACCTAGTCTAGCTTCAACTTCTGGAAGTCTCTTCCACTTCCTGCCACTACAGGCAGATGAACTCTTTAGTGTCAGCTGTTCATGCTGACAGCTCAGGCCCCAGCAGACAGCCCCAGGCTCCAGCACCTGCTCTGAGGCCAGCAGGTGCCCTGGTGCTCTCTTGAGGAGAACAGGAACAGCTTTCAGCACCCACAGCAGCTGCCTCCCAGGGACAGTCTCTATGCTGACAAATAAACAGGATTTAGTCTCATGTTTGGTAGTGGCTGTTCATGCCTTGCCTTACCCTCAGCTCAGGCACTCACTTCAGTCCCACCTGGCTACTGAGACACCCAGATCCAAAGTGCAGAGCCCAGCTAAAGGCTTCACAAGCAAAAATCACCGTGGCTGCCCTCCAGGAAGAGTGTCAGGAACAACACTCAAGCCAACAATTAACAGCTGTCCCTGAGAGCAGAGGCATCTCCTCATGCTGGAAGCGTTACACTTTGTCATCTGAACCTGCCCTGAGCTGTGGGCAGAGGGTTCACAACAGAAACCTGAGCAGCATACTGTGGAAGGTTTTGTTATGCTTTTAATTAACATTTGAAACACATAAGGCATATGGTAACATTTGACAGAGGAGCAGTACACGTTGTAGTCATGTAAACAGCAGTGCCGCAGTTGTCTTCTGTCCAACTTGGTTACACGCACAAAGCGAAATGTATTTCTTAAACAAAAGATTTGCTATGTGTCTGTAGGATGAGCATCACTCATATCACAAATCTGCAAATCAACACAATTCAGACAGTACAGACCAGACCATATGCTGTAAGAGGCTCACTCAGAGTCTAACACGTTTCACATCATGCTCATGTACTACTTGCCAAAACACTTTGCCATCACGAGGGCTCAGCACACCAGAGTGGTTTAACACCTATGATAGCAACTGTCAGCAGGCCAGGATCCTGCACCAGCTGAAGCCTCAAACACACAGTGCTTCTTACTTCTCCCTGGCCAATCAATTCTAGTTTAATACAGGTGTCTGGAACAAAACCTAGAGCTGAACTCTTTCCCAGAGCACTTGGCAGAGGCCACCTCTGCTCCCTACCCCTCCTGCAGCCAGCTTGCAACACAAGTGAGCTTCAGATAACCAAAGAGTCAAAAATGTGGCAACTGCTGCCTGGTGACAGCAAATGAGTGGCACTTTGTCCAAGGCCAGCAGCACCAGGCTGGGAGGCCACTACAGCAATGACAGGAGAGGCACTCACACCGAGCCCCCCGCAGCAGGCAGGGCTGTGAGAGCCTCATCAGCTCCTTACACATCCACTTGGACTCCTCATGGCACAACCTTTGAGTCAGACAATCAGTAAAAGAAACATTAAATTGCACTTCTGGAATGGCACACATTAAGTACAGGAATCTCCCAGTTCCTCAGTAGCACAACTTTCCCTTAAACAAGTAACATTGAATGGAATGATTTTTTATCCTAGGGTTTCGTTTTGGTTTTTTTGCTTTGGTCCTTAGTATACAAACCGGCTGGTTAACTTGATTAAGACACTTGAAGTTGTTTGATATAGGTTCTATACTTATTGGCCCATAAAAAAGAAAAGTAAAAAACCAAAACACAACCAACCACACCCACCTAGAGCAGAGCATTGAGTTGGGGTGGAGGATTGCAAGGTTACATTTAATCTTGGTCTTCCTGTGGAAAACACTGTTGCTACCAAGAGACACAAAATAGCCACTGCTGAGCTGGAACAGGCAGTAACTGTTTGGCATTCCTACCTTGATAAGGGCTTCGGGAATTTCTAGGTAGAAGACATGTGAGCCCAAAGAGAGCCAGGAGCTAGGATTGTTTCCAAAGAGCCAAGGCTAGAGTAGCTGATAAAGCCTCACTCAAGGCTCATTCTGGAGCCAAACAGCTGCCCTGGGAGAGACAAGGGCTTTACAACAGGTCTCATGGACTGGGGGGTACAGAACCAGCAGATCAGCCCCAGAAAGGCTGGAACAGCTGGGGAGAGAACAGCTAATTCACAGAAAGTCCAACAACATCACCAGTGTTCACAAAACAGAGCTAATAAGAGTCAAAAAGAGGGTTTTGGCAATACTTTGAAAGGCCAGAATGGAAAAGGCCCCAGTGACTTCCTGGTCACGCAGCAGAAGGCACCGAGGTGCTGTTTCCCGTGGCACTGAGGAGGCAGCAGGGCAGAGGGGGCTGGGAGAGCCCTGCCAGACCCAAGGCCGTCCACGTAAGGCACTGAGCACCAGGCTGGCTCAGAATAAAGCAGGGAGAGGATGTTACTGTGAAACACACCATAATAGCTTCCCCTTTTACAATGGAGCAGAGCCGAAGACGTGCAGGGTTGTGTGCCTTTTGAGCATGCTGCCCTGTCATCAAGGTGAAGTCCAGTTTCTCAGAGGAACAGGTCCAGACTTTCCATTTCAGCAATTTAGACAGTCCTTCTGTTTTCACACCTGGTAAAGTAGCATTAGACACTGTTGGATTCAATCTAAATTAGCACAACAGGGCAGGCTGAAATAAGCAGCAAGATTTTGGACTCAGAAGGGTAAAAAGTTGTGCTTGAGAGTTCCATCAGCCTGTGTTTATGAAGTTCAAGAGATGAATTGACAAGGATCTGTGAGAGGACTCCAGCACTCAGCTCTGAGGTTGTAGGGAACAGGGTTGTTGCAATATTTAAAATTAGCCAGGGCAACACCCCTGGAAGTTGTGCCTATGCATTTCTAAAGAACTCTGGACTGAGCCCAAGCACATGAAGCACAAGCTGCACTGACAGACAGGAGTCCCAGTGGAGCAGGCTGAGGGAGAAGCCAGAGAGGAACCCCAGCCCTGTGTGGTGTGGGCTCTCTGGGGTGGTGGTGGGGCTGCATGTCCAGCCCTGTGCCCAGTGGGTACCGGCCCTCCTTGGGCACTGGGCCCTCCCTGTGGGCCAGTCAAGCAGGATGCTGGTCTCAAGGTTTTGCTTCTAGAGCATGAGTTCTTCAATGATGGGCAGCTCTTCTTGGTGCTCTTGGGTTTACAATTTCAAATCCAAAATGAAGCCCAAAAGCCCACCATGCCTACAATCCATGACAAGTAAGCAGCAGGGCTGCAAGCAGGATCCAGTGGGAAGGACAGCATCACCCAGGACTCAAGGTGCTTACAGAGCTGGGCTTGGGTCTCTACACAGCTCCATTTCCAAGTGCACACAAGGAGAGAAAAGTAGAAGAGAAACACAGTTCTGGTATAGGGAGGAACACCCCAGGCAGCTCCTGAACCCTCAGCACTGGAACCCCAAGACACAGATTCAGGGGAGGAAGAGTCAAGCCCTGCTGCAGCAAATGAGCTAGGACACAATGGAAAACTGCTCAGAATATGCAGGTCAAGAGGCTTGACACACAGCTGGGCTGTTTATCACCTTACTGCTACCTTGACAAGAGCTTTGCTAACCAGTGTGCCACAGGGAGAGCCAGCCCAGACTGCTGGGCAGGCAGCCCACAGGACTGGCTCTTGAAAGTTACTTCCCAAACTGCAACACCTCCTCAGTGCACAGGGCACTGCACAAAGCATTAACAGGGGATTGTTTCCACCTCAATGAAGTCCAATTCAATACTGCAGCCCTTGGAAATACAAAGACAAGGGTGAAGCCCTAACAATATCAACTTGGAGCCCAACGTAATAAAGCACAGAGCCAACATCAATTGTTCCAGTCGTTTGAGACACAGTTGAGTCCTTATGGTCTCTAAGAATCAGACACTGCTTAGATCTCTCTATACAATTTGGAAATAGAAAATGGACAGAATCAGGTTACCTAATTGAAACTTTTCTTCTGTAGTCAGACATAGCCCAGCCCAGCCTGTGACTGCAGATGAAGTATAATATGCCATAGACTCCAAATTGCCAGGATGGTCAAGGCAAAAACAACATGAGCTGTCACTATCTGGCTGTGTTAGTGGCCTTCAAAAAGCAGAGGGAATAGAGCCAGGTTAGTGTGAACAGAAGAGAAACCCCTGCTTGAATTAAACTAGGCCAGCTGTGGTTTTCCTTTGGCTGTGGAGGAAACATCCTACATTTGGCCAATCCTCTGCTGAATGGGATTCCCAAATCTGACAGTGCAAATGCTTCAGCAGGGCTCAGTTTCTGCAGAGAGAGTTGGCAGTTGTTACAGTACATTTTGCCTTTACAGTGACAGGCTGTGCAGTCACCAACTGCTTGGAAGCTTCAGCCTCACTGCCAGAGAAAAATAAGGTTAGTCTGGAAATTCAGTGGAGAAGCAAGCAGCTAGAAAACAGAATTAAATAAACAGGTTTCAAAAGAGAGAGCAGGAGGCATATCTATCTGGCAAAGGGTCAGTCACAACAAGAGCATGCAAACCTCATCTGAATGACAACCATGATGTTCCTGTACTGGTGAAAGATGGAAGATACTGATCTGTCCATTTCCAGGTTCCCAAAGAGATCAGGGAGTTAAATCATGAATTCATAATCTGCATACATCTCTTCTCCTTAGTTCTCTGCTTTTTTAGATTCTTCCTTGGGTGCTTCAGGAACCAGGATGACTTTTCCAACATTCTTCTTTTCTTGCATCTGCTTCATAGCCTCTGCCACCTGGAAGCAAAAGGAACCTGGTAAGACCCCCACCCACTGCAGAGTGCATCCATGCCCTCCCTGGGCCCCTCAGCACCCCCAGACCAGCCTGAGGCAGCTTTCCTGGCAGCTCAAACAAGTCACAAGCATTGAGGTGCCTCTGCACAGGTGTGCTTTGGACAGAAACACCAAAAGGACACCCCAAAAGGCCCACAGGAAACTATCCTCAAGAATTCACTTAGCCCAACCTTAACACACACAAGGATGCTCTGCTCACACAAATGTGGAAGTGGTGTGTGTGTCACCACAGCTTCTTCTGAAAAGGAAGGAATGCAGCCACCTGCCAGGAAGACAAAGCCTCCACCAGCTACACAAAACAATATATGCACAGAATTGTATCATTATTATAATTATTTTTAAGCACCCGGGCCAGGCATGGATTTAAAGCTTTCTTTAAGCCTTTGCATCAGACTAGATCTCAGGTATGAACACTGACTGATCAACACCAAATTCTTTGCTCCTCTGCAGCAAGTCCTGCCTCAGCATAGGATTCCCAGGGGAAGAGCTTTACTGCCTGGACACATCAATGTAATAACCCTGAGCAGAGCAGAGCTGCTGAAAACCCTGCTGCTCCCTTCTAATAGCCTCATTCTGCTTCATTGCCTGGGCTCTTTTGCACCCTTGGAAGGGCAGCAACCACCTTCCCATCTGTCTGCTTAATTACAGGGTACAGACTACTCAGGGCATACTCCAGCCTGATGTCTAACCCAGCCCCCTCCTGGCTGCTGCTGCCCGTGGAGCACAGCTGAGCACCTGCCCTGCTCCACAGGGACACTGTCTGGCACTGCCCAGCCCCGTGCACTGGAGCAGAACAGCCCAGCCACTTTACTCAGCCTTAATATTTTAAAAAGAATAAGGCACTGAGAACAAACAGATGGTTATTAGACATTTTCAACAGTTCAGGCCCCATGAACAAGGTCCTCACTCTGTACCACTGCCTGTACATTAGCTGAGACTCACCTGATCAAAGGGCCATACAGAATCTATTTTGGGCTTGATTTTGCCTTGCGTGTACAGGTTAACCAGCTTGGCTACAACACCTCCCAGAAGCTCAACTTCTTCATCCATATATCCAAGATGGTAGCCACACACAGCCTTGTTCTGGCTTAGGAGCTGCAGGGCAGTGATGCTGAACTGGTTCCACCAGGTTTTAGCCATAGCCATGAGGTTCTTCTTCTGCCCAGTGAGCAGGTTTGCTACACCTGAAAAGAAGGGAAGCCACAGGAAGGTTGGAACACAGCACAAAAGGCAATGGGCATCCCATGGAACAAGTCACACACACAGGGGAACAGCCACTGAGCATAGTGAGAACTGGAACCACAGCACAACCTGCCCAGTCAACCTTCCATAGAAACAGGCACTTGCCTCAGCCTCAAGATACTCAGAATTTGGATTATCAGCACTCATACAGCAAAAATGCAGAACAACTACTCTCTTTGGCCCTCCTAAGGGAGCAACAGTGCAGCTGGACTGGAGGTGCTGGTAGAGGTAAAAAAAGGGTTACAAGTGACATCCAGCCAGGCTGGCAGGACAGCTTTCCCCTTCTCCTACAGCCTTGCTTCTTCAGGGGAATCACACACTGCAGTGGCTGGAACAACCAAAGCAGCACACTGGTGCAAGTGTCTGGAATCCCACTGGGGGTTGTGTGAGGGCTTTGTCTATGGGACAAAATCACAGTGTTCCAGGGCTGGGGAATGGAGAGATAAGTATTCAGTAGCCTCAAACCTCATCTCCCACACATCCTCTAAAAGAAAAGCAAGGCTGTGCATTAACTCAGCCTAGACAAAGCAGCTATGCCAGTATTCCTCCCTGAGGACATTCCAGCTTCCCCTGCAGGCACCAGCTTTCACTCCAAGAGAGATTTCACCATGGGACGGAAGAGCCTTGGAGCCTGTGGACACAGCTCTAGGGGCAAGACACAAATCTCACTCCCCTCAGTGTTTCACCAAGCCAAAGCATCCTGAAGACCTTAATGAAACAACAGAACTACAACACACAGTGCAGTGAGGAATAGGGATGCTCCCTGACAGCCATGCACCCAGACACAGAGCATTCCTGTGTGGATCCCATTCCACCACCACACAGTCCCTGGCTTTGGGCACCTTGCTCACACTCACCATAAGTTATGAGTTTGCCCATCGGCTTCAACAGGTTAAAAGCTTTGGTCGTATCAGATCCTCCCAGAGGGTCCAGGACAATGTCAACACCTAGAGAGGGAATTGGAAGTAAATAGAAGTTTCTTTGCAATTGAACGAAATGCAGGACAGTTGCAGAAGTCCTCCACCACGTCTCACCTTTGGGAGAGATTTTCCGGATCTCCTCTGCGTAATCCATGGTTCGGTAGTCGATGGGGTGAGCAACCCCACTCTCCTTGAGTGAATCGTGCTTGGAGGCAGATGCTGTGCCAAAAATGGTGACATTTTCTACAGTCTTGCACAGCTGGATGGCAGCAGTTCCCACACCACCTGAAAATCAACAGTGAGAAAGATTTAGAAGCCCCAGCAGTCAGAAAAACCTCTGAACAGGTAAATTATGCCTGCCTGTACCAATCACACAGCACAGCAGTCTGGGGAATAGAGGCTCTGCCTGGTGGGGTGATGCCTGGGACACACTGGGAGAGACTGACCCCAGCTGCTGGGAAATGGGGTCAGCAAGAAGCCTGAATCTCTGCTGGGTGACATTTTGTCAGTCCAGCCCCATTCCAATCATTTCCCCACCCATCTCACTTATTCAGAAGCTGCATGGTGAAACCAGAGTGTCAGCATGATCTGGCAAGAGCTACTTACCTGCAGCCATGTGGATGAGGACACTCTGGTTGGGTCTCAGATTTCCAAAGTCAAACAGAACCATGTAGGCAGTGATGTAGTTAACAAGAAGAGCAGCGGCTTCCTCGAAGCTCATCCCCTCAGGCATTGGGAAAGTGTGGCTGGCCGGCACATTCACCACTTCTTGCCAGAGCCCTGACCTGGCCAGGACCATCACCTTATCACCGACCTAAAATCAGAGGACAAGGTGGTCTGAAACAAGCCCCCCAGGCCAGCAGAAATCATCAGACTCTTGCCCTGGGTCAGAGCTAGTGCGCACACCCTGTTCTCTGTGCAGAGGCCTGCAGGGACTGCAGCAGGACTCAGGCAGGAGATCACAGCCTGCTCTCTCCTCACCGGGAGACTGCAGCACAGCACCTCCCACCACACACCAGGAACCTCAGAGAGACCACAGGCACTGCAGGCTCTGCCTCTGTAGTGGTACCCAAACCCAAACTGTGGTTGCCCAAACCAACCACTGGATCCATGCCGGATCCCCAACAAGGCAAGAGGGATGAGGACCATGTCCAGCCCTCCTTGCTAAAGCTAAACAGTCTAAGCACCAAAAAATATTACTGCTGCTCCCTGTAAGGATCATCCTGTCAAGAGACAGGAGCCTTTGGGAAACGTTTAGTAGCATCAATCACAGAAAATGCACGTCCAAACTAAGGAAAACCTCCTGAATCCGAGGCACGGGGCCGTCCCCAGCTCCTCCCCGCGGCACCGGCCCCTCAGCCCGGCCCGTGGGGTGGCAGCGCTCTCGTCGTCCCGGGGATTCCTGCCCGCCCTACCCCTTTGTCCCCGGCCTTTGTCCGCCGCCCCGTCACCGCCGAAGTCCCGGCGGGTGGGACCGGACGGTCCCTG
>VWZU01005364.1:75084-107677 GCA_013397095.1 Sterrhoptilus dennistouni | reverse complement strand
GGGCGGGGGCTCCGAGCCCTGCCGGCCTCCTCGGGGCTCGGTACCGCCGCTTTACCGGGCGGGCTCTGCTCTGCGGGGCCCCGGTGCTGCGGCGTGTGCGGGGACACAGAGCACAGACAGCAGCGGCTGCGGCTGCGAGGGGCCCGAGGGGGACGGGAGGAGGGAGAGGAGCGAGCCCTCACCTCGGGAGGGATGTCCTGGCCTGTCACTGCCCGCTGCCGCAGAGCCGCTGGGGTTCTCCGGCGTCTCTTTGGCTTGGTTTGGTTTTGCCTCTTTGTGTCCTCGGCTGTGGTTCTGTGCAAAGCGTCCCAGCCCAGCAAGAGCCGTGGCAAACTTTGTGCCTGCTCATGCCTCAGTGGAGCCGTGAGCTGCAAGTGAAGTGTGTGATGAGGGCTAATAGAAATATTGGTATCCCACAAAGTTCACAGGCACTTTCTAATTTACCTTTGGATCCTTTTGTACAGGCAGTGCAGCTGAATGCTGTGCTCTGCTGATGAATGTACATCCTGTGCTTGCTGATGCTCTTTCCCCATATTCTCATAATTTCTGGAATCCTGATGACAAATGATGTCCTCTCAGTGTCCAGGAGCAGTAGTAAATTGAAACGTAACTTAGAACTTTCTTTTCCTGTTGTTCATTCAGATTCCTTGCTGTAATTTTGCATTCATTAAATGACAGCTGTAGGATCAGCGTAGCTCTACCCAGAGTAGTGGCATTACTGAGTCTTGGACCAGCTCAAACATGTAAAATATGTTTGAGTTTTCTCCTGGAGCTTCCTGACCCAAGAGTCCTTGCTTTGCTGATTTTTATTCCCTGAGACAAAAAAGGGAATTAGATTTAGCTTTGCTCACAAGCTGTGAGCCATGAGGACACTGGCTCCTGGGGCTGGGGATGAGGTGTTGGCTCCCAGCGCTGCACCAGGAGCTGGGCTTGGAGCACAGAGTGGTGGTTATGACTTGGAAGCCCTTGTGGGGTGGTTGGTGCTGGGCTGGTGTGTGTCTGGAGACTCTCAGATGTGGCCACAGTGAAACCATCCTGGCTGATCCAGGGCTGCAGAGGGTTCCTTGGAGCTGCTCAGGGCATGCCAGGACTCAGGGGTGGTCAATCTCCTGTGTCACTGGTGTGCACAAGTGTTCACCCCCAGCTTGTTCACCCCCATGGCTGGGGGAGTTCCAAACCTTGGACTTCTGCACCGTTGGAAGGGGATGTGGTGTGTTATCTTTACTAGGCACTGAATGGCTTTGCTCTTGAGTATCTGTATTTGATATTAAAAAAAAGTATCTTTGGAGGATGTGGAAGCACATTTGAAGCATCGTTTGCTTTTTAGGAATTCTACAGAATGATCTGCTTTGGTCTTACAAATGTTAAAAGAAAAGGACATGATAAAAAGTCCTTAAAGTATGTATCTGACACCTGCATCTGATGCTGTCACACGTTCATTTTTCCCCCTGCGACAGAAGATGTTTTTCCAATATTTGTCTCTGCAGCCAAAAGGAAATGGGCTTTGATTCTTTCTCTTTTCTCCTGTGAAAAATGACAGACCTTTTTCACAGCTTTGCTGTAGATAGAATTCATCAGGTAATTTTCCAGATAAATTCTCTTTGATTTGAAATACACAGGAGCTAGTTGTTAATAAACAATCCTTCAAAGCACTGTACAGCAGTTTTCCCTAGTAATCAAACTGAAATTTTTAACTGTAGACTGCAAACCACTGCTGAGTTTCCAGCAGCCTTCAGAGGCCCTTATAAGTGGGAGCTTTGGCAAAAGAAGTTTTGCACAGTAGTGAGTTGAACCAGCTGAGCTGAAGGGATCAGGAGCAGCTCATTGCCACCCCCATGGAGAATGGCAGGCACGGGTGGGCTCTTCCCCTTCTCTCTGTGCTACCTACTCTTTCTTTAAGCTGCTTTTCTTATAGGGGTTTATTGTTCATGATAAATTCCATCCCAGCAAGAGTGAGAAAGGAGGTGTTGAGAAAGGGTGATCCTGACATGAGGAGGGGAACACTTTCTATTTTAAATGCTCTCCATCTCTTAGATAAGTGACTGGAACTGAAATTCCCCGAGAAATCAGCAGAGACCTGGAGAGAGGAGGTGGATATTGTTTTTTACTTTTTTATTTATTTCCCTCACCCTATCTTTAGTTAAGGAAGCAGTTGGAGACTCTGGGAGCTGCACAGTGTGAGCTGAGCATCACCCAGCAGTGGGTGATGGGGAAAGTGCAGTCTGGCCTGGAAAACTCCCTTTATGATGACTGAGTGTGGCTGCAGTCCACCTGGCCACTCAACCATCCTATTGGTAAACCCTGTACAGCCCAGGGTACTGTCTGCTCCCTGTGTCCTGTCAGCCTGGCTGATAGCAGTCTGTTGGAAAATGCAGCCTTTTGAGCTGAACTGACCCCTCCTGCTAAGTGGCAAACACAGGCTGTGACACTGGCAGCTGGCAGGCAGGAAGGAGACCTCATTAGAGGAATATTGACATAGAGTGGACTGAAGGCCCCCAAATTGTATTGGGACCTCTGATTTTCTTTAAATGTCTTTTAACTCCTTGTCCATTGATAAGGTATCCTGGGACTGGAGGGTGACTCTGGATGGTTTCCAGCACTGAGAATCCTTTGCAAGGGTGAAACCTGTGGTACTCTGACAGGGCAAATGCTGGGACTCTGCACTGGGTTAAACTTGCCTTAGATCTAGGAATGTACCAGGGAGAAAATCCTCTTGTGCAACATCTAGAGGTGCTGGTTGCATTTCACGTTTGTTCCCATTTGTGTCCCAGCTCAGGACAGACCATGGGAGTAAATTGCTTCAGGTGCCATTTCCCAGCATGTCAGCAATGCCCCGTGCCTCCTGTCCCCTGGGAAGCCTGTGCTACCCACTGTTTGCTAAAGCCTCCATTAAAATGCAGTTTGTGAGGGATGGGGTGCAGAGCCTGCAGACAGGATGGGGTAGACGTGGCTGCAACTCCAGGGAGTGGCCAAGCCCTGACACCTCTGCCCATGAGCCTTGTGGAGGACATGGTGCTTTCCTGATCTTCTTGTTCCTGTTCTGGCAAATTCTTTTGGCTGAACGCGCTCAGGACAGGAACAACTCCTCTGCATAGGGCTGGTATCTTGTGGTGGGGGAAACTCCTGTTCAGTGGGATGTCTGATGGCTTGGGAGTGCTGTTCCCAAAGGGCTGGGTGCTCCCAGACCCGAAGTACCTGTGCCCCGGACCCATCAGGAAGAGCTTTGTTCCTTGGGAAGGTGGATGGCTGGTGATCATTAGCCATGCTCTGCAAGGAGTGGGCGAGTTTCGTTTGAGGTTTGAGTCAGGTCGGGGAGGGAGCATTGTTACCCCCAGGCGTGCACGGGCAGGGAGGTTCTCCTCAGCAATGCAATACTTCTTTCCCTGTGGGATCAGGGAGTGTCCGTGGGTCTGCCCAGCTCTGGGAGGTCTGGAAGTGGAGTCATTGGGGTGCTCAGCAGGTCTCTGGCAGTGAGAGCCTTCAGTGAGCAGGCTGCCCTGCTGCTGCCCGGGGTCTGGGGCTGCCCTGCTGCTGCCCGGGGTCTGGGGCTGCCCTGCTGCTGCCTGGGGTCCAGGGCCGACCCTCTGCCCGGGGGCCAGGGCTTGGAGTTTTTCCCACCACGACCTGGCATTTCCAGTGAACCCTCTGCCCACACTGGGCTGGCCCAATGCCCTGCCTGCTCTGCAGAGCTTCCCTGGCAAGCAAGGGGAGAGAGGAGCTCAAGCCATGCTGCTGCCCAGTGCCTCAGCAAGGCCTGGGTAGGGCAGCACTGATGCTGGCAGGTCTGAGCCTTTACCCTGTATCTAGGTGGATTTTTTGTTCTGTTTTCAATAATAATTGAATAATTGTTAGGAACCCACACTGTGCCTTGCAGCCTGGACTGAGCTCTTTGCTTTTGGTTCACTCCCCTCTGCTTGGGGGCCCTGCCTGCTGTGCCTGTGGCCTCCAAGTGCAGACAGGCAGAGCAGTGAGTGACCTGAGGCCACTGAGCTGCCTGATGCATCCTTTGCTGATGCAGATTCAGCTGCAGAGTAGAGCTGCCTGGTTCTGGCAGGGACACCTTTGGCAGTGCTCACTGGGAGACCCAGACTGGCGTTGTGCCTTGCACAGGGTCAGTGTTGCCTTGGCTGGAGGGGACTTTCCTTTGTAGACCATCAGGATGCAGCGTGGCCGAGTCGCAGCATCTGCTGCAGCCTGCAGTATTGCAAAGGTCAGTCAGTGCTCACAGGTTCAGCAGTGCCCTGCTCAGCTCACAGCAGAGGAGCTGTGTGGCTGCCAGCCCTCCACAGCCACTGTCTCTTCAGCAGATGTGCTTTCAAGACAAGAATAACACTGTGAATTGCAAATCCCCCTCCGCCTTCCTCTTCGCCTGTACTCAGCAAACAGTCTGCCTTGGAATGGCCTGTGTGGGAACCCACAGGCTGTGATAACAGATCCTTCTTTTAAGGGAACTACAGAGGAATGTTGATGAGATTAGAGAGCTGAAAGGGGCTGAGTTTAGCAATGGCATCTCCATGGATGCTGTGGCTGTCTGTGCCTGGATTCCCAGTGTGCAGCTCCGGGATTGCCATGGCTGCCTCATCCAAAGTGTAAGAACAAGTTCTGTCTCAGAAAGAGTTCAATGCTACTTGCCCTCTGAGGCAGAGAGAAAATGTGGAGCTGCCCTATCCATACCAAAAGAGCTCCTCCCATGCTTCCTGTTCAGCCTGAGAGGCTAAAACCAGCATGCTTGTGCTGTGCCTCAGCACAAATACGTCCTTAATCCTAAAATACATGCAGCTGGGTCACATTCTCGCACAGGTCAGTAACCAGTCAGACAGAACTTTAAAGGGTTTCAGCAGAAATGCTGATACTGAAGTGGGTGGAGAATGGACCTTGGGAAGACATGACAGGACATGACAGGGCAGGGCAGTGCCCAGGAGGATCATCTCTCTGGCTGTGCACAGTGTGAGGGACATGCTGCAGTGCTGTGTGGCTCAGGGATGGAGGTTGGTTCTGCTGCATCAAGGGCTGCATGCCCTGTGCCCTTTGCTCAAGCCTTTGTGGGGCCATGGGATGTTCTGGGAGTTTTGGGGGTGCTGAGGAACATTGCCTTTAGTGACAGCTAGCTGACCCTGCTGGCTGCTGTGACCTTGTGGACAAGGAAGGATGTTCTATGGAGTGGGTTTGTTCCCAGCTCAGGTGCAGACCTCTTTCCCACAGCCCAGAGGTGATCTGCTCTTTCCTATGCTCTACTCTCCCTGCTCCTTTTGCCCCAGATTCTGAAGATAAAATCTCCACTCCATTAAACTTTGCAAGTGTTCAGGCCCAGCCTTCCCTGTGGGAAGAAACCTTATCTGGCAGCCAAACGCTTGAGGAGGGATCTAATGCTTGCGAACAGAAAACCTGAAATGTGCGGCATTGCACCAAGATAATTGTGTTCATTCAGCCCTCAGCCCTGTTCCCTAAGGGCAGAGTGTGTGCTGGCTGTGCTGCAGGAAGCTGTTGCCACTCTGGGTCCTTGTTGTACCCTGTAGAAAGGATGACAGGGAGGTTGTGGCAATGCCAGCTGTCCTTGTGACACGGCAGGAGTGCCAGGAAGGGACTTGTGACCCCCCTTTGTCTCCCTGGTCAGCTGCTGCAGGCATGATCGTGAAAAGGCTGGGAGGGTTCCTCAGCTGCATCTGCACACCCAGTCCTCCCATGGCAGACTGTGATGATCCCCCAGGAGCCAGCAGGGACTTCTACAAGGAGCTTGCAGGCACTCCTCACAGTTTCTGGAGGGAGGTTTACATGAACAAGCTTCTCTGGAGCACTGGTAGCTGCATGTGTGAGGCAGGGCACAGGACTGGGATGAGGCAGAATCACTCTGTGCCTGCCTGAGCTGGGGATTCCTCCACCGGTAAATCCAGCAGAACAGCTTCCTCCTGAGGGACAGGCTTCCAGTAATAAGATCTGGAGAGGGGCCCAGAAATGCCACCTCAGCCTGTGCAAATACCATTCCCTTCATCCTGAAGGTATGCCAGCTGGGCTCTTTAGTAGTTCACTAATTTTTGTATGTGCATTGTAAGAATTTGGAGCAGAGGTTAATTGTCCAAGCTGATGAGCTATTTTTTTACAGTTGTGCACTTTCCAAGAAGTGTGTTTATTCCATGTCACAGAGCAGTTTCCTCCTTTCCTATACTTCAAGGGTTTGCAGTGATGTTGCACAAGCAAGACAAATGTCAAAGTTCAGCCAGGACAGAAGGTTGTAGAAGTCCTGGGGCTGTTGAGTTGGTCCTGCTTTGGCAGCTTTGTCCTCTTACCCAGAGCTTGGCTGGACTGTGGGTGGGATCTGTCTGGCAGAGTGGACATCCTCTGTCATCTCCAAAGGCTGGTGCTCATCTGGCACCTCTGTGTGGGGAGGTGACCCAAAACTCTTGTGTTTGTCAGCGTAGCCCTCCAGAAAGCTGGGATGAATTTCTGTTTCATTCCACGAAGGCTGTTCTTGGCAGTCCCTGCAGAAAGCAGCACGTGCTGGCTCTTTGGGGAGGGTTTACAGTGAGCCCCCCAGACAAGTGTGCTGCTGAGACATTTAGGTCTTGGCAGAGCTCATCTCTGTTTCAAGCCAGAGCTGGGCTGAGGGAGCCCCTTGCAGAGCAGATCATGGCTCTGCAGGCACACTGGCTTTCCTGGTTTGTGAAACCCTATTGTTGGATGGAGGGTGCTTGTGTGAGGAGGCTCATTATCTCCAGAACAGCTAATAAAGAATAAATGAAGATTAGTACAATGTTGGTATAGATGAAATGGCATATTTCTGTCCCCTGCCCAAGCGTGGCATCTCTGAGCTGCAGTGCCAGGCATTGCAGGATCGACCATCCAAAGGGAAAGTTACTCATGCTTGTATCCACACCTGAATTTCAGACAACTATGTCAATTTTATTTTTAAGCTGGTTGTAGGCTTGCTCCAGTTTTCTCTTTAATCATGAACAGATGCACTTAGGTCCTGTTTCTTGCAGACCTGGATGCCAAGTGGGAGAATGACTCATGCAGCAAAGGAAGGCTGAATCTGCACACACACCAGCCTTGGGCTCCTGTGTGTTTGGAATTGCCAGACTGTGGGTCTCTGGAGTGTCTTGCTGGAGTATCTGTAAGGTGTCAAATGCTCATAATCCATAAAACTGAAGGGCTAGAGTTGAAGGCACTGGCTTTTTTGGGTTGTGTAGGTGGGGATTTTGGGGGTGTTTTGTTGTTTTGTTGTTTTTTAAATTGTCATATGCAATAGATGCAAAACCTAGAAGACTAATCACCCAAACAGAATTTCCTGATACAGTAGAGATGCTCCAGAGCAAACTGGGGATTACCTGGGCTGGGAGCAGTGCAGCTCCCCTGCCCCACAAGGCAGCAATGACTGTGGGTCCCCTCGGGTTTCTGTGGGTCTCCTGAGGTGGGCAGAAGCTGCTGCTTCTGGCTGTGAGCTGAACTGCCAGCTCAGGTGTCAGGGGTGACTCCTTGGAGCTGGAACAGAAAGTTAATGAATGTGCAGCAAATTCTGATCTCATTAAAAAGATAAGGTTCTTTACCTCGTGCTTCCCTTCCCTCAGCTCCTCCTGCCAGCACAGGAGTCTCTCCTCCTGTGGTCCCAGGTGATGACAGCATGATTCCTGGCATGATCCCTGGCTCTGGCATGAGCTGGTGGGGGTCTTGTGGGATAGTGAGGGGCTGCAGCAGCGCTGTCAGCTCTCTGCTGAGGGGCTGGCTGGCTGCTGAGGAGCAGCAGGTTGCTATGATACAGTTTGCTGTAGCAATGTCTGTGCTGAATGAGCCAAAACTACCCCTACAAAAGGAGCATTCCTCGGCTGGGAGGGGGTAGATTTATCTGAAGTGTTTATGTAAAACTGAGAAGCTGCAGGGAGAGGATGTGCGTGGGAACGTTTCCTCCAGCACCAGGGCCCCTGTCTGGAGGCAGACACCCCTGTGTGCAGGGGGAGAGGGCAGGGCTCAGATAAAGGACCAGGTTAATTCAGGCATGCGGATCAGCGCTGGATCTCCCATCCCATCCCGCCCTGTCCTGTCAGCCCTTGTCAAACACGAGAGACTGAAAGCCCCGTTCAAAGGTGAGCTCAGCACTGCAGTGCTTGGTGCTGCCTGTGACAGCAGGGCTGGGTCACCTCGCTGTGCCACGGGCAGTGCTGTGGCTGTGGCAGGTGTGAAGTGCAGCAGTGTGAGCCTGGGGCCAGGTCAGGACACTGGGTCACCCTGGCTGACCGTGCCTGCCCCTCTGGCATCCCTGTCCCCAGAGCTGTCCAAGATGCCACAAGCACTGGCTCCTTTCCATTAGGGGACATGACTTTCCCTCGAGAAAGAGGGCTGGGCTCTGCAGAATTCAGGGTCTGTTTCTTCTGTGCTGATCCAATCCAGTTCCTTCCCAGTGACTTTGCAGAGACAGAGACCCATCTCTTCCCAGCTGGAGCAGGGGGTGCAGGTGCCTTTGCTCCTGTGGGCTGCCTCTAAGAGCTGGAGACACCTGTAGGCAATTTTGCTGGGAATCCCATTGCACATCAAATCCAGGGTACCTTCCCCTGGCTGTGTGGGAGTGGAAGGGGCTGGGCTGGGCAGGTCAGAGCCCTGGAGCTCTGCTGTTGGTATCATGGTCTGAGCTGGATGGACAGTCTCTGGCACTAGGCAGGGTTTGGGAAAGCTCCACACAGCCCTCAGCCTGCCCCTTGTGGGCTCTGGGCAGAGGCAGGAGCTCTGCTCCCCAGGTTTGGTCTTGCAGAGGGGCCCTGGGTGTTTGCAGAGCACCTGGGGTGCAGTGCTGTGCTGGGGGCTGTGTCCCACCCTGGGCTGCACCTCAGCTGGGAGCCCCTGTGCTCACAGGACTTGGGATCTGAGCTCCTGCAGAGAACCAGCCCATTCTCCTCTCCTGCTTAGCCCAGGCAGATTTCCATCCTTCCGGAAACATAAGCCACCATCATCCATAATTCATCAGGTGCTGAACTTCATCAAGGAGCCACCTGACACCTGGGCTGCACCCTTCCCTGGGCTGGGAAAGTGCCAGGTCCAGACATCCCAAGGAGCTGCAGCAGGAAGAGCATGTCTGGCTTCCTCAGCCTAGGGTGGGCAATCCTGCTTTTGGAGGAGGCAGATTCAACAAGGATTCTGGTGTCTCCGTTTCCTCTTTCCATAAATAAACATCTGCTTCTCATCCCTCCAGGAAGTTTAGGTCATTTGTCTTTGCAGTATAAAACCAAACCAGTGTTTTTCAGTAGCAGTGAGCTGATTGCTCCATGAGTGTTTGCTCAGGTGTCTGCACTCACCAACAGAAAGCAGTGCAAATAAAAACGCTATGGCACAGTGACTTCACTGCCTGAAATTTGCATTGAAGGTGGGTGCATGAGCACATGGGTGTAGTAGAAGCCATGAAGGATTCAGGCTGGGCTCTTTGCCTGCTCACAGAATTCATGTGGAATGCAGAATCATCCCCTTTCATTTATAGCTCCTTCACCAAATCCTGTCACTTCTTTTAGACAGCAAAAAGAATGTGTCTTTTTTTCCAGCACAAATCCAGAAAGAGAGCAATTAATTTTTACCTGTCACAAATTCTCACAATCTATACGAGCAAAAGCTCTCCTGTATAAAGATGGCAAGGGAGGATAAAAACCAGCAGCAGCATTCCCTGTCTTGTCTCAGCCACACCTTTCCACTGTTAGTGGTGCAGCACTGGCATGACAAGTGATGGAATCCAGGCGTGAGTGGTGAGCCAGGCGTGTGCTGTGCCTTCCTGAGCTCCTCCTGTGTGAGCAGCATCTCCACCAGCACAGCTCCACCAGCACCTGCCCCATGCTCACTAGGGAGGGACAGGGATGCTAAACTTGCCTCTTCACTCTGTCCAGGAGCAAATACAAGAAAACAAGGACAGAAACTCTGACTTCCATGCCTAAGCAAAGGAACTAAAATCCTCTGCCAATCAAACTCTGCTGAACCTTATGGTGTGTGGTTGTGGATAGAGCTATAGTTGGTCTGTCATTTCTTTGAAGTGCAGCTAACAAGCAATTTGTAAATTCCCATATGAAGCTTTTTTAAGAATGAGAAGTTCCTTTAACACAACAGTCTGTTCTGAGGGTGAAAAATAAGTGTACCTGTAATAACAAGGGATTTGTCCCATGAGAATCAATAAGGAAAATATGTAAACAATCCAATAATCTATAGACTTGATGGACAAGTAAAATACCTTTTACTAACCAATAGAATAATTAACAAGAAAGCTATTAACCCATTAAAGTTGCCCACAAAGTTTGTAAAAACTGTATAAAAAAGGGAAGCCTTCTAAACTTTTATAGTGTCACTCTTTGTGTTGTGATCGTCCCAATAACACCTCTTCACTCTGTCCAGGGGTAAATATAAGAAAATAAGGACAGAACCTCTCACTTCCATGCCTAAATAAAGGAACTAATGTCCTCTGAATGCTTAAGCATGTCCAGAGGAGGCAAAGAGGCTGGTGAGGGGCTTGGAACACAAACTCTGTGAGGAACAGCTGAGGGAGCTGGGGTTGTTTAGCCTGGAGAAAAGGAGACTCAGAGGTGACCTTATCACTCTCTACAACTCCCTGAAAGGTGTCGGTGCTCAGGTGGGGTTGGTCTCTTTCTCCTGGCAGCAACTGACAGAAGGAGAGGGACAAGGTCTCAAGCTGTGCGAAGGGAAATACAGGTTGGGTATTAGGAAAAAGTTTCTTACAAAAAGGGTAGTAAAGTCCTGGGATGGTCTGCGTGGGGAGGTGGTGGGTTCACCATCTCTGGATGTGTTTAACAAAAGACTGGATGTGGCACTTGGTGCTGTGGTTTAGTTGAGGTAAGGGTTGGGCTGGACTTGATGATCTCAGAGGTCTCTTCCAACCTGGTGATTCTGATTCTCTGCCAGTCAAACTCTGCTGAACCTCATGGTGGTGGGCGGTCACTGGGTTAATAATGTCCTTTGTCTTCAGCAGAGCAGGCTGCACTGTGTGGCAGTATGGCATACAGACCTCTGGCTGGTGGAGAGGGCTGAGGGTTCTGGCTGAGGGTCTCGGGGTGCCCCTCTGTCCTGGGGCTGTCCAGGGGGGCCGGGCTCTGCTCACTGTCCTCCTGCTCCTCCCTGCAGGCTCAGCCTACTACGACAACGTGCGGCCCTTGGCGTACCCCGACTCGGACGCTGTGCTCATCTGCTTTGACATCAGCCGTCCCGAGACCCTGGACAGTGTGCTCAAGAAGGTGAGTCCTCCCTGTGGGCACCGTGGTGTCCCTGTGCCCTGAGGCTCTGTCCTGGTTTAAGGAAAATTTGGGAGAAACCCCCTGAATAGGATCCCTCTGGGGAGCAAACCCAAACAGCCCTTCCTTCAACCGGTCTGGGAGAAAATCTCAGAGAAAAGGTGGAAAAAACCTATTTATTTAACAAACAAAGCCCACAAGCATAAAGAATGAATTATATGAAACAATAAAACCTCTCATTTTGAAGTGAGATGGCAAATGGAGAAAGTCTTTGCTGTGGGTGCAGCTCAGCTCGTTCAGTCTCCTATCAGTTCCTCCAGCACTGGAAAATTCCATCCTGGGCCATGGTGGGCCACTGGTGTGAGGTCCTGGTGCTCTGCTGGGTTTTCAGTCCAGAGCAGGTTTGAACAGTCCCAAGAAAAAGGGAAAAAAACAGTCCAGGGAGCTTCTCTACCTCAGCTAGCTAAAACTAACTAAAAGCAAGGCAGATCTATGTCCATCTGTCTGTCCATGTTTCAGATGAACCCACAGTCCAGAGAAGGAATGTGTAGGAGTCAGGCAGTTTTCTCTAAAAAACCTCCACACTGCTTCTTTCCTGCCTTGGCTCTCAGAACCAGTCTAAAGGCACAGAACACGATATCCAGCATAAACAGAACAGACGATTTGGGGTACAGGCATCATAAAGTCACAGGCTCCCATCAGGGCTCAAAGCTCTGCCCCTGTGGCCAGGCCTTGGCTGGAGTTTGTGTGCTCAGAGGAGGAAGGTCAGGTCTCCTTGGTCTGTGCGGAATGAAGATATTTCCATTTGAAAGGAACCTAGTGAATGGTGAAGCTCATGGCAGCTTGCAGCATGTGTGTGGGGTCTGTCTGTGTTCACACATACAAATGTGGGGACAGGAGAGGAATGTTGTCGTATCAGAACATTTGTTCTGTTTTCCATTAAGACCTTGGAAGGTATTACGGATCTCTGTTAGCAGAACCACCAATGACTATGGATTGCCTGCAGCAGCTGAGAAGTAGCCCCTGGTGCCTGTTTCCAAGCAAAGAAGAGTGCTCAGTTTTTTGGCTCTCCTCTCAGTTCAGCATCTGCATAGTGAAAAAGACAGCAATCAGTTCTCTATAGCTCGTCAACAAAAATAATGAGCTGTGTCGCTGAATTTCAAGCCCGTGAATTAGTAAGAAGAGATGGCACAGTGCCACTGGCCTGGAGAGCAGGCAGGGCCCTAAACCTGCCCCAGCAGAGCTGGGTGGCCGTGCTCTGTGGGAACAGCTGAGAGTTTTTTACCTCCACCTTAGTGCCTTTCAGCAAAGCTGATATTCCAGCTGGCAGGGCCCAGAGAGCCTCACAGGGCTGGGGATCTGCTCTGGAGCACCCCTGGCTGCTCTCCACTGGGTCACTTCTGGGAGAAGGTCCCACACAAGCCTTTCCTCTGAGATGAAGTCCAGCAACTCTGAATGCTGCTCAGAGGAGTGAGGGTAAGTGGCTTTCTGGTCAACTGCATCCCCTGGTCCTGGCTGTACCCTGCTGCCTTCCATGCAGTCAGGGAGCTGTGGTTCTGCAGGGCAGGAAAGCATCTGGCAGCTGCATCCTGTCCTGGGGGGAGCCTTGGCTGGCATCTCGTTTGTGACACTCTCTGATACACCAAAGCATGAAAAGCAGCACAGAGCAGTGGCTCCCATGGCTGTTCTCTTCAGAGAGCCCTGGGCTGCTGGGGCTGGAATGGCCACAGCCTGAACATGTCACATTGTACTGCCTGGCCTCTTGGCCTCTCCACATTTTGCCAAAGCAAGTGCCTCTTACTCAGCTGCTGGGAGGGCTGAGAAGTGGGTCTTTGTCTCAGGAGTGTCCTGGTGAGGGGACAAAGACCCTTCAGATAAATTGGTCAATGGCTCAGTGTTGTCTTCCAGAGCAGGTCCCGGGTACCAAGCAGGCTGGGTGGAGGGAGGCTGTTTCATGTGGACTCAAAAGAATTCACTGCTCAGCTTGGGAGTCAGCAGAATAGTAATGCAAGTGAATCACTTACACCTTAATGAAATACAAACCCCTCAATAATTAGGTGGGGCTGGGAGTTATTTGTCTTTCTGCACACGCTTCGTGTGAGTCCACCCTGCTCAGTGCCTGGCTTTCCCTGTTCAGCCTCACAGATGCTTTGAGTGCTGTTAGGCAATGTTTTTTTGATATGGTAACTTAAAATAAACCCTAAATCCCTGGGGATTTCTTAAGTGCCTCTGAGTAGATGCCTTGTTTCCTTTGGTGCAGGCTCACAGCCTTATGGCGGCGAGGAAAATTCCTAAGACACCATGAAGTTGAAATGGGTTTTAGCTTGTGATATCAGGCAAATAAGGAAAATAACATTTCCTGTTCAAGCCTCAGGCAAAAATTCAGCAGAGGAAATCTTTATTAATGCCGCCCCTCTGATGCCTGGGCTGCTGTACAGCGTGTACAGATGAAGGGGCAGAGCCACCTGAGGGAGTGCAGGCAAGCAGCTCTGCCTTTCATGCAGAACAAGTTTTCATGGAGTGGCGCCCTGGTTCTGACAAGTCTTGATAGCACAACAGGTTTTGGGCTCCCAGAGGTGTCAGTCATGCAGGTAGAGGGTCACAGCTCTCTCCACAGACTAGGGAGCCCTGTGTCACTACAGAGGCTGTGACCTCTGCCAGGTGTGAACAGACCGTGTAGCTCTAATCCTTCACATAAATTTGGGTGCTTGAATTCCAGCTCCAAAATAACTGATCTGTTTATTGAGAGGTTGTGTAGGCCTTTGGTGCTCTGTGACTGCACAGCACCATGATCTCCAGCGTGCTGCCCAGGGCCTGGGGGTGCCTCAGACCTGGGGAGACAATGTCCTTGGCAAGCAGATACCTGAAGATGCCTGAGACAATCTCCTGATAGCAAATAAGATTTTTCATATTTTGCAGTTACTTTGGTCTGATACTACTTGAATGACATTTGGGTGGTTCTTGGCAATCCCTTCCCCATGAGGTTGTGGACACTGAGCTTGGTGGCTTGGTTTTCTTTCTGCTTCTAATTGCCCAGGGTATATGATCAATCACCAGTTATCATAGCAGGAAATTGCTAATTCCAAGTGACTATTTCAGCTGGGGGTAATCTCTATTTATTATCTGCTTCCTACTTCAGCACCACGAGATAAGTAACTGGGGCACTGACATGCTGATGGAGCTGTGCAGGTCTCCCCCGGGGGAGGTCACAGGTGATGGATTTATTTACTGCTGCAGACACAGCTGACATCAGGCATTCACTTTGGGAGCTCTGAAAGGAGCCATTTATATGAAAGACATGGATGTTTGCCCTGGCCTTCTCTTTCCACTGCTTCAATTCTTAATTTCCTTGCATATAGCTATGCTCTGAATATTATAGTGTCTTTAACAGGTGGCTCCCAGTAATAAATAGTGTGTGAGTGTGCAAAGAGCTCCCCACTGGCCATGTTGACCCTTGGGGTCTGAGCATCAGACTGTGTGGATGCTGTTTTTCCACAGCCAGGACTGGCTTCACATGGCCTTGCACCACCCTTGGGGTGCCACCACTTGGGATGGGGCAGGTTTGCAGGGCATAATCTGGAACAGGTGAGCATAACTTGGGATGGTTTGCAGGGCATAATCTGGAAAAGGTGAGCATAAAGTTGTGCAAGGGGTACTTTGGCCATTCCCATCCTTGACCGTGGCTGTCATTAAAGAGCCCTGATATGCTAATCAGTGTTTGCACAGTTGTGACACCCTGCTGGGAAAAGCCACACCCACCAGAGCCTCTCCTTTCCTCTGCAGTGGCAAGGGGAGACGCAGGAGTTCTGCCCCAACGCGAAGATTGTGCTGGTCGGCTGCAAGCTGGACATGAGGACAGACCTCAACACCCTCCGGGAGCTCTCCAAGCAGCGCCTCATCCCTGTCACACATGAGCAGGTGTGTTTGGGCAGTGCTCAGGGAGGGGAGAGACCTGCACTGTGAGATCTCTGTGACCCACTGCACCTGGGTCTTGGTCTGCAGCTGGTTAAATTGTGGCTCAGGGGCTGAGAGCTGCTCATGTTTACATCACTCTTGTCCCGGTTCTGGAAGACTTTGACTTATTCCTGAGGCTCTGCTGAGCAGCCACACAGCAGCAAAAAAGTCATTCCTCAAAGCAGGTGGTAGTGCTTGATTTGACAAGCTGGACCAGCTAAAGGGGAGTGTTGTCCTTCTGCATCTCCTAGTTCAGTGCAGCTCTCTCTGCTCCCAGTGACTTCTGCTTGGGTTCTTTATTGGGGCAAAACTGCAGGGGGGAAGAAGCCACAGCTGGGAGGCTGAGGGGCTGCTGCCAGTGGCCTCCAGTGGACCCAGCAATGTCCCCAGGCTGGTGACAGACTCTGGTGCAGGGGCAGCTGCACTCTGAGCTGCTGCTGTGCCTGGCTCCATGTTGTGCAGAGAAGTGACTGTCCAGGTGAGGGGCGTTGCCCAGGTCTCAGTTCTAGGGGTGGCACTGTGTGAATACAAAGTGCCAGGGCCCAATGGTTGGCAGCACTGTCTGCTCAGGAGGCTGCTCTCACCTCTGGAGCTCTCACAGAGCTTTGCACTGTGTTTACAGGTGCTGTGTCCCCACGGTGCCACTATGCCCTGGCAGGGCTGCCAGCACAGGCAGGGCTGCCAGCGCAGGGAGAAGGTGCTCCTTGGAGAGCAAGGTGTCCTAACCTGTTGGAACCCTGGAGGCTGAGAATGTCAGGCTTTCTGTGCTAAAAGGCACTGAGCCTCAACAAGCACTACATTTGACCTGAGGCTGTGGAACAGGCTTCCAAAATTGAGTGACAGCACTGGGGTTGTGGGTGTGTAGTTTGAATAGTATTGTGTGATCTCACAGGGTGAAAAACTTAGAATTTAAGGATTTAATATGTAGTAGTATATATGGGGCAAGCTGGAGGACTTGAAGTGTTGGCTAAGTCCTTCTTCACCTTCTTCTTCATGGTTTTGGGTGGCTTTTTCTTATTGTGTGAAAGGGTCCACATTGCAGACCTCGAGTGGTCAGTTATTGGGTTAAAAGTGAAGACCTTGGAAAGAGTTAGAGGTACTCCATTTTCTACCTTGTTAGTCAGAGCTCACAACTCATGAGACTGTGCTATAGATAAGAATTAATAAATGCTGAGTCCAAACACAAAAACTGCATCTCCTAAAAGCAAATCCCCTTAATTGAGTGCCTAATTAATACCTAAAAATACTGCCCTCAGCTGCTGCTGGAATCTGCCCTGCAGCAAAGGTAAGGCAGGACCCACAATGCCATGGCCCTGTGACCTTGGGAAGGTGCCCCAAGAGTTTCCTGTGGGTGCCCCAGCAGGGTGTTGTGACCTGCTGGGGAGCTTCACTGGGGTGGCCTCAGCCCTCTTCCTGCTCCTGGGGGTCTTGTCTCCTTCAGGGATAAAGCCAAGTAAGAAAAGACCTGCCCATCTGCAGGGTCTCACAGGGGTTTCTGAGCTCTAACTGCCTGGTTGATCCCAGTCCAGAAATGTGTTTAATCCACAAATTTGAGCTCAAAGAGGTTGACATATCTTCTCTGTACCATTGGTGGACAGCAGGTGCTGCAGGTGGTGACAGATCTTGGGAGTCTGTGTCCCCTCAGCACTCGTCCTGTGCCTGCCCAGTGCACCACCACTGTGTAGCTGAGGCTCAGACATGGCCCTGCTGCCACTGGCTTCACTGGCAAGTTTCGGATGAAGCCAAGACAGTCCCTGGCCTTATTTGTGTCCTCGTGCCAGCATCTCCCTTTCCTCTGCATCCTCCACTGATCCACACCCTGCTCAGGCTGCAGTGCTCAGGGCGTGGATGAGCCCATGGGGGCTGGCAGTGCTCGGTGGGTGTTTGGTGGGAGCTGGTGCTGCTTGGTGGCAACAACCAGCTGAATCCCGGCTCTAACAGGAACAAAAGAAAACAAGGAACCCACACTAACCCTGTTCCCTGTCCCCTGCTCTCTCTGGCTGCAGGGCAGTGCGCTGGCGCGGCAGATCGGGGCGGTGGCCTACGCCGAGTGCTCCTCCAAGGTGTCGGAGAACAGCGTGCGGGACGTGTTCCATGTCACCACCCTGGCCTCTGTCAACAGGGTGCACAAGAACTTGAAGCGCAGCAACTCCAAACGGGGACTGAAGCGGGCGTCACAGATGCCTGGCAGGACAGACTTACTGAGTGACACAGAGATCAGGAAAGACCGAGCCAAGAGCTGCTCCATCATGTGAAAAACGGGCTGTAAATAATGTGTGTGTGTTTTCCATTTGTACAGTAACTGGCTGAGGCAAGGGCATGGTGCTGGCTGCAGGAGCTGGCCTGCCTTTCCAAAGCCTTTTGCTCAGTCTCTAGGGCTGAGCAAAGGTCCCAGCTGCAAGCAGGGCTGCACGAGTTGCCCTGCACACTGTGGAGACTTCTGGGCTGGCTGCTGCTGTGCAGATTGCTTGGGATGAAGGAACCACTTGGCAGAGGAGTATTCGGGTGCTGGAAGGTCTGTGAAACAAAGTAAAAGGGAGCAGTGCTCTGTGTGTGTGTGTGTGTGTGTGTGTCACCGTCCTGTACCCACAGCCCAGGCCATGCCCTGTGTGGGGCTGTACAGCACACACAGTGTGGGCTGGGGGCTGTGTGGGACCTGGGCTGGAGGGAGGAGGGGGGTTGTGAGCAGCAGAGTGCAATCAGGACAAGGTATTCTTCCAATCTTCCTTTAGAAGGGAAATGATGTTTGAGGTGATGCTGCCCTTGGCCAGGCTGGACAGCAAGTGCTGTGGAAGGTGCAGGTCTGGGCCAGAGCTGGGAGGGAAGGGCACCCTGGGAAGGAACCTTAACCTAATGAGACACCACAGTAGTCCACCTCCTGCAAAGAAAATAGACAGAAAATGTCTTTCCATGGTATTTTAGATACTTGAACTGTGTTTGAAATGTAGTGGATCTGGCTCCAAGGGAGAGGTGTGTCCCAGTAGATGCACCCTGAGAATTGTGGTTCCCTTCAGCAAGCAAATGCCCCTGGGGAGCTTTATGTGAGCTGCTGACACCTGGGCACTCCCTGGGCTCTCCCCTCTGTCCTGCACACACGGCTCCCAACGATAACTGCAATAACAATCCATATCCTACTCCCCACCCACTTCCAGCTGCAGGTTGTGTTGCATGGTGCTGTGTTTGTCTGGTCTAGATGAGAAAAAAAATGACTTTATGCATATCTGCACCCTGTCTCTGCTGTGGCAGTGGGAGAGGAGGTGCTCCCTGCCCTTGTGCCTTGCTGTCTGGCCTCCTCCCAGCATCTCCCATTGCTTCTGCTGCTGCCCTCTCTGAATGCCTTTGATGACAGTATTAGCCTGGGCTTCATGTCACATGGACACTTTATGGAAAAATAGAATCTGCTCCGTTGCCAGGTCCAGCTGTGTCTGTGGACTACAGGAAAAATAAACATCATTGGAAAATTCATGGTGCTCAGCTGTGTTCATTTTTAAGTCAAACCACGCATCCTCTCAAAATCTCTTACTGCCCAACTTATCTTTGTATCCTAATGTCTCTCTCTGGCTCTTGCAATATGCTTGTGCGCACCCTTCAGTGAAAAACCCAGAGGGCTTATCTGCATGTATTCATTCTGGAGCTGAAACACCTGCCTTGAATAACCTCTTCCTCTGTCTCGACTCCTTAAATATTGTGGAGCATTTGCAGGTTGTCTGTGCCTGATCCAGCGACTGAGCTGACAGGAGCTGCCTCTGTCCTCACTACAGCAATAGCCTGTGACTCAATATTTTGTGTCTGCTCTCACACCCAGGTCTTAGACTGCAGCTGCACGGTGAAAGCATTTTGGGGAATTGGAGCTGCTGATTTACCAGGACAAGAAAAGCTCCATCAGTGACTGGACACTTGTGCAGGTGGCAAGAGCCTGAAAACGCCCATCTGCAGCCTGGGAGGAGGAGGAACTGAGCAAGGCACTATGTTGAGAACAGCCCTCAGCATCTTGATGCTTTTCTTGCACTCTCTAGGTCCCCCAGAGCTTTTGCAAACATTGCTGAACAAAACCAGATCCTTGCTTGGATTGTGGCAGTCAGGGGCACACCAGTGTCATTGCCCACTCCTCATAACCTGTTTGCAGCTGTTCTCACCATCCTCCTGTCACACAGCCACTGTCACTTCCTTCTTTCCACGTACACTAGCAAGTGCATTCCCTTTTACTGTGCTCTAGCATCTTTTAGGTTTTTGAATTTAATGTGGCAATCTCTCCAAAAGCAGTTTTCTGGGTCACTGCTCAGTTTAAACTTTATGGTGGCTCTACCTTAACTTGTTTTCTCACCCTAGAGGCAAATCCTCAGTTGCAGGATCTGTCCTGAGGGGCTGTGCAAGCAGCACCCCCTCCCTGAGGGCTTTCAGCACATCAGACTCAGCTCCCCAAGGCAGAGCTCAGGGGTCTGTGGGAGCCTCAGCACTGCCCATCCTGTGCTGCTGGGGGAGGCTCAGGGCTGTCAGTGTGGGGGAAGCAGAACAGATGAGAGTTCATTGAGATCTGGAGCTATTCATGAGCAAGGTTAGTTACAGTCAGGGGGATCTACAGTGCCCACTCCCACAAGATGCTCCATAGTAGGAAGTAGGACATGGAACTCTAAATTGCCTCTATGAAGAGGCAGCTGCATTCTCCATCTCTTCCCTCTGTTTTCCATGGGCACCTCCCATGCACATCCAGGTGAAGCTGCAGTGCCAGAAAAGCAGCTGCTGTTTGGAGTTACTCAAAAAGGATGGGATCTTCCTTGAAAACTTCTTACTCTGGTCTCAAGAATTTATTTTCTGTACTGGAGAGAAGAGCCATTTCTCCCCACCTTGCACCCCCCTCAGCACTGCTCTAACTGCTGGAGCCTGTGGTATGAAAATAATGATATTGGAGTGAAAGTAATTTGTGCCTAGCTGCTTCTAGAACAGCCAAAAAAAAAAAAAAAAGAGGAAAAAAGGATTAGTATCAGCCAAAAAATTGTGCATTCTGCCAGAGTGAGCAGGTCCAGACTCAGATGCAGACATGACCAGAGTAGATTTGGACAGAAATGTGCAGCCCACGAGAAGCTACTGAAAGCCAAAATGCAAATGCTGTCACAGCTGAGCTGGACCCAAAGCATGCATCTGTCACACTTGTATACAGCCCAGACATCGACTGTTTGAAGCCTCCTTTGAAGGCTTGGGCTTGTGGCTTCAGAGTGGGATTGAATTCTGGGCAAATGAGTGTCCCCATCCCCTTCTCTGCCCCTCCTCAGAGGACTCCAAGGCTGCTCTCTGCAGCCACAATTCAGCAAGCAGCTTAATATTCTGGCACTTGCTTCCCCGCCAGCTTTCTTGTCTATGAAGAGTGTTTGGACTCCCACAGTAGCTCATTTAACCAGACTTTTCAAAGGAGTTCCTCTCCCTCACTCTCCTTCTCTACAGAGGAATAAACAAGACAAAACAGGAAGCAAAATCAAAAAAAGCATAGAAAAGGAAAAAAAAAAAAAAGAAAAAGTCTGAAGCAGGAAAGGAGAGCCACAAGCACAGAACAAACCAAATGAACCCATTGTTGGGTCCTTTCTCCTCCAAACCAAGGCAGAGGCTGCTGGGAGAAGTTTGGGGGTCTTTTGTACATATATATATATATATAGGAGTAGATAGAAAAGTAGTCAATGGGAGTTTGGGATTTTTCCCTTGTCAGCACATGAACAGCTCCAAAGAACCTGCTGAAGTTAATGGCAGGTAATTTGGGATAACAAAAAAAAGCAGCAGTAGATGTGTGAGGGATGTGGCCATGGCCCTCACTCCCAATCAGAGTTGTTGTTAAAAAGCACCAGGTAACCCAACAATGTCACCTGGGGCTCCCACTGGATCCCGGGGTGTGGAATTCTGGCTTCTGCAGCCTGGAAAAGGCTCATGGGCCCAGCCTCAGGGGCTGCTGTGCCTGCAGGGAAGGCACCCAGTGCACCTCCTCTGTGTGTGAGGGAGGATCCAGCCTGGATCTGTCCTGGCTACAAGTGGGCAACTCCATGGACAGCTGGGGATGGAGTTTGCCTGGGAGACTGGGTACCCTGGGCTCCTGCATCACCACTGGAGGGAACCAGGCTCCCCAAAAGAACGACTCAAATGGCCAAAACCAGCTGCTGGTCTCAGTTCCAGGTGGGAATGCTGGAGCTGGTGAGAGCTGCCTGTGGCTTTCACAGTGCAATCCCTGCTCCCTCTCAGCTGCCTCAATGCCAGCTCCTCTCTGAGCCTGCCTGTCCTGGCATGGGGAGCCACAGGCAGGGGATGGAGGAGCTGCTGCTGCTGCAGAGCTCCCCAGAGGCACAGCCAAGGACCTGCCTGGCTCGGGCAGATGAGTCAGCACAGGAAAAGGAGAAACAAAAACAAGCAGATGGAAGAAATGGAGCTGGCACATGAAAGACACAGCAAGTGAGGAGGACTTGAGGACCATAATTAGTGCCTGCAGAAAAATTAATGAGCAACACTGCCAGTGCAGGTGTCCTGCCAAAGAAAGCATTCCCCATCCACGGGGAGCACTGAGCAGCTCCCTGCCAGGGACAGCCCAGCCAGCCCCTCTGCTCTGGGTCACTGCAGAAATTGTTCTGCTCCCAGGAGTGACAACTCATTAGTCCTCTCCCAGCCCCGGCTCTCTGCAGCCCCAGGGCAGGGCAGCAGGGGCTCAGGGTGGATGCAGCAGGGAATGGGGATGGATCAGCAGGGGCTCAGGATGGATGGATGCAGCAGGGAATGAGGGTGGATGGATGCAGCAGGCTGTGATGCCCTGTGGGGGGAGGGGAATGTCCTGGGAAAGGCAAGGGCAAGGCAGGGGGTGAGTGGTTTGACCCAGCCCAGGGCTCATGCAAGGTCTGTAAGGCTGTGGCACTGGGTCACCAGCCCTTCAATAGTCCTTTCAGTAGGTTGTTAATGAGAGATAATCACCATATATGAGATGGTAAGAAAAACCTCTTATAACTCCAACATGGGCTTTAAGTGTTAATTAATGGACAGCTTCCAAGTCAGGATAACATTACTGTGACAATTCCCTGTCAGCAATCCCATCTCTACTAACTGGTTTGGTGTTTAATGTAATAGCTTTGACCATAATGGGTTTAAATTATTGAAAAGAAATATATAAAGCCTTTATCAATAATTAATTATGTCTTCCCGGTGTGTTATTTTAATAAAGCTCCATGACCTGTAAGATTAACAATCAGGGCACCCAAGGGAAAAGGAAGGAGAATGGGTGATCAAATAGAAATCAAAAGTAGCTAAGAGATCATTTCTTCTGCAACTGCAGTAACAGGGCTTTAGAACTCAATGTTTGATACTTGTGTGTGTATATATATATACACACACACACACACATACTGATACTTATGTAACCAAATATAAGTCATCTCTCTGACATCACCCATGTAGTTCTTTATTGCAGATTTGAAGTTTTTAGACATTTTAGGCATTTAAGCTATTCTTCCAGTATTAGAATGCATCTTTATTCAGTATATTTTGTAATATTTATATCCACTTCCAGACTGTTTAGACTTCTACCCTTCCAGGAATGAAATGAGATCACTTGCTCTAAAACCATCAGCCTCACAATTTTTGTTCTGATTCGACCTTGTGATTTCCAAACTCTATTATTTAATGATGTATTTTTTAGTAATGGCAGGTGCCTCTGCACCTCTGGGTACATGCATGCTGTGCTTGACCAGGGACAGAAAGCCAGGCACCCATGAAAGCCACTCCTTCCCTCCCTCCCTCCCCTCAGCAGCTGGACAGAGGGGAGAAAATATAACAAAGGGTTCATGAGTTGAGATAAGGACCAGGAGAGATCACTCACTAAATCCCATCAAGGGCAAAACAGGCTCAAGTTAGAGATATAAAGTGACTTTATTGCTAACAAAATCAGACCAGGATAATGAGAAGAGAAGCCCTTAAGAACACCTTTCCTCCACCCCTCCTTTCTACCTCAGCAGCACAAGGAGACAGGGAATGGGAGCTGTGGTCAGTTCATCATCTGAAGCTTCTCCCACTCTCAGGGGGAGAAATTGTTACCCTGCTGCACCCTGGGGTTCCTCCCATGGGAGAGAGTTCTCCAGGAACTTCTCTGATGTGAGTTCATCTCACAAACAGCAGCTCTCTATGACCTGCTGCAACCTGAGTCCATCCCATGGGCAGAGAGTCCTCCCAAAACTGCTGTGCTGTGGGTCACTCCTCCACAGGTGCAGTCCTCCAGGGACAGGCTGCTCCAGCCTGGCAGCAGGGCCCCCTCTCTCCACTGGGTCTCCCACTGCATCACAGCCTCCTCCAGGCATCCACCTGCTTTGGTGTGGGGCTCCTCCATGGGCTGTGGGTGCATCTCTGCATCCCTGTGGAGCCCCATGGGCTGCAGGGGCACAGCTGCTTCACCATGGTCTCATCACAGCCTGCACAGGAATCTCAGCTCTGGCACCTGCAGCACCTCCTGTCCCTCCTTCTCCACTGACCTTGGTGTCTGCAGGGTGTTTCCCTCACAGGTTCTCACTCCTGCCCTTCTCTGGTCACAAAACTATGCAACAATTATGTTCTGATTTCTTCTAAAATATGTTTTCACAGAGGTGCTACCACCTCTTTCTAACTGGCCCAGCCTTGGCCAGCAGCATCTCCATCTTCGGAGCCACCAGGGGTTGGCCTTGCTGGATGTGATGGAAGCTTCCAGCAGCTTCTCACAGCAGCCACCTCTGTGCCCCCCCTGCTCCCAAAACACCAGGCCAATAAAAGGCACTACTGTCAGTTTGGTTTTATTGTTGCAATTATTACAATACCTGCACAGTTTTGAGGTGGCTGTAGGATCTGTTCTATTTAGTAAATGTTTGCATTGCACACATTCAGGCAGAGTCTTTTCCAAGATGATCAGTCTGTGTTTACACTTGCTAACAGAAGCACGTTTGAAAGTGATCCCAGCACAGATAAATGTAAGAGGAACCCCAGAACCCAGAGCAGATGAGACCCCAAGGAGACTGTGCTGGAACCCTGGGCACTGAGAATTTTAGGTTTTCTGTGCTGACAGGCACTGACCCTCAAGAAAACACTGCATTTGACCTGAGGCTATGGAATTGAGTGATAGCACTGGGATTGTGAGTATGGAGTTTGGATAGAAGTGTGTGATATCACAGGGTGGAAAACTCAGAGTTTAAGGGTTTAGAATATAGTACTATATATAAAGCAAGATGGAGGATTTAGGGCATAGGCTGAGTTTTTCAGCTTCTTCCTGGGTTTGGGTGGTTTCTTGTAATTGGGTGGAAAAGTCCACATTGTGGACCATGGGTAGTTGGTTATTGGGTTAAAAGTAAAAATAATTCAGGTGTCATTTCACAAATAGAAAATTTGTGCTTAAAAGACCTTGGAAAGAGGTAGAGACAGAGCCATTTTTCACTTTGTTTGCTAGAACTCACAGCTTGTGAGACTGTAACATGGATAAGAATTAAACATCTGAGTCCAAATATGAACTGCATCTCCAAAGCATTTAATCCCATCTCTAACAGAATTAGATAAAACCCCCACAAGACCAGAGCCAACCACCCACCTGTCAGCTGTGTGGCCAGGGAAGGTGCTGGCACAGGGGCAGGGATGTTCTCTCCAGGATCAATATCCAGCTCTCTCCATTACACCAGAGCTTGGACCAGGCTGAGTGCTCAGAACAGCTCTCCTGAGGTCCTGATTTTCTACCTGAACTCAAATGGTCAGCACAGCAAACATAAAACAAACCATTCTCTTTTCCTGCCAAGAAAACACATCTCCCTTTGTTGTGTGCTTACAGGAATGAAATGTTGTTCCCAAACTGGAAATACTACTTTTCTCTGGACTTTTTGAATTGGACGTGTGCAAAACTTTAATGGCCTCTACATCCACAGTGCACAAATAAACACATCATTTCTAGCAGGGTTTCCATCCTCATTCAAAGACAAATAGACCTCAGTGAAAATCCAGAGTGGCACTGATGCAAACCTGCACACCCAGCAGGCATGTTCAGCCTTCCTCACACAAGCAGAAAACAGCTGAGCCATGACATCTCCTCCCTGTCAGTCTCCCAGTTGGTGTTTCATTGGCATTTCTCAACCCAGCACAAGAAAATTATTCCACAAGGCAGATACCTGTGGAGAGGAGGGGATGGAGAGCCCCTCGAGCCTATGGGCCATCAGTGACAGCCCATGTGGATCAATGAATATTTTCCATTAGTGTCAGTCAGCCTGTGATGAGGAACAGAAGGGCAAAAAGGATGTGGAAATCGTTTTCCCAGGCAGCCCCCAGCTGCCAGAGGGCGTTGCTGGATGGCTGCCTTGTTGTGCCACTCACTCTCCATGGCACAGGGATGCAGAGACAGCAGCCCTTGGCAAGGCCTGGTCTCTGCTAAGCTCAGCAGCACCTGTCAGGTTGATCTTTCACCTTCTCAGTCCACAGACTGTCTATTCTTTAACAAATAGCCTGTTAATTCTCCCTGAGTTCAGCATCTCCTTTGCAGCAGCACCAGGAGTGAGTCCCTGGCAGCCTCAGGACAGCCTGGACTGACACTGCCAGGAGCCTGTTCTTGCCCATTCCCAAAACTTCCTGAGCACAAACTCAGTGCAGCTCTGTGGCTGAAAGCTCAGGAGTAGTTTAGTTATTGGCAGTGATTTGAGGTGGAGCAGGACAGTGTAGATGGAGCTGGGCACAGAAAAGGGTAAAATCACAGAATCAGAGTCAGGCAACATCACTGAGTATGTGTGAGCCTTGGAAAATCAAATGTTCCTGGTGTGGCTTCCACTGTGGGGACTGTGATGAGTTACTAGTGATGAAAGGTCCATTACCAGGACCCCTGAGTCCATTACCAGGAGCCCAGGGTCTCAGCCCTCTCAGAGTGATGCCTGTGCCAGGTTTCTTACCAACTGTGACCTTCAGAGGTCACAGCTTCAGCTTTGATTTGGGTTACTGGAATGCTGCTCTTAAGTCCAAGACAATCCAGAAATTAACAGACTGAAATTTTGTTCACAGAACAATTAAATATCCTCACAAAAAGAAGTTTGCCACATGTAACAGAAATTCCAAGCAAAATTCAAAATCTTTGACTTGTGTCCTGTCTTTGTTTTCCCTTGGGAATGGAAAAAAAAAGAAGGGTTTTATTGTGCCTACTGTCACTTGGGACAAAAATCACAGTATTTAGTAATTTCAGCAATACATACCTAAAAATTATTTGAAACTTCTGAAAAAAAGCTTCATAACACAATTTTGTAGTGACACTGTGGCAGGAGGGTGTTGCTGTGCAGAGGACTCTGCTGAAAACACACCACCCATCCAGAGGTGGATATTAATTATTGTTGATTCTCAAAGAACCTGCAGGAGCAGTCAAACAGCAAAAAGTCATGGACCAAAGACTCAGGATTATTTGCCTGTGATTTGTTGCTCTTCACTTCATGGCAGAACAGCATTTTTAGCAATTTTCAAGTGTAAACCACATCGATAGTGTGCCTTGGTGGAGATGCAAGAAAATAAAACTGAAGGCAGGCCTGTTTCTGCATCCAGCTCATCTGGGCTCCCTGAGCAGCTTCAGTCACAGATTTGACTGTGGTCTTTGAAGAAGGAGTATCAGTGTGAGATGCTGTGTAATTCCTGTCAGAAGTGGTTTAGCTCATTAAATGTCTACATGAGGAACCTCCTTCAGTTCCTGGTGTTGCCAAGTGGGTCTTAAGGAAACTAAAATTCTATGACTTTGTAGTCTTACTGATGGGCAGCTGGGTGATAGTTTGTGGCCACTGTTAAGCCAGGATGTGTTCCCATGAACCACAAGTCAGCATTAACTGCAAGGGTGGCAGGAAGAGCAGCTCTGGCACCTCTGAGCAACTGTAGCCAGCTGAGAGCAGAGGGCTGCAGGAACCCCATGGACTGGGAAGCACAGAGTGCTTCCAGCTACAAAACAGGCAGCTCTGTCCTGAGCGCATCAGTGCTGCTGACCATTGCAGAGCCATGAATTTATCCTTAAAACCACTCCAGATGTGTTTTCCATGCCTATTTCCATCTGCCCTATTGCCCTATTCACACCCTCTCAGTTCGTGTCTGGTAGGAAATGTTTGCTCCATGCATCTTCTCAAGCTGGGCTTTTCCCTTCCCACCTAGGACTTAATTCTGGGTTTAAAGTCTCTAATCAGCCACCAGTAATTTGATATTTATATTGAAAATGTCAAATTCTCTTTTGGAAAGAAAGAACAGCACAAAAGCTCTGCAGGCAAAGATAGGTCGAGGTTCCCACTCAGACAATTGTTTTCAGGGCCTCCTCAAGTGCAGGGCACTTCCCCCTGTCTGCATCCCTGGGATGTCAGGGAAGGGATTTCCAGGCCAGGGATGCTTTCTTGTGGAACATGGCAAGTACAGAGATTCCAGGGCAGCTGCCACTCACAGCAATGGGGGATGCTGAGCACAGGACCAGTTTCACCTGTTTGAGGTTCAGATGGATGGCAGAATCAGAACTCTGGGAGGTGCTCTGGGGAGAAGGAAATGTGTCAGGAGATGGTTTTGGTGAGTGGGAACAGTGTTGGTGCTGCAGGGTGGGGCTGCAGTTCCCATACCCATGTGGATAAGAAGAAGCAGTAGCAGACCCAGTGCTGCTCCCAGCTCTGACCTTTGAGCTTCCATAGTCATGAGAAATAGAAAACATCGGGCAGAGCTGCCCAGTTCAGTGTGGATGTGAGGGCAGAGACACAGAGGAGACACTGGGGTACATGGCAATGGCCCTGCTTTGTTTTTCAGTCACCAGGGTCTGCCTCTGCCATAAAGTTCTTTCCTCTGTCACATCAGTGCCCTGCTCTAATCAAATGCTCAGACCCCCAGTGTAAGAAATGACAAAGAACCGCTGATCCAAGCTGAAGCTGAACTGGAAGTGAACCACCTGTCTTTTCCATGTGTTTACTCTGACCCCAGCTGATTTCTACAGCTGTCAATTAATCACCTTATTTCATTTAATCAATCAAGCCATTGTAATCAATTGAAATGTATGTATGTATGCAGAATGGCAAATGCTCCACTCAGAAAGAGCCTCGGGGGAACCTGCTGTCAGCAGCCATGCTCTGCAAAGCTTGTTTCATTTCTACAGGCAAATAAATACAAATGCTGAGGACTTCAGGACCTGAATATTAATGCAGGTAATTAAACATCGGGTTTTTTTCTGGCAGATGACTTCATGCCAGGCCCTGGCTTGGAGAGGCTCCATGAACAGAATCTCCTCCCTGAGTCTCTCGCTCTTGCCTGCATTGCATGAATATATTCTTGGCCCTTGATTTATCCCCACAGAGAGGTGGGAAGGGGAGGCACAAAGGCCATGGGTAGGAAGGACAGTCACAGGCAAGACACAGATAAAATTTCCTCCTTCTTTTTGACTGTGCTTGTTAATATCAAGATTGTGGAACAAACCCAGCATGATGGTTTGAAATTGTCATTGAGCCTGAAACACTGTTCCTGCTTTTTGCAGAGAGGTAAAGGATGTTATAAAAGAAAGGCTTTATGAAATCAGGCCTTGCCCTGCTAGATTGCCAAAGCCAGCCTGTCACTTCTAAGTGCAGTTTGCAAGTTCCCATATGAAACAGTCCTGGAAATGAGAGTCTGTTAACACAATAAACTATTCTTGGGTGAAAAACAAGTGCACCTGTAATAACAAGGGATCTGTCCCACGAGAATCAATAGAAAAAATACATAAACTAACTAAAAATATAGAAGTGTGATAGATATGCAAAATACCATGTACTGACCAATGACCTAAGGATAAGTGTATTGTCAAGTCTTGTCAAGCAGTAAGTGTATTATCAAACAAGATCTGACAGTGCCTTCTGATAATCCTCTAAAATATGTCCTGTACAAGAAAGATTCAGCTTTTTCTGCATGAAGAAAATGGAGTCTTGGCTGACTTATTACAACACCTGCTGCCTGTAGCTGTGATGTTCATGGACACTCTGGCTGTGGGCAGTTGGCAGAGCAGCCTCCAGCCCTCTGCAGGTCACCCTGGGGGCCCTTTAAAGGCAAAGTGTCACCCAATGGAAGTCAGCAGGACTGGGCTTGGAGCACCTTGGCCACAGGAGTCCTCCTGGGCTCTGCTGTGACACCTCCACTGCAGCCTGCAGTAGTGACCTCTGGGTCAGAGGAGCAGTACAGGCTTGGGCTGCTTTGTTATAATCCTCTGTAACTCTGGAGAGCTAAAGAAATGCCCCACAGGTCAGGGTAAGTCTGTGTTTTCCCCACACTCAGTCACATTCCCAGCTCCTTGGCTCTCCTTTCCAACAGTATTTTACTTGCTATGGGAGCAGGGCAGGGGAAACTACAAGCCCTGTAGTCTGGGTGTTAGAGTCAAATTAGGATTAAGAAGGGGTCAGTGGTTTTCAGAGAGCTGCATAGTGATCAGCAAATTAATGAGCTGCTCCCATAACCCTGAGCTCCCTGTGCAGGGCTCTGCCAGCAGTGCTTTGATTAGTATTTCCAGCACACACTTGCACAGATGCACGGCTGGTTGCTTGGCTAAGGGTTGAGACAATTCAGGCTCCTTTCCCCCTTCCCTCCAACTCTCAAGAGAAATATTAGCTGCAAGACTTACCACACAAATCTCCCTTAAATTCACTGGCCACACAGAAACTTTAATTTATAATTTAAAAGTTAAAGTTAATATTTCTGTGCTTGGCTGTTCTCAAGGAAGGGGTACAGGACTCTGCACGATCATTGAACAGCCTGCACCCCTTACAGGGAATGGCATTGAGTTTTCTCCCTGCAACAAGGGAAAATAGGTTTTCTTCATTTGCTGATACAGAGAAAAAGTCTGGCAAGGAGAAAGGGCATCCTAAAGGGCAGTGGGATTGGGTGCATGAGCTACAAAAACTTAGTTCCCCAAAGCAGCAGCAGGAAGGCAGCTTTTCCACAATCAGCCTCTAAAGTTCTGTGTCACAGCCCCACAGGCCAAGGAAAGGCTCTGCTTCCCTGCCTTGACAAATAACCACAATCACCAGGTGAGAAACAGGCTGTAGAAAATTCTTTAATGTTTTTCCTCACCCACACTCAGTTTCAGCCATGATGACAGTCTGTCAGTACTTGGCTCCTGGTGAGGCTTCCTCTTCCTCTAAACTTTTGATCTGTGTTTTTTTAATCCTGAAGTGGTTTGAGGTGTTTCTCTCAGCAGTACTGATGATTTTTCTGCAAGAGATTTCTTAAGCTGTAATAAAACCTCAGTAAATCAAAGTCTTTCAAGCCAGGAATGAGAAATATGCGAGAGAGCAAGCAGGAGAGGAAAAACTCCACACACCTCCTAAGAAAGTTTCTGGAGAGGTTCTTATGAATAGGGAAAAATGAACAAAGGAATTAAGAGCTCATGGGAAATGGCTGACCCAGCATCCCTACAGGAGTATAAATAGCTGCCCTGATTCCCTGCATTCCCTTTGCACCAGTCTGCCCTTTGTCAAATCTTGCTTGGTAAGTGCTTGAAAAGGATCTTGGCAGCAGCTCTGCCAGCTTCAAGAGAGGCTCATTCTCAACTTTGGGATTCCTTCCTTTTCTGCACCTTTCCAGCAAAGGGTTCCTGAGGCTGGCAGGGCTGGCAGCCCCAGCCCAGCTCAGGCTGCTGGAGCCCTGCTCTGGGCACAGAGCTGTGCACAGCTGGAGCTGAAAGGCTCTTATGTGGCTTCCCCATGAGATTTTAGCAGCATTCACCAGCAGGACACAGCCACATGCTGGTAGCTTTTCTATCTCTGCCTTGTGAAGGTTTTCTGACACCTCTGACTCTCCAGCCTGACACAGACTCCCCACAGTTTGCCTTTGCTGTGGGTTCAGTGCCAGTGTGTCCTCCCCAGGGCAGGGCACTGCTCTGATATTGGGAGCCTGGTGTGTTCTCAGCAGGCAGCTTGGAAACGCCTGGCAGGGACCTGTGGGCACAGCTGAGGGCACTGCACACACCTGCAAGGGACACCCATGGAAATGCTTTGCTAATGAAGCAGCATTCGTTTGTATTTCTGGATTTTCTGGTTCACAGGGAAGGGAATTTGGAGGTTGCTCGGGCACAGTCTCAGGTTTCATTGGCTGATCCAGGCTGCTGGATTGTGACCTGACAGAACGGGCTATAAATGAGCCCATCTTGGTTTGGAAAGACAGGTGTCGGCCAGGGAAAGCCAGAGCTTCCCTTGGAATGGAGAATGTAAACCCTCCTCCCTCCAAATTATTATAATTCTGAAATTAAGGGGCTTTCAGGCAAAGATATGGGAATAGGAATAATAGTTCTTTAGTAGGAACATTAAAAATAAAAATGTAGTCGTACAAAAAAGCAAACAAACAAAAAGAAAACACTGTTAGAGTCAGAATACAACCTGACACCCTGTTGGTCATGGTGTTGGGAGCAGCCCAAATCAACTCCTCCTGCAGTGCCAGTTGTGGTTCTGATGGAGCAGAGATGATGCTGTAGAAGGGTCCAGTGGTGCTGAGCTGGGTCTGGTCTCCCTCTGGGAATCCAGTGCAAACAGGCTGTGCTGCTGTTCTGAATGCCAGGTTTGATCCAGGTGGGAATGCTGGGCTCCTCCCCCTGGGTGGAGCATCTCCCCATGGGATGATGGAATTGTCTCAGCCCTGCAGTGAGCCTGGAGGGGCCACGGACAGCAGAGATCCCCTGGAGGGAGGATGGGGCCTGGAAGAGATAAAGAAAACCCCTCCCCAGCCTGTTCCAACAGCTGCCAATAGAATATAAACTGCTGGTTACATCTTGCATTGCAACCCAGGACAGGTGAGTGCAGTGGCTGCACCTGTCAAATGAAAGCACAGACAGGGAGCTGGGAGAGCTCTCTTCTCCAGAAAGGCAGAATTACCCAAGCATCTACACAATTTTTTGTTGACCAGTAGCAGGATTCAAGAGCTGCAGGGAAGCTCTCACACTGTAGGGTACCATCCCCACAGGGATGAAGGAAAGAACTGTTTATCTGCACAGCTTGATCCAAATGAGCACAGCCTTTCTTTTGGGCTTTTTACCCAAGAATTAGGTACTGACCTGGGGAAGAGAAAAAAATCCAGTAAGACCAAAAGTTGCAATAATCAGACTTTTAAGTCATTAAAAACCCCCCAAAAAATATCAAGAGCTTCTCCTGCAATCTTTTGACTTCTGACCATTTCAGTACTGAAATTGTTCCTCTGCAGCTGGGTTAAGGCATAAGGATGTCACCCTGACATGCAGAGCCCATGCCAAGATAGATAACTGCCTTGAATTCTACTCAGGCCTTAACCTCCCCAAAGGCTGAGTGCTGCAGGATTTAGCAGGGATGGCACTGAGCAAGGAGGAAGAGAGAGCCTGGCTGCTGATCTGAAGGTATGATTGTGTCACATCCTGCTTTAGGGAAAAAGACTTTGTGTTCTGCTGAAAATCAGAACTTTCCAGTAACTCACCTCCCAAAAGCGTCTTTTTTTTTTTTTTT
>VWZU01005364.1:50467-75061 GCA_013397095.1 Sterrhoptilus dennistouni | reverse complement strand
TTTTTTTCTTTTTTAATTAGATGTTTCAGCAGCACTTGACAGATGAATAAGCCACAGGTTGTGGAGCGTGCCCTTCCTCAGGTGCCTGTGAAGATAAGTAAGTACTTGTTGCCTTCCAAATCTTACCAGCATTCTCAACACTAAAGGCTCAGAGCCTGATGGGTTTGGAATGCCTTTGCTTTGCAGCAGAACAAGGTGCAGAATTGCTCTTTGCATTAAAAGCAAACAAGAATTGATGGTTTTCCAGTCTAAGCTGAGGCTTGGAAGGGGCTGGGTGGCAGCTTCACCACTTGGCCTCAGATCACACCTGTGAGCCAGTGAGGTCATGGCCATTTCCTACCCAGAGGGATAGAGGGTTATAGATTTTTTTATTCATAACATCAGCAAATAAAACTGACACCAGACCCAAGATGAAAACAATCCCACAGAAACAACAGAACTCATAAAGCAGGGACGGCAATACCCAACCTCAGCCAGGAGAGAATGATCAATCCCACCTGCAAAGTGTTTTAATACCCACCATTTACTGGGATTTACTGGGGTTTACTGGGATTGCTGTGTGGCTGACCCTTACAATCCAGGTAGTGCCAGCACAACTCACCTGCCTGCACCCTGTTCCTTGGGATTTATAGAGTGCAGGGCAGAAATGGCTCAGGCACTCTGTAAATCAGGGATGTCTCATGAATCTGTGCTCCACTGTGGGGCTGGGTGGAGAAAGACCCCAACCACACAAGGGTGCAGCCCTGCTGGAATTCAGCTTTCCCTGCTGGAAGTTCTGTGCCATACTAAGCCCACACCCAAATTCTGCCATCCCTCCCAGGAGCAAGGAGCTCCTCTAAGGGGAAGGAGGTAGGAGAGTTGGAGTTTCAATAAATTAAAGATGCACTTTTGCTCTACAGTCCCTTTCCAAACCATAAAGGCCTGTGAAGTGTGACAGTAGGAAGTGGAGCACAGAGCTTCTGCACCCAACCTCTGAGCAGGGAAGAGAGCTGCTGTGGGAATCCCAACTGCTGATCCCTTCCTTTGCCTCCTACGTGATAAATGGATTTGCCACTTTAATGTTCTTTTAGAACAAGCCTCACAGCAGCTCATTTACAATGCACAATGACAAGAAGATGTGCTAAAAATCTCTCCATTACAGCAGAGAGACAAAGTCCCTCTCTGATCCTTGGGAAGGCTGATCTGAAACAGAGACTGGACAGAGCCAGAGAATAAAGTAGATATTTATTGAAACACCTCAAGGATCCACCTTGGGCAAGACAGGGCCTGAGCAGGGCCACACCCAAAGTGGACCCAAAATGGTCACAAAATGGCTGAACCAGTCATGAGGTGTTACATTTATATAAGTTTTGGTCCTTTTGCATATTGGGGTTTAATTGTCCAATTCCACCTCCAGGTTGTGAGGTCTCATCCTTCTTGTTCCTCTCATCAGCCCACCCTTGTTTGTGCTTTTGGGCCTGAAAGTTGTCCTTGGTCTTCAGCAGGAAAAGGGTTTGTTTTGTGTCCCTGCTGTGTGCAGAGCTGAGTGACACTGACTGTGAGCTCAGAGCTGCAGCCCTGGGCAGCACAGAACCTGAAAATATGAAAGCTGAAACTTAAGGCACTATCTCTGCCTCCTTTGAGCAGAAGCTGTTCTCCATAACCTGTCAGGGATGTAAAGGGTGTCTTCTGGCAATCCACCAGAATCATCCTTACCTTGTGTGCTGAGTCCACAAATCAGGATGCAGGGTGGGGGAAAGTGTGCTGGCACCGTCCTGCACATTCAGCTTGTATTAAAAACTGACACAATTTGGCAGAGGTATTAAAGATTCTCAATTATCTCCCACCCCCTAGTGCTTTATCCTTCTTCAGGCTGGGTAAGCCCAGCATGTGGATTCTTCCAGCACATCTGTCCTCACTGTGCCATGCAGGAGTTTCCAGCAGAAGCAGCTGTGGCTGCAACTCTGAGAGTTCTGAGCAAGGAGGGCAAAAGAGAAGCAACAATATGGTTCAGTGTCAGGCAGAGCAAGGAGAAAGGCAGCAGAGGCACTGCTCAAACATTTCAGATACAGATGTGCTCCCCCTTGTTCCAGGAGAAAGCCTGCTGTTTGTCCTTTCAAAAGTCACAAACTCCCCTTGAGAAGCACTAGAATCCTGTGACAAAATTCAGTATTGCCAAAGGCAAAGGGCTATTCACGATCAAATTATTTTTACTTTGCTATTTAATGACCCCATTCAGTCCACAAGCTTCTCCCTGCTGCTTCAGTCTGCAGCCTTCAAAATTGTTACAAAGCAAAATCAATTACAAATTTATCTCAACAACACAACTGGAACCCAAGTGAACTCTGCCAATGCTCAGCAGCAAAATGTAAAGGACAATCTGAACTGGGAACAGCCTGCTGACCTCCACATCATCACAGCTCATAGGAATGCAAGATAAAGTTATGCCTAATTAACATACATTAGAAAAAAGTTGTGGACAACTTTTGCCTCCCTGTCCCCACAGTTGGTTCACAGTGTCTGGTAGGGCAAGACAGCCCCACGGCAATACTTTAACTCATTTGTGCTGGTGAAAAGGCAGAAACAAAACCCCAGAACATCTTGGGAGCTTTGGGCTGCTCCAGAACTCAGAGAAGATCCAGGAGAAATATTTCTGAAGAGCCTGCCCGGTACTACAGCTGTGATTGTTGCTCTGCAAAGCTGAAGGCTTGGAGGACAACAGAAAAGGGCATGGCCCAGGCAGGCAGCAGGAAAAACGCCCTGGTGAGGATCAGATGAGAGAGATTCTCACCTCGGAGGGAAGGAGACATTGCTGTAACAATGGTTCCTAGACAAAGGCAGCCTTGCCCTGTCCAAGGTTTGCTGTCATTAGCTCAGGATGTGCTTTTGTGCACAAAAATGAGGCTATGAAAAGCCTGTGGCCATAAAGGAGACAGAGCAGTCCTGCAACAATGTTCGAATAAAGGGAGAGAGTCCATCGGGGCACACGCCAAAGGGGTTTTCCCTCTTGGGGTTTTTCCCTTTATCCCAAACCCCCGGGCACACGTTGCTCTTTTCCTTTTCCCCTTGCTGAGGTACCAGGGAGGTGCAGCCTTCCCAAACCTCCTGCCCCATATCCCCCTTTGAACCTGGCATTTTACCCCAAAGTTCAGATCAGCCTTGTGCTCAGCCTTGCCTGGGTCAGAGTCAAACTGGGCTCTGTACCAAAGTGGATAGAGACACCAACACCCATCTCAGAGGCGTTAACACCCACCTCTCACCCATCGAGGTGTTTGTAAACACATTAACACATCTTTCCTATCACTTTGTTGTCCCAAAGGAGTAAATTCCTCTCCTTTGCTTTAGAAACTAGTTAAGGAATGAACAGCTTAGAGAGAAGGCGAAAGAAAGGATTCAATGTCCTTTGTGTAGTTTTGAAAAGGGTGAAGCAGGATGTCAGTAAAGGGGGTCCCAGCCCCGTGTCCACCACATTCCTCCTGCAGCTGGAGCTCAGCTACTGCACCAAACGCAGCAGAGCTCAGGTTTCTCCAGTTTCACCCATGCAGCTGCATGGAGAAAAGCTTCTGAGTTACAAACCCAGAGCAGTTTTAAATACAGACGTGGTACTGATTTGATGGCAAAGCCAAAAGTGCAAGAGGAAAAGAGGTAAAAAATGATCCAAACACAGCAGGCACCAACTTTTCCTGGGTTTCCTCCCTCCAGGGATGGGATCAACAGCCTGTGCTGCTGAGGGCAGTGTGCAGCCCAGCCACACCTGCAAACTGCATCCACCTCAGCTTTCCTACCCTGCAAAGTGTCCCAGATCTGCTCTGGTACATGAACAGAGGAGAAATGGAGCTTGAGGCTGACACAGAATGATCCAGAGTGGTCTGAAACTCCAGGTGCTGTGGCTTTGTTATCAAAGCTGGAAATCTGACTGGAGAAATGCAGATTCCAGAGGCCTCATCAGCTCCCCTCACACTGCCTGCTCCTCTGGAACCAGATCTGGGCTTGAACTGTTTAGGAGTCATTTGACTTCATTTCAATCTCACACGAGATGGAGATCACTACAAAAATTCACAGATAACACTTGATAGTTTCCACAGATCTAGTCACCTCCAAGGAGGAACAGCAGCACCATGGGTCTCATTCCTGCAGACAATTATCCAGCTGGAGCCGGTACCCGACCTGATAGAAAGAATCTTTGCATCGATATCTGGGGGTCAATTTCACAATGGCCAAAGCAAAACAGTTCTCTTGGCCTTTTCCTTGCATCCAACAGGCAGTGTTTAGTCGTTGCCTCCAGCTATCCTTTGAAATGTAGATTATAAAAGACCCACTGCCAGCATGGGCTGTGCAGATAAGAGGAGCATCAGGCTGGAAGTGAGGCTGTGCTGAGCAGCCTGGTAGTTCTGGAATATTGTCACACAGAAGGAAACAGCAGTGTGTGGCAGCTGAGCAAAAGCTGCCAGCTCTCACTCTGCCAGCAGCAATGCTTGATCAGCCTACCTGCACTTGGCAGCTGCAAGGAAGTTGATAAGACATTCACTTCTCAGGCTGATAGCAATTGCAATTCTGATTGCATCTCTGAAATTCTCATTTGCATTTTTTACTTTCTCTAATAAGTCTCCACTTCCTTCCCCATTTCAGGAGGTTGGACCAAGGTATTTTTTCACATATGCCTCAATGCAGAGACTCAGGGACTGGTTCAGATAAAAGCTAAACAATTAGGTAAATACTTGCCAAAATAATTTCATTTCTTTTGTGCATTCAAATATTTATAAACATTCTTTCTGTAACTTTCCAAGACAGCAGCATCTTATCACAAAAAAAATTTCTAAACTTAGCTATGTTTTTTTCCTTTTTAAACAAGCAGTTTGGCTCTCAAAGTACAAAATTAGGTATGAAACTGAATTGCTTGGCAACAGAAACAAGCAAGATATTCTCTTTCATAAAAAACCAATTTCTTTGCAGCCTCATTTTGCAGGCAGGGACTATTAGAAGCAGATTCTTATTTGGCTTATCATGGGTCACCTGGATACTAAAATGCATCTATTCATTATCCTTTCACAGTGCCTCATACACTTGTCAGAAATGAGCCTGACAGCACTGCTACAGGGTCCTGGGTTTAAGCCTTGCCTTCTGTTGGGAGTCAATCTTTGCCTTTCTGGGGACCACACCTGTGGCCAGTATTTCTGCTTAGGGTGAGTTGGCAGTTTAATGCACAACAGGAAAGCTGTTTGTAGAGTTTTCAACACAACCAATAATCAATCAATCAATGGCCAAGACTGATGCATTCATAATCACAAAACAGTATTCAGGGTTTGTATTTAAGCAAAATGAAGATATGGAGGTTACTCCAGAGTGCAGGTATGTTCTAACTCAAACCCCAAGCCCAATATTCCTCTTTTAAACAGCTGTCTCCAAAATGTCCCCAGGTATCTAAACAGAAACTGGCTGCAGTGGCAAATAATTTCTCTGGCAAATAATGTATCACCATTTCTCTGGTGAGGCCATATACCACATTTCCTAACTTTAAAAATTTGTTTAACATTTACAATCACATAGTTCTTTACGTTAACGCAAAGCTTTGAATAACAGTGGGTAATTCCACCTCCAGTGTTGTTTAAGTAATTTTATTATTAATAAGAAGTGCTGTTCACCCTTAGGACACGAGGTAAGCACTGAGCTCCTGGCAGTCATAGCAAGCCACGCTGTCCAGGACCCACTCCCGAGTTACCACGGCAACGTTGCTGTGCTGCTGGATTGCTGCAAGACAAAGACACAAGTAAATGAATGATGCAGCTGTTATCAAAGGAGTCCAAACAAGCTTAAGGTGAGTCCACTGATGTCTTTCAGAATAAGCTGTTTGCTTTATCTGTGACATTTTAAAAGTCTTGATAAAAAAGCAGAAGTGTGAAGGCAGAGATGTGGCAGTGCCACTCCCTTCAGCAAGGCAGGTGACAGAGAGGAGCTCTTGGGCAACTGGCCAAGCAGGAGGCAGTGAACCCCACAACAGAAACACTAAAAACAAAGAACACAGTTGTTGTCTTTTAATTTAGGATCTCAGGGACTGAGTTTTGGTTCCTGTCTGCCCAGACATACTGAGTATGTGACAACCAATGAGCCTCATTGAGACAGAAGCAACAGAAAATTACTGAAGTGTTTTCAGACTGCTCTTCCTCATTCCAGGATCATTCTATTTTCTCTTTTTTCCAGTGCCATGGAAACAGCTGGGTTTTTTACATCATCATCCTGCTCCACTGTTTTGTTGGACTTCCCTGCAGCCCAACTAGCTCCCACTCCTTCTAGAACCTCACCATCTCTGAGTCAGTCTGGAAGACTTGCACTTTCAAAGCCTCATGGTTTCTCCCCAGCATTTTGCTTAAAAGAAAAAAATGCAAAACTACATCTGTTAAGGCTTTTTAACATGACCTTTTCAGACCAAGGGAATCTTGTTCCATCTCAGGCTTTCTCCTAGATCTCACTGGTCCTCCAAGGACACCCCTCCCCACCTTTTGAAAACCTTTCAATTAGAGAAGTTTCTGTAAAGCTGATGAAACACAGAGGACAACTGAGGCAATAGCTTTTAAGACTCTTGCTGGTTCTTGAGACAGTATACTTTGTCCTTTAACATTTTTCTTACAAGACATATTTCCACCTCCAGATGCAGCAGAGTTTTGATTTCTCTACACCCCTTTGATATTTAGCAATTAAAAGGACAGAAGGGACAAAGACACTTGACGTGTACCAGAAAGCAGCTCAGGACAGTGTTACTTTACCTCTACAATCCATGTCTTCCTTCCAAGCATCTGGCTGCACAACCACAACAGCAGTAGAATTCTAGGATTTTAAGATAAAAAATAAAAATGCTATTGTTGTCTATCTTTACATAATCCCCAATCTCATATCTATCTACAGAGAGCAATAACTGGGCAAACTGTGCTTCAGAGCATCACTTCAGAGAGAAATTTAAGAAATAGTAGAGGGAAAAAGACATTAGTTCCTAAGATTCTTCTTTGATTTCTCTCTAGAAATGCTGTGACTTCACTCAGCCACTAAAGGGCTTTTGGAGCTGGAAAGGGAGGCTCAGTGCTAATTTCAAGACAAATTAGTGATGTGGCCAACATCAATCATTCCTCCAGTACAAGGGAGCCTCTCTCCCAGGGAAGGCTGCCCAGAGCCAAGGGGCACTGCCAGCCTGTGCAGGCAGCTCTGAAACTGTGGGAGGGTAAAAACTGCTCAGCACTTACTGCTGTGTGTGAGAACAGGTCAGGCTGCTTCACCACAGAGGCACCACACAGCTCCACCATCCACTGCAGATGCTCTGAGGAAATCAGATGAAATCAGTCAGTTACCTCAGTGATTTATAGCACAGTGAAGCTGACACTATTCCCCAAGCCCTCGTGTGTTTGTTCCAATTCACAAACCACCATAATTTGAAAGAGATGTGAGCCTCAGTAGAAAAAGAGTCCTTTCACTTTCAAACCTGCCAGGGAACATCAACTCCCTCCTCCCTCACCCCCTTGACAGGTCTGCACAAAACAAAACCCTGAAAAAGCACTGGAACACAGGCCCAAAGCTTAATCACGATTTATTTCTTCTTGTCATAAGGATGCAAGATGTGACATGAAAATTAAAAATCAGAAGTTAGAACTGTGGTTATTTCTCATTAACAAAAGTGGCCAAGTACTCATTAATAGAAGTACTTTATTTGCACTATTTTCTTGAATTGGTAGTGAAGATTAAGTCTCTCAAGTGTAAGAGCCACAAGTGAGGATCACTGCAGCAGGTGAAAGCACTGCATCCAATTACTGCAAATGTCAAGAAACATGAGGGTATTTCACCCAATGAAAAATAAAGTCCCCCAGTCAAATTTTCACCCAGTCAGAATTGGACAAATCAGAAAGTATTTGCTGAATAAGCCAAAAAAATGGGAAAGCAGGTACGAAAATTTTAAGTAGAAAAATTATAGATTAAATTTTCAAAAACTTGTCACATACTTCATTAAATTTTAAAACTCAAAAATGAAGCTATCCTGAAGAGCTTTTTATATTAACTTCTAACTTTGTCATGTTTCACTTTTACCACTTGCTCCTATAGACAGGAGGCTACAATAAGGATGTGTCAGCTGCTAGAAAAAGGATACTTAGGAACTGTTTACTAAGACAGAAGAAAAAATGTTCAAATATCAGTGATCAAGAGCAGCAATAACAATTACCAGACAGCATGACATTAATGCTTTTCCTTTCAGTGCTAGAGAGTCAGAGATAAACTAGATTAAAGGCCTAGTTTCAAATGCAGCAAAATTGCCAGGGGGTTGTCTGAGGACATCCAAATACAAGAGAACACCATTTCAACTCCATTTGGAGATAGAACTGGACAAAATTGCGAACGTACACTTCACCCCATGTAGGTACTTTAAATGTTCCAGAGGAAAAGAGGTAAAAAATTACCCAAGAAGAGGTCAAATGTGAAATTCTGGTGAATGTACAGTGCGCTTCCAAATATTTTTTATGTTAACCATTCATCCAACTCCCCTAAAATGACACACCTGGAGTCATATCAGTGAAAGGTCCACAGCAACAGATCTCAAAGTCTTTAAAGATCTGAAAAGCAAGGAACACGTTAGAGTTCATATGGGGTTTTTAAAGGAACAATGCTTTATATGCTGTTTTCATTGCACTTCCAGGGCTTGTTATCAAGTTATGACTGTTTCACAAAGCATTTCCAAGGCTCTTTGTAACCTACAAACCAAAAGAATATTAAAGAGCACTAACCCTCTGTTATAAAAAGAGAACATTCACTCCAGGCTTAGTGAGCCCCTTCAGAATATCTGCTCTGCTGCTGACAGAGCTCACCTTTCATATATAAAAATGCTGAATTTGAACAACTCTGTGTGTACAGAACAGCAGAGAAATTGGAAGAAGTTCCAGATACTCAGCCAGCACAGCCACATAACTGAAACACTCAGAATCTGCATCCCTGATGTGCTTGTACCTTTTCAGTCAGGGCCTGTCTGGCCCTCTTAGGACCTTGATGGTTTCTCCCATTGATTACATCTCCTCTGACTTCAAAGTTCTCCTGGAACACAAAAACCAGCAAGGAATCAGGGGTTAGAGACTGGGAACACTTCCCTGTCAGAGTTCTGCTTCAAAACAGGAAGATGTCATATTTCAGAACTGAAAACCTATGAGTGTGTTCAGAATATGAATTAAAAAGGCTTTGCAAGAGAAATGCTGGAGTGATGAAACCCCTGCAGCACCTGGCAATTTTTAAAGAAACAAATTATAGTCAAACTGTATAGTAATCTAGCAAACTAAATAAAAGAAGCAGCACACTGCAAGACTATAATTCTCTTATCAGTAAAGTCTTATTTGATAGAAATTGTCTGTACATAACATAATTTCCTTAAGCAAAGAAAAGATCTTTTGCTCTATGCTCTAATCTATTAATATCAGTAGGAACACTTATGAAAATATGTCTATAACCTGTTAAAAAATAATAGGGACTCATTATGTCTTCAACACCAATGTATACATAGGGCCTAAACGTGGCTTTTGGCAAAACTAGAACCCCAGGTTTCAGAGCTAAAATTCCATATATTAAACGTTAAGATAATATCTGAGGTAACTGATAAGACCATCAGTAACTGAATTACTTAACATTTGACATTTCACTCAAGATAAAAGACCTACCTCATTCAGTATCCTTCCTTCTTTAAAAGACTGAATTATCCCTAAATAAAAAGATCAGAACAAGAGAAGTAATTTTATCCAGCAAAATGCTTATTCCACTACCAGAATTCTGACTTCATTGCTGTATTAAATTGTAGGTATTTGTACTAAAGGAATACAGGAATAAAGAATTAAAGAATTTTTTTATCATTTATAAATAATACTAATTTTACACTAATTGATGCCATGCATTGCAAAGATTTAAACTAAGAGGGACAAAAAGCTTTTACCACAGTGAGGAGCCATCTGAAAGCAGAAAAACTATTCACAAGAGTAAGCAGCTTGATATTGCTGCTTGTTTGTGCTTCTTAATTTTAATTTCTTTTGAAGTATTTAGAAGAAACACTGCAAAACATCACATGGCAAGGCACGAAGAGATCCTTTTTCTTTACTGTAACAAGTGAAGGCTGCATTCATGGTAGAAGGGCAAAGAGCAGTTTTACATACACTGGTAACTAACTACCCATTTTCTTCCTGCAATGCCCAGGAAATACTTCAGAGTCCGTTCACACACCAGCTCCTCATCTGCAGAGCAAACAACAGGAAGAGTTCTTTTAGTTTTATCATTAGCAAAAAAGCCACAGGTTCAGGGTATTTGTATGCAAAAGCCAACATTTTTTTTGCTAAGTGCACCAGCAAAATATCAAAACTGTACAAAGGTTCAAAAAATCCACTGTCATGATCCTACTAAACTGAAGGAAACGAGCAGAAACTAATCAATGCATCACTTGTGAGCCCTTTTTTTTAAAATTAATCAATAAAGAGGCATGAAAAAGCATTAATTCTTTGGGAACTATCTTTGTTTCCTTCTCTTTGGTTCTGCACTACTTCACACTAGTGTGCTGTCAACACCTGAAAATTAACCAAGCAGCTGGAGAAACAAATATCAAGTAACAATAACACACAGGAAAACTGCCCTCACATTGATCCTGTGAAACACAATGAGAAAACTCACTAAGCTTAAACAAAAAACTTACAATAGAGAGAACAATCAATACCTCTTCCTCAAACTTATTAAATTTATTGCTGACCTGTCTGCTTGTTGTTTAAACTAAAGGTAAAATTCTACATGGTCTGTCAATAGAGGATGTGGTGCCCTAGCTCCCAACAAACCTGTTTTCATTATGACATGGGTTGTTCCTTCAGTAATGTGATTAGATAAAGTGCTCTGAGTTTTTTTCACAAACTTCTGGACCACCAACTGAAAAGTAGTTGAGAAAATAATAGTTAGCAACAGTTTTAAACACCCCAACAGCCCCAGTTTGTAGAAGCATAATGTGAGTGTTACTTTAAAGTACAGAATGTACATTTCCTTAAGTTAATTTTGGCACCATTAAACAGACTGAAGTAATGCAGAACTCTCGGTGTGTTTTTTATAACCCAAAAGCCAAATTCTTCTGGAAACTGAGTACAGAAACAGGATTATCAGTAACTCAGAATTGCTACTTACAGAAATGCTCACTATGGATCAGAATTTGGGTACAGCAGCATCATCTGAGAACAGTGCCTGAACCAAACCCCCACACAGCCCCTCCCCAGCCCCAAGGCTCTCTGCAAGTCCTCTGGCTTTGGAATCTGTGTTTTTCTCCCCAGACATCAGGGATTGTTTAAAAGTTCAAATTTCACTAAGCTTAACAGTGCCATCAAAGGCAGCATTCTTACAGTTTTAGGAGTGATGAACTTTAAGTTGTTATGTTAGTCATCTGCAATTTCTGCAAGATTAGTTTTATTACACTTTGAGATCTCTCTACTGAGGATAATAGTGGTAATCAGGAATTATTAACTACTGATCTAAAATTCTGAAATTCACTTACGTGCTCGCTGTGATTCAGACCTGACGCCACAATTGACATTTCTTTCCTCTTGGTCGCAACAGGACTTGCAGCATTTTCTTTCCCAGTTGCATTGTGCAGAACAGGTACAGGCAAATATCCACTTCTCTTTAATTTGTGTCCTGGGCCACAGCTTTTATCAGTGTTCTGAGCTACAACAGCCCCACCTGTGGCTTCTGCAGTTCGAGGGGTAAAAGGCCTTACAGAGGAGGAAGAGTTTTCTGTAGCCTGGGTCACCTTTCCAAAAAGATCTGATGAGACAGATGCACTCTTTTTCCTGGTCTGAGATTTCTGCTCCTCTGCATTTTCTGAAGAAAAAGCAAAATTACTCCTTCAAAAAACTGCATCTCTTCCTTGGAGTCATGGTAGAAGGTTGTTGCTCTCTCTTTTAGGTTTAAATTCTGCAGTTACTCCCCCTCTTTATGTGTTTATTACTTCAACTTTGCCTCTATCATTACCTTTTCCTCATCTATAGGCAAGACACCAGAACACCTGTGGAACTTTTAGCAGCATATTTGTCAAAGTGTCTGAATTTAGAAGTGAGACAGAAAAACTCCTATTGCTGTCAAAATGCTGTCACACCCCATTTGATGGGCTGCCAAACAAAGCAGTAACACCTTTTTAAAATGATCAGGAACATACAAATTCAAATTGCTGATTTACAGGGAAAGGTTGTATCTTGCTGATATGTAAAAACATCAAAAGAACAGGAGAAATCCACCAGAAATCAAAATGCACTGGGTTTCTCTTAAATGTTACCTGCTTTAAGCTGACACTGCCTGTGTTCCTGCACTGCTTCCTGCACAGGTTTTGTCTTTTCAGAGGGAGTTTTGCTCTTTACAACACTGTCACACTCAGGGCCTTTCTCCACATCTGATTTCTTTGTTAAAGAGGACTTAGAAGATGGAAGCAACAATTCTGGAGACCTTGAGAGAAGGAAATTGATTTTAATACACTTTTCACTCTTTTAAGTATAAGAAAAAATGTAGCAACAGTGAAACTATTGTACTTTCCCAGAGGCTCAGAGATACTTAATTTAATATTTTTTAAATAAAAATTCAGAAATAAACATTAAAAACCCCAAAACTCCAAACAAAACAATTAACCCGTTATTTTCTTCTCTCTTTTGCTCCATTTCAGATGCTCCTTCAGTCCTGGAATGTGGCAGCTCCCTGGGGACAGGTAAACCCTCACAGTTCTGACTCCCATTCTGCTTTAGCACTGCTTCAAGTGCAGCCATTTCTTGCTGAAGTTTTTTCAGGCTGTTTTGCATTGCATTCTTTTGCTGCAAAGCAGGCACAGGAAAGGCAACATAAGCAAACACAGGATTAATTTCTTTAACAAACGCTTGAAAATTAGAAATAGCAAAATAGTTTTGAATTAAGTTTTTGCCATGTGTTCCAAAGGTGACTATGGTACTTTTACTGTAACAAATAGTACACACATCCTACATCAGAAGCAAAAACACCCAAACAACCACACACTCATTTTGCCAGTCATGTTATTTCAGTTTAGATGTCTCAGAGTTTAGTCAATTAGAAAACAATACAACTCCTGCACAAATTTTTTGAAAGTAATTTTCAATTACTTTACAATTTTAAGTCTGAACTCCATTAGTAGCTCAATCTATGATGTTCATTATTAAATTTAATTTGAGTTTTCATTTTCCACTGTTAATAAAAGCTCCAAAGATCATTTAAAGGACTAAAAAAATTTGTAATATTCTTCCTTATGCTCCCCCTCAAAAATTACATTACATGATCAAAAACATGCCACAGGCAGGTCCTCATAAGAATAGCTGAGGGTTTCAAAGAACCTTTTTAAAACCCCAAACCCTACACCTTGCATGATGAAGCAATTTCCACAGAACTGAATCTTCCATTTGTAGCTCCAGCACTGGCACCGTGTGGAGCCTCTTTGTTACTGAACCCATGAAAAGCCCCAAGCAAACAGAAAACCATCATCACAACCCCAAATCCCCCAGCCACACTGCCATTAATCCATTCAGCCTGTGCACATCCCAGTATCCCCATCCATGACGGTACAGCAGGAAGGAATGTCCAGCCAGTGACTACATTTTACACTGATGCTGTCAACAGAAGAAGCACCCATAAAGCACAAAAATTAAATTCACCTTTTTTTTTTTTGACATACATAAACCCCCATAGGGCTGATAATGCTGAAGAGAGAGTTGGCATAAGGCTTACCTTAAAGTCACATAGGACAAAGAAAAACCCCAAAGCAAAACAAGAAAAACCCAAGCCCCCTAACCCTCAACTGAACCTCCAGCCCAAATCTCCCAATACATGAAGTCAGACCACTGAGCAGCATTCAGGATTTTAACAGCAGACAAAAATTACACTGCCAGACACACCTTTCATTAGACACTGCCTGTTGGGACTTGTATCTATTATATTCTAATATAGAATTATTTGATTTAATCTTTACACAGAGTAGACAAGTCTCCGTGCTACTAAATATCATATTGTAACAATTCTAATCCTTATCACCAAATCCTTATCAATTCCTATCATTAAAGCTTTTAAATATAGGGAGCTGACATTTCCAGCCTTGGCCAAGTGTGGAGATGCATTAATTAGCATCTCCCACAACTAAGCCCTGTAACCAATAGCACATAACAAGCTGTGCAGTGTAAGGTCATCAGGTGAGGAAAAGCTGGACAAATAATGGCATAGAAGCAGCTCTAAGTTCTTCATTAATTATGCTTTCGAAGTAATTTATGACAAAGAATTAAGATGAAAGGAGTTTTTCACTGTATTGACTTCACAGCTTGCATGTGCTTGCTCATCTCCTGGAATGAGAGATTTTTACACTTTTTTACAAGCTGCTTCCAGCATTCAGTGCATGAACTCACCTGTGTAGTGAGGATTTCAGCCTGGGAGAATGGTCCACAGGAATCTTCTACAATACTTATTTCACTGTCATATCCAGATGCTTCACCTTGAAGAAGGTGGAAAAAAATTCCCTGGGTTAAAGAAAAAATCTCACCAAACAACAACAAACCAACCAACATTATCCATCAGCTCTTACCATGTAGAGGTTTTAGAGAACTAATAACACTAAAGTGACAAGCTTTGAAAATGGTGAAGTTAGAAGAACAGATCTACTTAAAGTGATCATTTAAAAGAATACCATGCCACACACATGACAAAGCAGAATTCAGTGTTTCACCAGGGATGAAAGAGCCCATAACATTTACAAAGGCCATAAAAATGGCAAAGTATTTTCTACAAAATTCTACAGCCAATTTCAGCAAACATTTCATCTGGGGAAAAAGCCTGGATAGGCTGTGAAATTTTGCTGACAAGGAAGTATCATGTTGCAGTAAGAGAAACCAGCATTTCCCTCAAACATGAATTCCCATCAGCCAGTCTCTTGTGCCCAGCCTGTTCATTTGTTCTTTGAACAAAGAACACTGGAAAAACATAATTTTCAGGAAATAAACCACTGAGGGTTTTTTGTTTGACTAAGGTTGATACATTCTTCTAGAAGAGCAAGAATCCCTTAAATACAGAATAAAGTTCCCATGCAAACACCAAAACCCTTGGTGTAAGGACATTATAAACACAGCTGCAGAGAGAAAAATCTTGGTTTGTACCTAGATTTGTTCCCATGTCTGGGTCTTTTTGGCATTCATCTACGGCTGTGTTCAGCCCTCCAGTACAATTCTGAGAAGTTTCTTTATTGTCATCTACACTGCTCATTTGTTTGGACACTTGAGCTTGTGGTGAATGTTTCTTCACTTCTTGTGCTCCATTAAGAGATTCTTCAGACATGTTGGACTGGGAAGAAAATAAGTTGACAGAGCATTCTGACTCCTGGCTTGGTGAAACACACACATTACTGAGGACAGCTTCAGACACTTTCTGCACATTATTGCCATCATCATTCACACTGTGAGGCAACACACCGGGACTCACTGGACACTCCACCACTGGAGACTCCACCAGAGATGTCATTTGTTTATCAGTCTGCAAAGGTGTGCTTGCTGATTTGCTGAAGATGAATGTCTGAAAGCATGGTAACTCCTCATCCTCACAGGACTCTTCATCTGAGGATGGCAGTTTCTGCACTTGTCTTCGAGACTTCCGAACTCCTCGGGATCTTGGCTTAGACCTTGCATTTCTACTGTGCAGTTCTTTTCCCAGGGCATTGGCACTTTTTACAAACACTGCAGATTGCTCTCTCCTATCAATCTCACATAAGCTGGTGCTCTCCTCGATATCAGTGTCAGAGCTCAATAAGCAATTAGGGGTTTCAGACAAACCTGTAAGATCATTATTCTCTCCAAGAGGTTCTCCTAGAGCCCCTGCAGTTGAACACTTGGGCACTGCTGTGCTAACAGCTTGGGCTGCTTGTTCTTCATTCCCCTTTACACATTTTCTTTCTCTTTTGCTACTTTTTGGCCTAGTGATTTCACAGCTGAATTCAGCAGGGCTTTGCTGACAAGTTTCAGAACAAATCATTGATGTGGATTGAAAATGCAGGATTGGTCCTTTGCCAGTAACAACTTCAGTCTTTCCTGCCTGATTGCTTTCTGAACTGAAGATGATTTCCTGGCCTGTCTTTAAATCATTTTGTCTGGAATCATGCTTCTCTGTGTTGCTCTGATCACTTTGGCTTCCATCACTTTCAATGGGATCCTGTCTCAACTCACTTTCTATTCCTATCTCATTTGACACTGGCTTTTCATTGTCCTGCTCTTCTTGTAGCAATCCATGCTCAGTCTGAGCAGTCCCTGTTCTTTCTGGTGTCAGAGTCCCTTCCGCTGCAGCCTGTGAAATGTCATCCCAGTGTTCTGTGCTGACAGCAAAGCAAGGCACAGGACCAACACTGGCAGACTCACAGGTCTTAAGCTTCTCTTTCTCAGAAATCCTGTTCAAGTCTTGAGCAGCTGCTTTCTCTTCTTGTAAGCCTTCTGGTTGCAATTGTCTGCTAGCCTTATTTTCTACCTGAGCAGCACATGGTAGATTTGAGGTGTCAGAAGCAGGATCTCCCACTGCACGTGCACTGTGAGACTGAAAAAGTCTGAAGGACGAGCGCTTTGGATGCCTAAATACATTCCGCAGATATTGTGTGTCTAAGTCACTGTCTTCAGCTTCCTTAGTCAACTCCAAAACGTTTTTAGCCATTGGCAACTTTTCAGTTTTGAAGTCCCCTGGAACATTTTGTGAATCGTGCCCACACTCCTGGGGGAAAGGTGATTCAGCCACCACTTCAGTCTGGTGAGAAGCATTTTGCCCAGCAGACGCTGAAGAAAATTGGAGGAGGAGAGGGCTACCTCGTATTTCACTGTCTTGAGAACTTGTATCAGGTGCAGTGGAACCACAGTTTGAAGGCTGACATGGAGGATTGAACAGACTTTTTCCAGTTTCTGCAGTGTCGGATAGATTCTTTACATTAACCTGCATTTCATTTGCTTCCAGATCACCTCTCTCCAAATTAGCGACTGGCCTGTCACTGAGCTCATCCTGAGGCTCACACAGCTCTTTGTGTTCAGCAGAGTGAGTTGCCACATTCCTTTGGTCTCCAGACACAGACCTTCCATGATCACTGTTACTCTTTCTTGCTCCCTTCACTCCTTTCCTTGTTTGTTTTGTCATTTCCTCAGAAAGTAACTGCAGCCTCCTGCTGCGCCTGACTGGATTTTGCTCAGAATCAGCTTTCCTGGGCTCTCCACTGCTTGGATAGCTGTCAATCTGGGGCTCAGCTGGATCAGGGAAAACAGAGCTTCTATCCACTACTAACTGCAGAGCACACTTAGTTCTACTAGAACACCTACTTCTTTTTGCTGCAGAACTTCTTTTTTTGGTGCTTTTCTGATCACAGTTGTACATTTCTGGTTCCCCATCGCAGGGCTTGGTAGTGACCTTCTCAGCAGCTTCCTTCAATGTGGACTCTCCTCCTTCCTCAGGTTCTGTTAGTGTATTATTTGCTCTATTCTGAGAGAGGTGACTCTCATTAGCAGCAACGCTTTCATCACATCTTTTCTTTTCAGCATCTCCAAGGCCCCAATTAACACTTTGAGGACCCCCATCTGCCTCATCTGTATCTTTTTTCTTGATGAAATCCTCAGGTTGCAGGACACTGGCTCTCTTCCTCTTTCGTTTGAGTCTGTCTTTGCTGAAATTATTCTGGGACTTATCAGCAGCCACATCTTCCTTTCTCCTAGTAGGCAAAACGTCTCTCAAGGCAGAAGGGGGATTTGATTTCCTCCCTTTCACGTACGTTTTTCCAAATATTTTGTCTTTGATGTTTTCTGCTGTTTGTTTTTTTGACCACTTCTTTTTTCCTTCCACTGCTGCAACTTCCATGGAATCGGCCAGAGGGTCAGTCTTTTCTGAAATACAGGACTCCTTATCTGATAAACACAGATCTCCTTCACCTGAAACATCAGCTGATGCAGCAGATTCATCCAGGGAAGAGCCAGAAGACAAAATCTCATTGCTTTTTGAAAACCACTCATTGACTTTCTGAATGCTCTGCTTCAGTCTCTTCTTGGAGACTTTATTCAGGGGGGCAGAGTGAAGTGTCCCTGGCTGAGGCAGCTTCTCCATAGAAAGTTCTTTATCATGGGAAGAGTCATTCTCAGGTTCATTTTCCTCTGCAGCTCCCACACTTTGTACATCAGTGTCCACTTCTTTGTTTTTATCCAGCCTGCTCTCTGAACTATCTTCTAAATCAAACCCTTGGTCTTCATTGTTGTACTGGGCTTGCTGTTCATCCATTTCTTCTGTGTTCTTAAAGAATGATGTGTCCCCATTCACTGTGGGACTGGCACCACCAGTTCTGTCACACTGCTCTGGGAGCAGGTCTCCAGCAAGAACATTTAAAGGAGAACTCTGGCATTCAGTCACATTCACTTGGTCAGGTTTGGCACATTCAGTGAGGCTCTGAGTGCTTTTCTTGTTCAAGCATTCCTTTGAGAAATCACTTTCACCTGTTAGATTTAGAGATATAATAAATCATTAACCTCTATTTTACACACACAAACACAACAAATAACAAGCTTAATAGCTCCTTTGTTTTAAAATAACGGCTCTTATTTCCTCCCCTAACCAGAATATTACACTGCACAAATCTCCCTCTAGAGAAAGGCAGAAAGATCATATTACATGTTCTTCTAAATTTTTACAAGAATTACCAGCTAGTGCTTTTTCATGTGTAATATGGCTCATGTAGAATAGATTAAGTTTTTTTTACTTTGATGAATTTACTTTTCTTCCTTTTTGTTCCAATACATAGAACATCTACATTTTAAGTATCAAGTCTACAGGAATACTCTTGTATTAGCTGTAGGCATCAATAGAACTACATTATAGCAAACTGCAAGTATACATATATACACACGATCATGTGAAATAAAAATGTTAACTTGTGGTCTCTTTCAAGTTTAATCACCTTTGTCACCAAAATAACAACACACCTATGACATTTGGTAGTGTTATTTCTTTGGGGCACAGCTTGTCAGGCTGTGCATTGCAAGAATTTTCATTCTCTTCCTCAGCACTCTCAAGTCCTTCCAGCCTTACTTGAGAAGAAATCTGAACCACTCCTTTGTCTTCAAACCTGTTGGGAAAGGAAATCTACTTTCATTACAGATAAAACCATAACAGACAGAATAGAAGATGATAGCTATTTTCCCCTTTTTGCTGTCTGAAATAGCTCCTAGAGAAGTCAAGCTGCACAACTGACACTCACCACAACCAGATCTCTCCAGAGTTTCAGGCCATTTCTTTAAAAGATTCACTCTTGAAATCCTGAATTTAGTATTTACTTTCTAAAGCACAGTGCCTACTTTTCTATGGAAGATCTATGTCCCCAACAAAACATTTAGAAAACAGTTTTAAAGCTTTTAATATGGGAAACTGTTGGAATTCAGCTACCCATTCTACCCTAATGCCCTCAAAGTTGAAAACCATTTTTCAGCTTAAGAATTACATCAGTCCTATGCTAAGAAACTAGAACACAAGAAAAGGGGAATATTGAACTACTGTCCTTAGAAAACATAAATTCCTTAATCACCTTCACTTACCCAGCTTTGCTTGGCTGTTTAAAACACTCTTCAGATGATTCAGAGCCTGAAAACAAATAATCTGTTACTCTGGTTGGAATGATTCAGAGAAAGGTGACTTGCCAGATTCAGTGGTTATCACATACATGCCTATTCCTTTCTAGAGCTAGATGCTTTCAACTTTTAGCAGATGAAATCAAGTCCAACTGTGAAGTATTTTACCTAATTACAATGATTTCTATGTCTAACTCCATGGCTCCAGCATAAAACTGTGTTTAAATATAGTGACTGGTAGCAGACTGGTGACTAAGAGTTAATTAACTAAAAGTTAGTTTCTAATTTTTAAAGTTATACACAAACCAGCTAGTAGTATTTAGAGATTTTAGCTGGAAGTCAGAGAAATATAGTCAAATATCTCTCACAGATCCTTTGATCTTGGCAGATGCAAGAAGGTAAAAAGTGAGGAAATAAGTTCTACCCATTAAAGGCAGCAATTCCTTCCTTGAAGGAAGAGCATAATAAACAAGCTATGCATGGCATGTCTTGTTTCTCATAGCAGTCAACACCAGATACAATAAAATTCTGAAAAGCTAGAGATAGCTAAAAAATCATTAATATCTCAAATAGATTTCATTCTCATCTCAAGCACTGGTGACACGTTTTAGTATTCTTCAGAAAGCAGTGGGTACCTTTAGCTGTAACAGCATAATTTTTTGCACATCTGTAAACACCTTCTCTGGATCCTGTACACCAAGGCTTAACTGTTCACTACAGCAGCGTTATTTGCCACAATATAATAAATTATGTAAAAAAAAACCCTTTTGATTTACCAACTTGGAATTGTCCATAATTTGTCCCTTTGTTGTCATTTTGTGTGTTAAGGATAAAATTAGTGTTTATAATGACCTTGAACATAATTACCTTTCATTACTTTGCAAGCATTGTACACGGGATCAATTAGTGTGGATTTACAGCAGATCTTACCAAACTCTATATAAATACCCTTTTGAGACTCAGATTTCTGGGGTTTGTTTCTTGGGTGACACATTTTGGCATCTGTAAGCTGAACATTCACACTGGCTTCCTGCTGGCAGGAAAATAAAAATGAATAGTTATTTACAACAGTGGGGTATTAAAAAAAATCATAGCTTTTTAAACTTTAACACGGGGCTGATATAAATACTTAGTTCATATGCATTGGTAGCTTCTATGCACAATACAAGTAATTTATCCTATTGACATCAGTAATGAAATGTGTCAATAGAAACAGCGATCATGCATTTAACAGATCAAATCATTAACAGTTTGATCTTACATTCCGTATTGTCTAACATTCTGTGCAGCATTAAACAGATGAAAACAAAAACAAATGCCACGGACATTTACACACACAGAGCAATTACCCCAAGCTGGGTAATGCCTTATGAATCCTATAGTTTATGATCTTACCCCTAAAAAGGTAAAAATCCTGCAAACAGTTAGGCAGCCTCATGAAACAAGCAGGTGGAACAAGTTTTCAATGCAGACTGTATTATGGCAATATTATGTGTAAGTTCAGGTTTAATGCAAACGTCTTTCTCAAGTAGGTTGAAGGCATAAATATATAATGTCCTTGTCCAGAATATCACTCAGATCAAACAACAATCTGAGATCAACCCAAAATCTCCTACTTCATTCTTTTATGTATATACATATATTCACATTCCAAATACATTTTTAAACAATCCGCTAAATTAAAATGAGAAAAAACAGTTACCAAGCTGAAATTTTCTTGTCCATTTTCTTTAGCACTTTTTCTCCTCTTTCTGAAGCCCTTACTTTGGATGACAGAACTTTCTTCACACAGGGACCCAGCAGCAGTGGCTTCTGTGGATGTTTTAGGAAAGCGATGACTCCTTAAAACTAAGAGATGTTTTCAGAAAAAAAAATAAATTATACTGACTTTGACTCAAGTATTATATATTAATGAAATTGACTTGTGTAGACTGTGTGCACTTAGTGCATATACAGCTAAAATATGTTTATCCAAGAAAGAAATCTTGTTGAATTAATAGGCTGATTATTCTTCCTGAGCACTCTTCAATTAATAAGTAAAATCTTGATCCTAACAACTAATTTTCTCAACCAATTTTGGTTATATAGATAATCTAGCAAGAGCAGGATCTGATTCAAATTATTTTAGAACATCTGAGCAAGTCGAAAAGAATTAAAAAACAATGTCTATTTTTTACAGCAGAATGTACAAAACGCTACCATTTGCCCCCAACCACAACGGTTGGTTTACCAAAATACAAACAGGGACATGTCTGATTTTCAATACCCTAAAAACACCCTTAACAAGGCACTGAGTCTGGAAAGGGGAAATTTGGATTCCCTGAGGATCCATCTGAATGGGATGAGTTAAACAAGCATGGCTACACTGCTAATTCAGGCTCTGAGACTGTTTTAACAAATTAAAACTGCAAGGCTGGGCATAATCAAAAGCAGGACTTTTCCTCACAGTTAGAGATTAAACATGATTTGATACACACTCAGCCATGCTTCAGGAGCTAAAGATTGGCTACACTCATCAAACACACACAGTAAAACTGTTCAAGAGGTTTTTCTAAGAAAATCTTGGAAACTTAATGGAACTTATGCTTCTACATCCAAAAAAAAAAAACAACAAAACTTTTGATAGTTCTTCCCATATTTGTTACTACCCAGTAAATGGGGTACCTTATAAATAACCATGAATTAAAAAAAAATAAAATTAGGGGCATAAATTCACACCACTTACACTTCACTCCAGTGTCAAGCTCAAAAGCACGTATAGTTTCCAACAATCCTTCAATTAGTTGCTTAAATCTGGAATTTTCTTTCAGACCTCTGAAACAACATCAGCACTTCAGTTGTTTTATGACAAATGAATTGGGTTAACTATAAATATTTCTAGAATTTTGGCTGAACCAAAAAAAGGGTAAAACTCCAAAGTGGAAGATGAGACAATAAGAAATCATTGCCACGAAATAACAGCACAACTCCTCCAAATTTGGAGGGGAAACTGGGAACTGAAACTCTGTCACAAAGCTGCATATATCATTTTCTCATAGGGGCTTGTTAGAGAGAAATCAATTGCACAGATTAAACACTAATATAGCAGAGACATTTGTTAAGACAGGTGAGTTCACCTGGAAAAAGCTCACATTGAGGTAAGATAATACTTTTCCTCTTTTAGAAATAGGCAGCTTAATAACCACTTGTTCCTTCTGTATTTCAGTCTTATATTAATATATTTTAAGACCCTTGTTGTCTGTTCTCAGAGCTCAAACACCTCATCCTCCAGCCCCTTACAAAGACGCATTCCTCACCTCTTGGTAACTTCAGTCTTACACAGAGGACACTCCACCACACCTTTTTTCTTCTTGCTGATAAGTTTGAACATGCAGAACCTAGAAAGAAAGAACACTTATGATGGTAACAAGAGAATGGTATTCTTTTCCCTAAAACTGAGAATGCCCATTCACCACTTAGGGCTAATCAAGTTCTTGTTCTGGTATTAGTGAGTTAATTGGTCCCCTTTGACACCTTTGTGAAACTGCAGTTCTCTTTTCTAAAGAACTGACTTTTCCCCCTAACACACGAAGGTATCAAAACACAATATACTACATGATTAGCACTGAAAAAGTGTATATGGCAATTAAAACAAGTATATATGGAATTAAAAATTATAAACCCAAAAATATTACGTACGGAAATTAAAAACTGCATTGCCCTTGCGAGTTTTCAAACCTACCTGCAGAATATGTGATCGCATTTTGTTTGAACAGGCTCTTGCACCACATCCAGGCTACAGAGAGGGAAACAAAAACAAGAGCACAGAAGTTACAGACAGAGGGAGCCAGACTTCAACCAGAACCTTTGCTATTTCAGCATTTGTTTGCATTAAAGAACTACAGACCTCATTTACCTATCACAGACAAGAGGCAAAACCCACACGGCTTTACAAACAATAATCCAATCAGATACTTTTTTTCCCCTCACTGAACAGAGGACTGACACATTCTGGTTTTAACAGAAAACCAAAATTTACTAGAATATAAGAGCAAAATGTAAGTGTTTTTTTTGCACTTTCTTATTTGAGCCTTACAAAACATCAATATGTTTAATCCTAAGCACAAATCTCCTAAGATTTCTGGTAAGCCATAGAACCGACAAAGCATTTTTAAAGAAATGAGAAACAAAAAACCCACACCTCCAAAAAATTAACTATACCGACATTATTCCCTGACATACCATATTGGGCATTCCAAGTTCTTCTGCATAGCTGAAAGCACATTTTGTACTTGTCCAATAGTAATCACTGAGAAGTCCATCCTTCACATCCAAAAATACTCTACAGAAAAGAAAAATATTATCAGCTTTGCTTCTGCAAAATATTCTGTTGCCTCCCATGCCCACGCTCTCCCCCGCACGGCTCCGCTCCAACTGCACAACGGTGTCAAACACGTTGCTGTTATCACTTAAGCAAACACACTTTACAGCACAGAGGGTTTCTTACTCTGAACGTTCGCAGTTAAAACCTCTCGAGTGCGCTGTACCCAAAGGAGCGCCCAGAAAGGGTTTATTCAGGTGAAACTCAGCAAGAGCGCAGAGCACAAACCAGCCAAGAGCGAGAGGGGCTCTAGGTGGAAAAGCAGGTAAAGAAGACGGGAGACAGGCTTATGCAAAGGAGCCGGGGCGTACCCACGAGCACAGCTGAGACCGCCCAGCAAAACAAAGAGAAAGCGGCAGCAGCTCCGGTCCGGCCCGGCAGCGGGGCCTGACCGCCGGCCGGGGAGAGGCGTCCCGGTACGGGCGGAGGGAGCGCGGTCAGCGACGGATCGGTCAGCCCACGGGCGGTCAGTGCCGGGGCGGTCAGTGCTGGAGCGGTCAGCGCTGGAGTTGTCAGCGCCAGAGCGGTCAGCAGTGCCGGATCGGTCAGTGCCAGGGCAGCGCCGGTGTGGTCAGCGCCGGTGGGGTCAGCGCCAGGCCACGGCCGGTGTGGTCAGTA
>VWZU01005364.1:30624-49864 GCA_013397095.1 Sterrhoptilus dennistouni | reverse complement strand
GCGGGGTCTGTCCGCAGCCGCGGGGGCCGGCCCGGGGAGGTGCTGCCGTTCCAGGGAGGTTTCCAGGGCCCAGCATCTCCGGCCGTGCCTTCCAAAGCGGTGTCCTCCATTTCACAGGCTGTTAGAACTGGTGGTTCATACGGCTGCGATCTTGACTTCTTTTTCTTTTTCGTAATAGTATCGTTTATCTCTGCGCTGTGTGCTTAGATTGACGGGAACGGCCTGGTTTGGAAAATTATTCTCAAGGGCCCTTTTTTTTTCTGTGTGAGCAGGTGGTCTTAGCTGTGTTCTTTGCCCTTTTCCCCAGCTTTGGACACTTGGTTTGGCTCTGTATTCCTCCGTAAAGTACATCCTATTCCTATTATTTCCTATTTTTATTGAAGTACCTGCGGTGAAGTAACACACGTCTGTTGCTTTTCTGAAGTTTCGGCTGTGCTCCTTGGGGTACTGAGTCATTAAAATACATTTTTGTTTGGTCCCTTGGTGCTGGTTTGGACAGGGCAGAGTCTGCCTGGGCATCGGATTATGAAGATCTGTGTGTCGTAGACTCGGTATAGTTAAGAGTTTGGGTGCTTGTTTTCAGGACTGTTTAGTGGTGACTGCTGTGTTGGCTTAGGGTGAAATTGTGTTGTAAGGAGTCCCATGGCTATGATGAAACTAATATTGCTATTGTTGTTATTATTAATTCTGTAGCAACTCTTCTGGTTTTTTTTAGCTTGCTCTCAAAGTTACATCTGAAGAGATCTCGTAGCTTTTTGTTTTAATTTTCTGTCTTTCATCTCTTCTTCTGGCTGCTATATCCCAGCATACATGCAGGAGAGTTTTGCTTTATGAATTGCTCAAGTTCAAAGTTTGAACTGCCTCATCTTCAGTCGTATTTCAGTCTTCTGAAAGAGGCACTGGTTCAGTCTTTAAATACTTAGTGCAAGTAGAGCCTGCAGGAATGTCTGAGCTGGTTAGAATCCTGCTTGCATCAAAGCTGGAGGCAGATTATTGTGTAAGCACCGTGCTGCCCTTAATCTTAGGTATTCTGAGCGCCAGGGTGTGTTTGTTCAAGGTGTGGTGTTCTATTACAGTGTTCCCCTGACCGAGGCAGAGCCACGGGTTGTTTCTGCTCTGTGAATTGCTGTTTTAAGGAAGTATCAGTTAAACTTGTGCCTTTGTTATGTTTTGATATTTTATTAAAGGTGTTTGATGTTTATAAGGGATAATGTGAGCTCTTTGTTCTGCTTTGAGTTTAGGGGAACAATCTGTGGTGTTAGACCGTGTAAGTTTCTTCCAGACCACGGTTTCTTCCTGGCAAAACAAGTTGGTTGTCTCAGTGCACTCACAAAATTCGGGATGTGCTGCTGGAAGAACCTGCCTGGTTCACTGCACGATGTGTCCGTCTGTCCCCTGTGGGGCTGTCTGACTCTTGGCTGAGGCTGTTGAGAGTTTCTGTTGGGGAAAGTGCAGCTTTTGTAGGAACAAAATATACGGGAGCCTCAAAGACTCAGCACGTGGAAACAACTGCTTTCATTTTATGGTTCATTTGGTGCTGCTCATTCTGCCTTGTTAATGTAAAATGAAAAATAACTGCTCAGCTTCATTCCCTGAATTTTGATAGGCTGAAGGCTGATCACTATGTGAGCTGTGTTCCACGTGCTCTTTAATGTAAAAAATAGACTTTAGGGATTGTTTGCCTTTGCCTTCATATTTTGCAGTGTTTACCATGGCGGAGTTTATTAACTCTGAGCTTGTCTTCTTAGAATGGGAAGGTTATTATTATTTATTTTGGAGTAAACATTAACTGGGCAAGGTGCAACAGGAAAGAAATGTTTTTATTCTTTTCATAGGGAAAGTTAGTAAAGCTTGGAGGGAAGGCAGAGGGAAGAATTCAACTCCAGAGGAATGGACTTGGTAAAACAATGTTTGCTTCAACTGAGAAACTGAAGGGAGGGATAGAAGGGTTTTAATGTTATTTCCAATTAATAATCATTATTAACTGAGGGCATCTGTCATCCTGCCTCACTATGGCTTTGTGTTTTTTCATTCCAGGTTAAAGTTTCATTTGACCTGGACAACATTCAGATCAAGTACATTGATGAGGATAATGATGAGGTAAAATATCTGCTACCCCACCCTGGCAGTAAGTCACCCGAAGAATGACTGGTGGCAGAAATGACTTTCTGCCTCGTGATGATTTGTCCTTCAGGAGAGTCTGTTATGCAGATCAGGGTGGGGGAATGTTTCCCCGTTTAATAAGAAAACAGCTGATAGTCTTGTGGTTTTACTCTTAACGCAGCATACATATTTTAAAATATATTTTTTAGAAGCTACTGCCTTTCTTTTTCCCACCCTGTTGAAACACCCAGTGGTTCTCTGTGCTCTGAGGGAGGAATGTTTCTGCTGAGGAACACTTTTTTTAAAACAAGAATAAGGTAGTTGTAACTATTTGTGTTTGCAGCTGTGGTAAAGCTGTGTCTCTTCAATCTAGACTCCTTCCTCTGGAAAATGTAGGTCCCCTGTCATTAGCATATGTTGTTGGTTCAGTGATCTGGTGTACTCAAATCCTCTGCTTGCTTTATGCAATTGCTGTAATCTCCAAGCAGATTACTGACTCAGAAAACAAATTGGTTACTTCTAGTTGTCCTTGTTGAGTAACTTCCTGCTTGGCACAATCTCACCCTCTCATATTATTTTTGTTTATCTGGAGATTCAGAGGGGAATGTAACTCTCACACAGAACAGACATTTGCAAGCACAGTGTTCCACTGTGGATTATTGCTCTGCTAAATGAGATGGGGGCTCTTGTTCTTACTTCTGTCCCCTAAGGAGAAATGTCAGGAAGCTCCCAACAACCTTTCAGAGAACGATTCTCCCCTTATTTTCCAGCCTGTATAATATATAAATATATAGATGCATCTATGAAAGCTTTTTCTGAAACACTGAGCAAACATTGTTCAGAATCCTACAATGCTGTGGGGGTTATAAAGCTTCTTGTATTAGTGACTTCTGTGTGCAGAATTGTTAAGTGTCTGTAGAAGAATGGGCTTATGAAACACTTAATTGGTCTTTTGAAACATGTAACTGGGCATTTAAAGCAAGTGAGGCCAAGCTCTGGGGTTGTGCAGGGAGCCCAGGGGCACAGGCACTGACACTGTGAGGGGAGGACACTTGTTCTGGGTGCCAGCAGGGCCAGAACTGCCTCCTGTGCCAGGCCAGTGACAAACATGGGCTGCGTCAAAACACCACAGCTTTGGGTAATGATTAAACCTGACAGCAATAACAAATGTCTAAAGGACTGATTTAGAAACTATGAGTAAGAGTATGTTTATTCTGAAGTGTGTTAATTTTAAGAGAATTGCAAAAAGGTATCTGTGGCTCTTGCTCACTGTTTTACTTCTCTTTGCAGGTCTCTGTAAACAGCAAAGGTGAGCTGCCGCTTTATTGAGGTGAAATCAAGAAAGAGACCCCCACTGTTGCTTTGTGTTTTTTGAAGATGCAGTTGAGAATGATTGATTGTTTTTTGTATGTTATATATGATTTGGCATCAAATTCTTCCCAAAGCAAAGAATTTTTGATCCATAGGAACAAATTGGAATTGACTAAATTAGTGGAATGTTGTGACTCTTAGCTGTGAAATGTAAGCTGTGAAATGTTATACATTTGCTGCTGTATAAACGATTTCTTGCACTGTTTTAAGAGAATTTACAGAAGGTAGGGGAGGCCCCTTGTGTAAGGATTTCTAAATACACTGTGCTAAACTTACATCTGTTGTGTGAGATAGGGGCCATTCACATTTCTTTCTATTTTTCTTTAGAGGAATATGAAGAAGCTCTGAAGGTAAATGTGCTCTTTGACTTTTTTCGATATATTCATCCTTCTCCATTTAAAATTGGTGTAGCTGAGGAAAAAAAAAAAAAAAGGCATTAACTGGCCCAGGAAATCAGAATAGCTGTTTTCTAGCTTTGGATGGTAGTTTGTAGTCTTACTACATTTTTCTTCCATCCTGGTTGGTCTTTGTTTTTATAAGTTAGTTGAATAGGCAGTTGGGATTCAGGACCCTGAGCAGCAGTGGGTTGGTTAAGAGACTGACTTTCTCAAGCCCTTCCACAGTAATCCCACATTTGGAAATATTGGGCTTTATCTTGCCACATAGACTCTGCTGCTGGAGTACATAATTAAAACCTATTAGAGTCAATGCTTACTTTATAAGCACTTAGACAAAGTAAAATTGCATTCCTTTACATTTCTGTTTTACATTATTAGGTTTTTCAGAGCTTTTTGCTCATGGTTTGAATTTCAAATCTGATAATTTAAGAGTAAAGTCCTGGACACAATCTATTGTTTACTGGCTCCTATGAACACTTTATTATAGGCTGAAAAATTCTAGTAGGATATTTGCATGATTATCCTTTGGCTTTTAATAAACTTTTTAATAAGCATATTAGTAACCTTTCAGAAGTAGAATATCAGCTGACTCTACCTTGGCATCTCTCTCAGTTTTTCTTTTTGTGTCTGTTAGTCTTTCCCCACCCTTTCCTCAAACCCTCCAATGTAGTGTAATACGGTATTTTTACAGATTTTGTATTTTGATCGTAAGTGGAAAACGTGTATGTATGTGCTGTTTATTTAGATTGCAGTTAAGCAAGGAAATCAGCTTCAGATGAATGCCTATGAAAAGAATTCTTCTGCTTTGAAACTACATGAAAAAGTTGTGGCAGAAAAGCTGGTGCTTCTTAAAGATGAGAAGAAACCACTTTTGCATTATTCCATGCTAGCTCAGGGATTAGAGGAAGAACAAAAAAATAACGAGCTGACCATTCAGGTGAGAAGCAGAGCTGCATTCAAACAAAGAATTAATAAATGTAATTCAATTTGTAGACTGGCTGTCCTCTTTAGCCATATAGAAAAACTGTGTTCAGAAGTTGGTCTCTATTTTCAATTACCTGCACCTGTTGAAGCTCACCAAATAGTTTGAATTTCTTCAAGAGGATAATTTGATGCTGGTAGAAATACAGGTGCTTTCATGTTGACCATTCTTAAGTGTTTTGAGAAACAGAGCAATTCATCTCCTGAAGCCCTTGTTGCCATCTGGTAACTTCTGGTAGACTTGACTTCTTTGGTGTGTAATTACACTCTGCTAATGAGGCAGAAGTTTCAGGAAAATGTCAGTGGTTGCTTTGTGTCACTTCTCCACTGTTTTCTGAAGAACTTTAAATATTTTACTGTAAAGACACTTAAAAGCTGTTTCACCAGTTAACTTGCTATGTTGAGGTTGTTTTTTTTTTAACTTTGCATACTTTTTTTTCCCCCCCTCAGCAAAAGTTAAATCAGACCACAACAGGAAGCACAAATGAAAATCCTCCAGAATGGTTTACTAGCTACTTGGAAACAGTAAGTGTATTGTCTTGAAAGTTTTGGTGTACTTAAATACATGAGAAGTTGTACATGGAAGAGATCTTTGTGATGCCTGACTTTAGACATCTAAACACTCCTGCCATCAGCACTTGTGACCAGGATCTTAATGAGAACTGTATGTCTGTGTCTGTAGTGTAAGGGATACTTTAAAAAACCCCAAACCCATAAACTTGATTCACACCACTTGTGAAAAGTGGAATATTTAGTTTATGCATTTGATTAGTTTGAGTGTATCTTTAAGTAGCTCCCAGAACAGAATCCTTGTGGCATTCCAGACAACCGTAGGAATTCCAGACCACTCGTTGTGGGAGAGCATGGAACAGTGTTCTTGTAGGCTCTTTATTGCCCAGTTTCAGCAGGACAATGCTTCTGGTTTCCTGTGATTGAAAGCAGAGCATTTGATGACCTTGCTTTTCTTGGCTGTTTATTTTGAGAAAATACTTTCAGGAAGCCATTGACAATAACTACAGCTTGAGATGTGGATGTTGTTTTGAACAGCTGATAAATACCACTGAAAAGCAGTTTGATAACATTGTAAAGAATTAATCAGCTAGCAAGTTCTTGGAACTATGTGCATTTATCCTTAAGCTTTTTTTTTTTGCTAGAATCTCCTTTCCTTTGCCACCTATTTATACAAACTAAAAGTAAGGGAAGTTCATGGTTATATCTAAAACATCACTGATGGGCAAATCAGAACTTAATGGTATAGAGGCTAGAGGGGTTTGGGAGTTGTGGTAGTTGTTTTGGAGATGAGTTTCCTTCCCTTTGTGAAAGCTTATGGAAGAAAAATATATTGCAAGCCCAGATATGTGATTTTTAACTTGCCTTCTTAAAAGCTCTGGGTTGATATTTTCTAGAACAAAATCCTCTCTGAGGAAAATGGTATTTGTTTAATTTTATGTAGAGTGTGCTGGGGATAGGGGAAATGGTTGTATAGTATTCTGTGACTGCTGACACCTTGGGAGAATTGTGCCAACATAACTCAGCTTTTCAAACTCAGTAGGTGGGTCTTATTCATGACTGCTTTAATTTCTTTCCAGTTCAGGGAACAAGTAGTTAAGGAGACTGTTGAGAGGCTGGAGCAGAAGCTGTATGAGAAGCTTGTTCATCACAATCAGCCTCCAGATTTTTGTGAGAGCTCAGGTACAGCAGCAGCTGCACCCTCAGAGAGCAGCAGCCAGTGTGACTGGCTCATCTCCTGCTGCAACTGCCAGGCTCGGATCGTCGGGGTGCGCTACCAGTGCAGGTACAGCGTGCTGGAGTGTGGGGACCTGGTGTGCACAGCCTGGGAGGGGGTGGGGGAAACTGGGCTTAGATACCCCTCAGTTCCTCATCTGCAGCCTGCTGTACATTTCAGAATGTCTGCTATGTGTCTCACCAACAGCTGATGTTCTCTGCTGTGGTCATTAGACTTTATCTGCATAAAAGCAAGATTAATGCTATTTTGAGAGACAGTTAAAGTGAGAGAACTTTAGAGCGCTGTGTTCTCAATGACTCTTTACCTTATCTGCATAGCACATGCAGTAATTGTAACAGAAAATGTTTTGTTTCATTAACTAAACAAAAAAGACTTAGAAACACTAGTCTATAACAGTTGTTTGTTTGGTTCTGAGAGTCAGTGAGACTAAGGCAGGTCATACTTTTTTTTAATGATTGCCCTGTTCTCTAATAACATGAAATAGATTTTAGTGAATGTCTTAAGTGAGGTGTTAAAAGTGAGAGTTTTATTTGAATGAGGCAAATGCTGTAAAGATCAGCATATTGGGACTAGGCAGAAGCAGTGGATGAAATGCCAACAGGAGTTTTCCTGTGGATTTTTTTTTTCCTGCTGGCAGGAGATGACAGTCTGTTTTTTATCAGCCCAATTCCTGGAGAAGCAATGTGCATTGCATCCCTGAGTACTTGTTGACTTAACCTCGGTATTTTCATAAGTGTGGTGCTATTTCTGGCACTGCATTTTGGTAAAACGTTTTGCCCTTTGTAGCAACAATTTTAGTCACTTGTGCTAAAGGAAGCATCAAATTCTTTTTTACAAAGAAGAGGGAACTGTGTTGCAGTTTTGCCAAGAAGAGAGATAATCATGTAGGTATTCCACATGGCTCCAGATACTGATCTATAAGTGAGATCTACTACTATAGGTAGATCTATAAGTGAGATCTACTGATCTGTAAGTGAGACAACCAGCTGCTGTCACTTGAGAACCGCCTACAGCACGATACAAAGTTGTTTCTCTGCAGAAATTCTTTGCCTCTTGGTCACCTTTTGTCTTTTCTGCTTTGCAGCCTTTGTCCAGCCTACAATATCTGCGAGGAGTGTGAGGCAGGAACGTATGCTCATGATCCAAACCACGTCCTGTTGAAGCTGCGCAGGCCCATCCCCTGTGTCGCTGACAGTTACAGCCTGGCAGAGCTCTCCCCACGCCTGCCTGCTACCCTAGAGCAAGTCAGGTAAATGGTGTCAATACCTGCCAAGATTGTCCTGATTGCAAGTGGAAATAACCTGTGTTGGAGTTGAGGTTCAGCTTTTGTTTTAGAGATAACAAGGAATGGAAGTGGTACTCAGGCTTTACTGTGAGTAGCTAAAAATAGCTGCCTACTTATAAAGGGCCTAAGTCATAAATTTTACAGTGCTTTTAATAATACAGTAGAAAAAGTCAGACTTTTGTGTCATAGATGGGTAGTAAACTTTAAGAGCTTGCTTTTTTTGAGCATTCTGTGTCTGCCTTTTTTTTGCTCTTTCAGAGATCATTCAATATAGTTCCCCGAGCAACTGTGGGGGATGTTCTTATAAAATAATTCAGTATCCAGTCTAGAAGCATGGGATATTTTCTGAAGTGTTCCCTTGAGACTAAGACTGTGTTGGCTAAAGATAAATTCTGATCAGTTTATGGTAATAAGGTGTATTAATTGTTTTGCAGGCTCCAGAAACAGATGGACAAAAGATTTCTGAAGGCAGAGAAGCAAAGATTGCGCGCAGAAAAGAAACAGCGAAAAGCAGAGGTCCGAGAGCTCAAAAAGCAGCTGAAATTGCACAGGAAAATTCATCTGTGGAACTCTATCCATGTACTGGAAACAAATAGCTCACCTACTCTGAAATCTGAGAGTCTCCAGCCTAATACTTTCCTGTAAGGCTTGTTGTTAACTGAGCATCTGCTAGTTGTGCTGTCTGACCTTTTGATGTGAAACTGAGTTAAAGTAACAGGAGGGAGGTTATGAAATGCTTTATTTGAAATATGATTTGTTGTTTGACTGTGTGAGAATTTTGTCTAAATGTGATTTGCAAGATAAAGTGTTTTTAATTGAGAGTAGGAGAATGGGGAAAAAATAGCTGGTAGTTTTTATAAGAAACTCAGTGATTTATGTAGATTGAGGAGGGAGTGCCTAGGATTATACATACATGTGCATGTTCATACAGTGTAAATTAACATTGCTGCCAGTTTTAGAAAAGTCTGTATCTTTCTGCTTTATTAAGTGTGTCTGCATAAAATCAAGTACATTCTGTATATTTATGTTCAGTGCTATTTCTTTTTTTTTTTTAATGTGCTCTTGAGATGAGGTTCATTAGACAGGCAACTCCTCTGCATTTCCCACTCCCTTTGAGTTCATGAGTGTGCAGTAAAACTTGTTTGTTTCTTTAATTCATCCTTTCCAGTTAGGGCATTTAAAAGCCAAATTAACATTAATCAGCAGCTGAACTTCACCAGTTTTAGTGTATTTTGGTTTTTGTTTCCTCTCTCCAATCCCAGGAGTCCTAATCAACCCTTCCAAGCAATTGTCCCAACACTAAGTGCAGTATTTGTGGATGAGAATTTGCCTGATGGTACTCACTTGAAACCAGGAACAAAGTTTATCAAACACTGGCGAATGAAGAACACTGGCAATGTGGAATGGAGCTCAGACACAAAGGTATCTTGCCTTTGCTCTTCCTTCTACACACTAAAATCATTCTGGAGGATAACATTTGTATGTGAATTCTGTGTTAGCACCTGTTTAAGATTTCCTTTGGCCTGTTGATTGACAGCTGGGAATTCTGGGGCAGTAACCTGTGTAGCTACTCTTTATAAGTATAGCCTATAGGAAGAAAGCCATGCAGAGTACCATCACTGAATATGTTTCCCATTAATAGTATGTCCCCCGTGTTACAGTGGTGCAGTTTGACCCCATTTACAACTGTTTTCTTGCTTTTCTGACCTCCAAACCCCTTTGTTCTGTGAGTAGCTGCATTTGTGTTGAAAGATGGGATATCTTTGTGTTGATAGTGACTAATGTGAGGATGTGTGATTCACACATCCTGTCTTCTCCATGCCTCGTATCTACAAGGCCTTTCAGCAGAGGCACTCTACTTCCTACTGCCCACACTTTGCAGGGAAGCTTGAGAAGTTAACTTTTGCCTTTTTCTGTTGTATATTCCAGTTGAAACTTATGTGGGGTAATCTGACCTTGGCATCTGCTGAGAAAAAAGATGTGGTGGTGCCATCCCTTCCGTCTGGACAAGTAGGAACTGTTTCAGTTGAGTTCGTGGCTCCCAACATAGAAGGAACTTACACTTCTCACTGGAGACTGTCACACAGAGGGGAACAGTTTGGGCCAAGGATCTGGTGCAGTATTGTTGTGGATCCCTCTCCAGCTGCTGACTACGTAGAAAGTGATTGGAAGGATTCTGACTCCTGTCAGAAGAGTGGAGCTTCCAGTACCAAACAGGCAAGTCACTCACCTGGTATTTGGGGCAGTTCAGAATTGCCTGGGAGACTGAGCTTTGTGTGTTATTTGGCATAGTATTCCTAACTAACTATTCAAGGGGATTCTTTTAGCTGTCTGCTTTTAAATTTTATTTTTAATAGGAAAGAAATACAACATATATTGTATTTACGGATTCTAAAGTAGTTGGGTTTTTTTGATAGGCATGACATTAGCTATCAGTCCATTGCAGCTATTTGTCTACTTTGATTGAACTGAAACACTGCAGCATTACTCTTTGTTAGGTCTTGTCCTTTTGGCTCTGTGATGAGTTGATCTAAATTTCTTTCAATTTATTTGAGTGTTTACACAAAATTCAGGCTTTAATTTCATGTGATGTTTTATTTACTGTGGCTAAGGGGCTTCTGCTATTTTGTTTTTGCAGGATGCTTCCTTAAAGACAGAACCAAGTGCTCAACTGATAGGTGAAATTGCAGAGCAGGCTGAAATATCTCTGCCAACTATTCCTTTGAAGATCAAAAATCTGCCAAGTGAGAGAGAATTTTATATCCCGTCTGTCGATCTCCTCACTGCACAGGTAAAGTGCTAAAATTCAGGTAAAGAAAACCACCTGGGGTTTGATGTCTAGGTAGGTAGGAAGAATAAAGCTTCTGAGCTCTAAAAATGGCCACTCTATTTTCAGAAAGAGTATATTGCATTTTATATAGCAGAGCTGTTTTCTCAAACTGGTATTAGGCACTGTCATTATGTGGAAGGTATGTGTAGGACAGATTAAGGTTCTCAAGAAAGAGTCAGCATTGAGTCTTTCTCTGGCCCTGACAAGGGAATTCTTAGCTTTGTCCCTTGCCCTGATTTGTGCACCATATTCAATGATGTAAATACGTTGTGGGAAAACTGCCCCCTGAGGTTGTGTTGAGGAACAAAGTGTTACTTGTACACCAGGGAGATCTGTGCTGCCAAGTACAGATATGATTCACTTTCAGAGTTTACTCATGGAAACTGCTTTTTTTCCTGTAGGATTTGCTGTCCTTTGAGCTGTTGGACATTAATATTGTGCAGGAATTGGAGCGAGTGCCACACAATACTCCTGTTGGTAAGGCTCCTGTGTTCTGTGTGCTCTCTCGGGCACAGATGGCTATCCTGTATGTTTTTCAGTCTTGGCTTCTTTTCACCTTCATATGCCCAAAACCATAACATTCCAGATGGTGAGGAATGCTGCCACTTCCTTTGCACAGCCAGTGGCAGAGTAATGCAAAGCTAGTTGTTCATTCCACCAGATTATCTTGCAAAATAACTAAGTTTCTTCAGTCTTGAAAGAATGTCCCTTAAAAAGAATAACTTTTAAAAATGTTACCTCATGGAGGCTCCTTCTCCTTTAGTGCCAATTGTCTTTGCTCCCTGTGTTTTCCAGACATGACTCCATGCATGTCCCCTTTGCCACGTGACAGCCCCTTGCTGGAGAAACCTGGCTTAGGTCAGATAGAGGAGGAGAACGAGGGGAGTGGATTTAAACTAGTGCCTGGTAAGCATTAGTCCTGAGGAGCTTGGGGGTGAAGGGAGGATATTGTCACTTCTGTGTAGTCGGCAAAGCTGATGTCTAAAACGAATTCTAACTACTGTCTTCCCCTTCTTTGGGAAAAAAAAAAAAAAAAAAGAAAAAAAAAGTTGTTTGTCTTATAAACCTGAAGTCTGACACTACATTAGTGATTATAGAGGTTGGAGCATAATATATATAGATTTGGAAATAGGAATCATAGAATCACAAAATGGTTTGGGTTGGAAGGGACCCTAAAGATTATTCAGTTCCACCCCTCCTGCCATGAGCAGGGGCAGCTTCCCCTATCCCAGGCTGCTCCAAGCCCTGTCCAGCCTGGCCTTGGACACTTCCAGGGATGGGACAGCCACAGCTGCTCTGTGCTGGGGCCTCACCACTCTCAAAAGGAAGCATTTCTGCCTAATATCTAATCTAAATATACCCTTCTCCATGTTAGTCATTCCCTGCTGTTCTATTACTGCATGGCCTTTCAAATGCTTCTTTTGATTTGTCGGACCACTAAAATTGTTGGGAGAATTAACAATCTGCCCTTTATAGACTAGGTTATACTCCAGACACTCCAGGTGTGCTTCTCAATCACTTTTGCATTCAAGTTGAACTGGATTCAAAAAATCTTTCAAGTTTTAGACAGAATTAACTCACAGAGTAAATATTAGCTGTGGCTAGTCTAAAAAGTTTTTCTTGTAGTTGCATTTCCTTGTGGTGGTAGTGGTTATGTTTCTCTTTCCAAGGAATGGCAGAAGCTTGCCTTTCTGTGGACTCCTCTGTGGTGAAGGTGAAAGCTGAACATGGATTGAACCAGGAGGAAGGGGAGGAAGATATGAGTGGGACTCAGTTTGTCTGTGAAACTGTAATTAGATCTCTGACACTGGATGCTGCCCCTGACCACAAGCCTCCACAAAAAACCCCCAAAATCCTCCAGAGTAAGTACTGTTATTACCTACCTTGACTCTGGCTTGGCTTGTTTGCAGTCAGACATGAGACACAAATTGCTCATCTCGGGTGGTTGATACCATTTAATTGTTTTTCCTGATTGGTTTTATTAGACTCTCTACAAACATTGCAAGACACCTTCAGTTGCAATATGATAAATGAAGAATCACCTATGATAAATAGTAATTCCACTTCCAAAAAGGAAGCAAAGATTCATCAGTCAGAACCAGTGACAGAAAATTCCTGTGGTAAGTAAAATGGGCTTGAATGTAAGATACAGTAAAAAAAATCATATGTCAGAAGAGCTGACACTGTTCTAGGAAACTGATCTTTGATTAGATTAAGAGAACAATTAAATTGTCCCAGTTGTGAGAAGAATTGCATCAGAAAATTGATGTCAGTACTTTAACAAGCAGCTAGTTCAACAATTTTTTAAGGAAGTGAAATTGAGACCAAAAAGTTCCAGTTGGGATTTAAGTCAGTGCTCGTATGTTACACATGACTGGTGCCTCCATATTTTGTACACATAGCTTGAAATGTTTCTGACCTGTTTCTAATGTGTGTAATTTAGGAGCTGGAAAGTACAGATTAAATTCTCTATAGAGCTCTTACTCCTGTTTTTACTTAAAACCATTAATACCAGCAGCATATTTGCGTGGGCTTAACATTCAGATCTATTACTTTCACACTACCCCCTCCCCACAAAAGGGAAAATGACACCATTAATGGAGCAGCTAAAGTTTACAGTTGTTTCTAAATCCTTGTCTCTTACAACTGGGATGATTCCGTCTCTGCTCTTGTCCATACAAAATGGACAGTGGTTAATACCTCATTTTTTTTCCTACCAGGGGACCTTCCACTGTCTGATGAGAGCACAAGCCCCCATAGTGGTACTGGCAAGTCCGATGAAGAGGAAGATGATAAAGATGATGTTCAGAGTCAGTGTTCCTCTACTTCCTCAGAGGATTATATCATTATTCTCCCCGAGTGCTTCGACACCAGTCGGCCTTTGGGTGACTCCATGTATAGTTCAGCTCTTTCTCAGCCCGGTTTAGAAAAGACAGGAGAACCTGAGACAGTAGCAGAGAACCCAGAAGGGGGAAGCCAGCCACCCATCCAGAGGGTCAGTGATACACTGACAGCTTCACAAACCCTGCCTGCAGTACCATTAACCCCAGAGATTTTGGACAGCTCACCCCAGGCACGAAGGTATGATCTGGGGGCAAGAACAAAATGGTGATGCTGGTATTGCTGTAGAATCTACAAGGTCTAGTACTTTGCAAACAGGAATTGTTGTAACAAAAGTTTTATCTTGTACTGAGGTGAATGTTCTTAAATCCTACAAATGTTTATAGAGGCTGTACTCACTGGTTTAGCTGAGTGCAAGAGAGGGAGAGAACGGAGCATGTGAAGTTTTCTTTTTTCTGTTGATCATGACTTAGTTATGTGTGTGTACATAGAATAAAAGTAGTGATGTTTTTGCCTTATGTTTTCAGGAATCTTTCATCTCTTCAGAATTCTATCTTCCAAGAACCAAACACACCAGCTTCAGAGAATATCTCTTCTGCTCCTCATGATCAAATACAAAGAGAAGGTATTGACAGTATTTAATGAAGGGTGTGAAGAGTGCAGACTATTGCTATTACCTGTTACTTATGCCTAGTACTGAATTTAATGCCTTGTTTCTCTTGAGGAGAGCAGAAATCTACCAAGTAAAGAATTTAGTTTTTCTCTGGGTGTTGAACTTTTGCTATATGGATGTTGCAAATAAATAATTGGCTTTGTGGCTCAGTTAAGAGCATCTATTAAAGGAAATGGTAAGAGGATAGTCAAAAGTACTTACAGGCATCTGGAAAATTACTTTGCTCTGGAATTAATGAGCTATGTATTTAAGCTGCTGTTACAGTCACTGAGACAGCAGCTCCTCTTGTGTTAAACACCACTGATGAATCAGTCATATGGTCCTGAAAATCTTCTGACTGCTTTCACTGAGTGAGAATCCTGGATACCTGGTCTGCATAAATAAACTTGGAGTATTACTGTGTTAGTGTACTGAGACACACTTTTTTGTGTTTATGTTTTATGTTGCATTTCTCCAGCTTGATTGTAATTAACTGGACACGTTGACTTTTTTTCTTCCTCTTCCAGAACCCAGTGGTGAAGATAATCATGGGCCAGGATCTTCAGCATTTCTCACTAAGTTCTCAGAATACCCCAGGTAATGAAGCTGAAGCTGTGACTTCACAAACACTATTTTAGATTGAGAACTGTTTAATTAGACACCTAGGAAAAAGCTCTGGCCTACACATTTCATGTAGTAATTAATTTGGAGAGAGGCCTATCTTCTTAAAGCAAACATGCTGTGTTTTCATAATATCTTGATTTCTACTTGGGCACAAATCAAAAGGATGCAGAACTGGCAAGCCAAAGTTAATGAAGAGCTCAAGTTGAATGCTTCTAAAATTCTGTGGGGTTTTTTTCCTGGAAAATCTCAGCATTCTTAGAATGGAAATTTTACAAGTTAGCCATAAAGTTGTCTTAAAATCCTGAGACTGGAGAAGTAAGTCAAAACATTAAGTAGAATATTAACTGAAGTATTCATAGAAAACAAATAGAAGTTACTCTACCCTGAATGGATGTGTCAGTGCACAGCTTTCGTGTAGGTATGCCCTCTTCTAGATGAAAACACTAAACTCCTTACAGAAGGTCACTTCATGGAAAGCATACACCCACAGTTAGAAGGTGTCAAGAAAAAGGAATGAGCTTCTTGTATAGCGCAGTTCCCAAACCCTGCTGATTCCTTTGGATCACAGGCTGTTGTCTCCAACAGTCCTTGCCTCAACAGGCAGTGATTTGTATTTCGCTGAAACAAACCTGTTGTGGTTTGAAAGTAAAACGAGTGAGAGGCTCCAAGTCAGAAATACAATCTAATAAGAAGAAAGGAAAAAAAGTAAAGTAAAATAAAATAAAATGAAATAAATGCAATAATACAAAAGACTACTGCCAGAGTCAGAATACAGCCTGTGTAGGGTGATGGAAGCAGTCCAGATGAGGTGCTCTTCCTGAAGCAGTGATCCTGTAGAAAGGTCTGGTAGCTCTGCTCCTCTGGGAATCCAGTGGGTAAGGGCTGCTTGTCCTGTCCCAAATCCCAGATTCTATCCAGGTGGGAATGCTTGGCTCCTCCCCTGGGCAGAGCATCTCACAGTGGGATGATGAGTCATGAAGTGGAACCTTGATGGCCCATTAAGGAGAGGTAGCTCCCGGAGGGAGTTATCTGTAAGTCATGCAGCAAGGCATTTGATGGGCCATTAACAGAAGATAGCCCGGAGGGAGGGGGCCTGGGAAAACTGCTCCAACAATTGGATTCAACTGTTGATGAAGATGGTGATAAAATACTTTGTGCACATCCTATACTACAACCCAGGACAAAACCCTTGGCTCTACTGACCCTAAAGCAGCACCTGGTCTCTTCACAGGTACCCTCAAGGAAGCAGCATTGCAGGAGAGCTTGTGAAAGGAGCTTTGTCAGTTGCTGCTTCTGCTTACAAAGCATTATTTGCTGGACCACCCATTGTTGAACAGGTGAATGTTTTTCCTGTGTGCTCTCTGAGTTTCATAGAATAACAGATTATAAGTGTATGTTTTTTAAGTGTATCTATATTGGAATAAATGTAAGAATACAATATTCAGTTTGATGGCATCCCTTTGAAGTTTGCTGCTCTCAGCAGACTGGGAAATCCATGCCATAGGGATGGAAGATGTCTCTTGTAGCATCATGTAAGAGTAGTAACTCACCTTTATAAGTGAGCAGTGAAAGGGATTATAAATGGCTTAAATGGAGCCAGAAGAGCTTCTGTGCCTCAGTTTGATTCTAGTATAATGCAGGGCCCCTGCTTCAAATGGCAAAAAATAAATTACCTTTTTTAGCTTATCTTACTGTGTTTTGTTTTCCACAGCCTGCAGCTCCCGAAGAGCAGACTGCAGCTCTGCTGTCCAGTCTGTGTGAGATGGGATTCTGTGACAGGCAGTTAAACCTGCGCCTGCTGAAGAAACACAACAATAACATGATTGAAGTGGTAACTGAATTGCTTCATATCAGCAACAGAGACTGGTGCAATAGGTGCTGAACCTTCCTGGTGGAGAGAAGAATAGTCTTCATTGAGTAAACTCTAATTAAAGATTGCAGGAGTAGCAGTCTGCTCCTCAGCTGCTCTCTGTTTGGAGGTTTAACTTAAAACTTTGGCTTCTCTTTGAGCATTTGACTTTTTATTTTTGACCCTCATGGAAATGTCAAACAACCCTTGTGGCATCTCTTGAAATGGATACCAGAATTTCAGTTATTATTTGGACCTCATAGTTAAATGAGTAGTCTTTAAATCTCTAATTTCAGATCAAATCCTTTTAGCAGGGAATCATGTAGAACTAAACTTTGTACCCAGATGAGAATTTCCCATTTTATTGTGTATACACTTTTTTTTAGGCAACAATTTTTTTTGTTGGCTTAATCAGCTTTGGGATAGAAACCAGTGTAAAATGCTGCTGTAAGGTGTAGTCCTGCTTAATTTACAAGAGATGCCTGAAACTAGGAGCTTCTTTGTTTCTTCTGAGGATTTAGTAATTGGTTTTCCAATGCGTGATAGTAAGGTGACAAATTTAAATCTTAAAAAATATTCTAAAAAAAAGAAATTACTCATAGAAGAAAGCCATCTTGAATCACCAAATGACTTTTGAAAAGTCTGAAAGTGTAACTGCAATTCCGCTGATAAATACCAGTGAAGTTGTTGTTTGTTGTAGCAGAATGAAGCAGGAGAATTACCACCAGCATTTGAACCAGTAATGGTAGTGCACACCAGATCTCTAACAGAAGTATAACCTACATAAAATATTTTGTTAAAAACAGAGTGTAAGGGTAGGAAAGGCTTTTCTAGGAATCTTTACAGGCTCTTTGTAAAAAGATTAAAAATTTGACCATTACCTTTTTTCACTGTAGTGCAAACATTTTACTCTGTTAACAGCACATTAAAAAATGCAAGAATGTGTAGGAACCCAGACCTGAACTGGAGTACAAATTTTGGTAATGTTTAGGAATGGGAAGAATGAAGCAGGGATCACATAACTTTACATTAGAGTTTGAAAAATGCATTAATTTAAGCACTTTCAGATGTACTGTCTCCTCTAATGGTTTTAGCTGGTCCTGTGTTTCCATAGCCACATCTGTAGAATTCCTTTTTTTCATAAGATTTTTAGATGCCCATATTTAATTTGGAGATCTAAGAATTCCCTACAAAACATGCTGAGAGATTTGAATCTGAAGAATGACAGAAATGAGCACCAGACACTGCTGTGCAGTGGGGTATCCATTGATAACTCCTCAGAGTTCAGTCCCTCAGCAGACCACTGTGTTGGCTACATTCTTACTTTCAAGTAAACATTTTTCTTTGCTGCAGTAAGAGACCATTGAGTCTAAAATATTTTATATTATTCCTGCTTCAAACTAGTGTTCTGTCACCGTTTAGCTGAAACGGTGTCAAGTATTGTGGCTGACCAGGTTATCGGTAATTTTTTAAAAGACTGAATACCCATAGAGATAAAATACCATTAAAATAGTTCAAGAAAACAAATGTATCATACCACTTTCATTTTAAACCTATTTTTATAGATTGTGGAAGATATACTCTTAAATGTTTATTTTGAAATACAGTAGAAGTATTTTGCAGTGTTTCCCATCTCTCTGTACACCAGTACAACTGTGTGCTGTGGACCAGTTAAAGATCTTTCTGTAACTTTCCACCTTAACTTGGCTGTGTTGTTTTGAGTATCTTTTGAGTTATGCCAACTCTGGAACAAGGAGGAAGAAAGGACAGGGGTGAAATGCAGAAGCTGATGGCACTTTGGAGCAGAGTGTGGTTATTTGCTATGGTTTGTCAGGCCCAGCAGGACCCACATTTGCCGTGTGTACCTTTGAACTTGAAATGTTCGTGTTCTGTAAATGACAAAAACACTTGAGGAACACTTCATTGCAGATTGAAAGGGCAAGTGTGAGATGCTGTTCCCTTTAGGTTACTTTTTACTAGAGTTTAGATGCTGTATGCTCAGGCTTAAGATATATTTCTGTTGGCTTTGTATATTTTGTTAATGGATGCATGATATAATTTATAATATATTCTATAGAGCAGATGTGACCTCTGTATCTTATTTCGGGCGAGCGCTGGGGGTGGGGGGGGTCGGGATGGGGTTCCCAGTGAATTATTAAAAAACTATGGATATTGATCTAATACCAATATCCAACTATGATGGACAAAGACTCTCTAACAGTTTAAAGTTAGAAAGTGTATGTTTATTACAACACCGGGCAGCGTGCGGGATCGCTCCCAAATACACACACGCAATTTACAGATCATCACAGGGTCTTTTTATGTACAGGAGTATTGAATACCCAAAACACAAATGCATATTCATAACTCTGGTACATCCCATTCCCCGCTTCGTATGGTAATTAGCCAAAAAGCCACCAAGCATGCGTAGTTTGTTCTTTGAAATGGATCGGTGGTCTTTTTTATGGGGTGGGGTCCTAAAATGATGAAGAAAGATGGGTCTTCCTCTCTTTGACTTTTTAACCTTTAGTGTTACGTGACAGCTGAATCCTGTTTTTC
>VWZU01005364.1:9814-29854 GCA_013397095.1 Sterrhoptilus dennistouni | reverse complement strand
TTGCGGAGGGCCGCGGTGGCCTTTTCTGTGGGGCCAGATGCGTTTCGTGGAGGTGTTTTGCGAATTTAGACGTTAAAACCCATGATCTTTCTTCAAAAAAAAGCCCCAAACTTGGGATCCTGAGGGAACGCTTCGGTCTGGGCTGCCGGGGGGGCTGAGGAGGAGCTGCCCCGGGCCCGCAGCAGCCGCAGGGGCCTGGCTGGTCCCCGCACGGCCAGAGCAGCTTCTCCCACCGTGTGTCGGCCTTACACTGCTTTTTATTTACTTGTTTTAATTCACTTTATGCTTTTGGCCTCGCAGCCGAGTTTGTGATAAGTCTTGCCGAGAAAAACACCACGTTTGACACGTTTAAAGCAATTCTTCAGAAGAATGGTGCTGAGTTCACGGTAAGTGATACCTGGACGTTGTTTGTGTGTTATTCTTGTTGTCCTGTATTTTATAGAGCTTTTTGTTTTAAAGAGAGAGTTGTGAGCAGTTATTATTGGTTTTCTTCGATAGGAAAAACTGCATACTAATTAGCTTGTTATTCCTGTCTCCGCTGCCTTCCCCTCCCTCGTATTTTTAAAAACCTTTTGGCAATCATCTTCCTTGGGGGCTCAAACTGCTTATTGTTATCTTGAGCATATAAAATATGGAAGAAACAACTTTTCAGGAAGGCAAAGGTTGTCATAAGTCTTCTTATGATGCTTATATACTGTGTTTATTGATTCCTCAGGAATAACTGTAGTTGCATTAAATAGGTGATCAAAAATGATTAGCAGAAAAGTTACTTAGGTGAAATTATCATAATTATTTTTGGGTTCAACTTATCCCCTTTTAGGATGTACACCAAGTCCAGTGAGAGTTTCTAAAAATCATCCTGCATCTTCAGAATGGAGGGGTTTTCATCCTGCAAATAGACCCTCACTTGTGCATTCTGTTAATGCAAATGTTGCAGTCATATCTTGAAGTATTTTATTGATTTTTTTTTTTCCAGGATTCCCTCATTAGTAACTTGCTGCGTCTCATACAGACAATGCGGCCTCCAGCAAAACCATCCACCAGCAAAGGTAGGTGGAGTCAGTGTTCGGTGAGACTGATGCAGTTATTGTTTCAGTCTTGTAATTCCTACTGCACCACACCACTGAATCTCTGTAAAAGCTATGTCAGCCTTTGCGTTCAGATGAAAATTAAGCTTTATATTCAATTACAGAAAAATCAAGAGTGAATTGTCGTAGCAGTTCTAAGTTTTGTGTTTCATTGTCCTTTTTTTTTGTCTTTTTTCTTTCTTCTATCTCAAAATCAGAGACGGTTGTCAAACCCAAATCAGAGAAAGAGAAGTTGAGGGAATTGTATCCAGCCCTTTGCAGGCCAGACAATCCCAACATCAGGGTGAGGTGATTTCAGATTTCTTTTGTGACTGTGTGAAAACTTTTATTTTTTCTTTCCTAGTAAGTTTCAACATTTTTCTCTGTCTAATGCATGGATAAATGTGAACTATGAGAAATGAAATGTGGAAGAGGTAGAAGGCTGGTGTTACTGCACATTGTTGCAAAGAATATCTGTTAGCAACAGCCTTGTTGATAGTGTTTTGCAGAATATGTGGAAGGTGAGACTCTTGTGACATGAAATTTGTAGCCTGGCCTTCCTTACATAATGTTCAAAGTAACAATGTATTACAAACTAATTAAGAATACTGTATATTCACATGCTATGAAGGACTTGCATTTTGTATTTCTGTAATAATTTGGGGCATTAAGATGAAGCTTTCTGTTGTATAAAAGCAGAATTGTCTCAATGTTGTGGCCAAATAGGGAGAACACTTTATTACTTTTTTTCTTTATCACATATTGACTCTGATCCTTTTTCATCTTGCATTCTTTCTAAAAACATACACGTATGATGATAATTCGGTAAATCAATTGTTTGTGACTGGCTTTTTGTCAGCCCTTTTGCAGAAAGGGCCAACAGTTTTCTGTTCCTGCAGACTATGCTGGATGAGGATGATGTGAAGGTGGCAGCTGATGCCCTGAAAGAACTCGAAGCTCTGATGCCTAGTGCAGACAAGCAGAGCAAGCAGAGGAGCAGCGACCATCGGTAGGTGTTTTATGTGCCTGGGGGGACAGTCTTGGCTGCTTTGTGTGTGTGGGGGGAAAGTCGTGGCTGCTGGCATTGGCTGAGGTGGAAATCCACTGCAGAGATGTAATTTTTGTTTGTTAGGGCCAAGAAGAGGAAGAGGAGCCGAAGCCGCAGCAGGGACAGGAAGCGAAGGCACAGATCTCGCTCCAGGTCTCGTTCCAGGACTTGGGATAGGAACAGGGGAAAGTCCAGATACCGCTCAAGGAGCAGGAGTTGGAGCCCCAGTAAGGACCGCAAGGATCGGGAGAAGTACCTTGAGAAAAGCCATGACAGGTGGAGAGACAAGCACATAGACCGTCCCCCAGCTGAGGAGCCTTCCATCGGGGACATCTACAACGGCAAAGTCACCAGCATCATGCAGTTTGGGTGCTTTGTGCAGCTGGAAGGACTAAGGTACCCTTCTGTGTTTACAATAGATCTGGTACTGTTTCAGCTGAGTTCTCTTTTCTGCTTAAAAATATTTGACAGCGGAGAATAATAAAATTCTCACTACAAAAAGCAGTTTGTGAACATACACAATCTGTTGGCAGCAGAATATTTTAATAGAGATTCTGAGTGATCTGAAGGGCTGTCAAAGTAATAATGTGCCCCTCTCATACCCCTCTGTTTCACTCCCAGGAAACGTTGGGAAGGCTTGGTCCATATCTCTGAGCTGCAAAGAGAAGGACAGGTTACCAATGTTGCTGATGTTGTGAGCAAAGGACAAAGAGTGAAAGTCAAAGTATTATCTTTTACTGGATCCAAAACCAGCCTGAGCATGAAGGTACAGAGGTGCTAAAATTCTTTAAATGATGTCTTTTTTTGCTGTTATTCACTCTTTTTGGTGGAAACTAATACATAGCCATTCAATTGGGAGTTAAAAACTGAGTTACTGTTCTGTATTTAAGTGGCCTATTACTTTTTACTCATTTTTCTCTAGGTTCTTAGTTTCAGTGTAGTGTTTCTAACAATTTCTTGTCTTGACATGATATTAGAGGCAAGGCAAACCTCAAGCTGTTGCTGTTTGCCTTCCTTTTTCAGTAGGAGAGAAACTTTTCATTTTAAACTAAATCATTGCTATTGCCGAGACAGTAGAGTGTGAGGATGTTCTTACACAGCAGTACCAGCTGAAAAAAAACCAAAAAGCCTACAAAACCAGCATTTTCTGTGAACGGGCATTAGAAAGCACCAGATTTAATAGATGAGGAAAACTGTAGAGCAGATTGATTAATTAATCCATCTAATGCAGGATGTTGATCAAGACACCGGGGAAGATTTGAACCCAAACCGTAGGAGGAACCTGGTTGGAGAAATCAATGAGGAAACCTCCATGAGGAACCCAGACAGACCCAGCCACCTGTCCCTGGTGAGCGCCCCCGAGGTGGAGGACGACAGCCTGGAGCGGAAACGCCTCACGCGCATCTCGGACCCGGAGAAGTGGGAGATCAAACAGGTCTGTGCTGCACTCAGGGAAATAGGATGTCAGTTGCCAGGGAGTTTCATGAGCTAGGATACAGCTCCTGGATTAATTGATTGTGTAACTTGCTCCTTAACTCTGAATTGCTGTCTTCTGATTTGGGACTGTTTTGGTGCTATTTGGAGTCACAAAAGGACTGTTTGGTCAGGGCTGGATTACTTGGGGAGAGTTGTGCCAGGATACAGAACCATTCCTTTGTTCCTGTTTTGCAGGAATGGGGTTAGAACTGAGTCATGGGCACGAGTTGTGTTTGTTCATGGGGATGTATTCATGTTGTATTCATTCTCTTCCCAGATGATTGCAGCTAATGTGCTTTCCAAGGAAGAGTTTCCTGACTTTGATGAGGAGACTGGGATTCTTCCTAAAGTTGATGATGAAGAAGGTAGTATTTCCCAGTAGTCTTATTGTTGTAAATTCCTTGTCTTTCTGGATGAATTTTGATTCAAACAGATATTGATGATAGAATTAACTATAAAGGATCTCACAATTTGCTGTCATCTTGTAAATTTGGACCTAGAATTCCTCTGGTTGTCTTATTAGTGGCATTTGGATGTGCCTTGTCTGTGCATTTTTATTTGAAGTGTTTTCACTTCTAAAGCTCTTAAGTACCTTATAATCAAGAATACACTGGAAGCATTATTTGGAGAGGCACTTTTATGTACCTGAAAGATGTTTAACTTCTCTGTAACAATTGTCACTTATGAATTTTAGATGAGGATCTCGAGATTGAGCTAGTTGAAGAAGAGCCACCATTCCTTCGAGGTCACACTAAACAGAGCATGGATATGAGTCCCATTAAAATAGTAAAGGTAAGAGATTTCCAGGGCTAAAACCAATACACTTGACTAAATTAAATAAATATTTGGGAATTTAACAACCAGTTTCCAGCCTGCACATTACTGAGAGCCCTGAAAAACATAACCACTGAACTGAAGCTCCTTCCAAATAAAGCTGGGTTCTAACTTAACTAATGACTGTGAACTGAAATGCCATTTTACATAGATGTGTTAGTACAAAATTTCTCTGTTCTGCTTTTTCTTATATCTTGAAAGTAGAAGGTAGTAAAAACTTTTCATTGGTTGTGCCCACAGTCCTTCTGACTGGGCAGTGTAAAGATGCTCCATATTAGTTATGACTATGAAAATTCATGAGGCTGACCTGATGGAAATATCCTGGAAATCTAATAAGCAAAATTTAACATGTTTAAAGCATTTTTAGAAGATTATTTTAAAGGACATTGACAACAAAAAGATTTAAAGGTGAAGGAATGGTAGTGCTTTAAGTCTGTTCTTCTTGCTTTCCAGAATCCAGATGGTTCCTTGTCCCAAGCCGCAATGATGCGAAATGCTTTAGCTAAAGAGAGGCGAGAACTTAAACAAGCCCAGAGAGAAGCAGAGATGGATTCCATCCCCATGGGCCTCAACACACACTGGGTGGATCCTCTCCCTGATGGTATGTCTGAGCACTGGTAAACTCTGCCTTTTTTGTGCTATTTGAGCAACCCAGGAGAAATGTCTTGATACTGTGTTTTCCACACTTTAGAAGTGAGTTAAAGAAAAAAGGCTTTTCCACTGAAATGGAAATAGGAATGTCAAGGGAAATGTACAGGTATATCCTGTAATAGTGGGGAACATGTAGGAACTTAAAAAACGTTTGAACACACAGAATAGAAGGCTTGGATGATGGAGCAGCTGGAGCAGGATCATCAGGGTTTGTGCTCTGAATTTGGATTAATGATGAAATTGTTTCTTTTCCAGTGGATGGAAGACAAATAGCTGCAAACATGCGAGGTATTGGGATGATGCCAAATGATATCCCAGAGTGGAAGAAACATGCTTTTGGTGGAAACAAAGCTTCTTATGGTAAGAAGACACAGCTTTCCATCATTGAACAGAGAGAGAGTCTCCCAATCTTCAGACTGAAGGAGCAGCTGATACAAGTAAGACTCTTGAAAAGGCATTCTGGTTTAAGCAAGCAGTAATTTTAAATCAATAGTCTTGGTTTAGCTTTTTGACAGGTGAATAGCCAGCTGATAATTTTAAGTGCAGAACTTTGGTTCACGATATGTGTTTTAAAGTATTATATATATCTGTATGCTTCAATGAAGTTCCAGATATTGATGTAAGTCAAAATTGATACTAAGGTCATGTGTGCAAGGGATAGGTCAGATGAGCAGTTAAACAAGTCACTGACTTGATCAGTAGGACTTACATGATTTTTGGTCTATGTCGATTGAAGCAAAAGCAAGAGCTGCTCAATCTAGTCCCAGATAGCCCATGCTGATTTTGTTTGGTTTGTTTTGATTTTTTTAAAAATTGTGACAAGTGTGTGTTTTCTGACTTTTTCTAGGCTGTGCACGACAACCAGATTCTGATTGTTATTGGAGAGACAGGATCTGGGAAAACAACCCAGATTACCCAATACCTGGCTGAGGCAGGATATACCTCAAGAGGAAAGATTGGATGTACTCAGCCTCGCAGAGTGGCTGCAATGTCTGTGGCAAAGAGGGTGTCAGAGGAATTTGGTTGCTGCTTGGGACAAGAGGTAAATCTCCATGGTGAAGAACATACCAAAATAAGCATGAGGGAAAGTAGGAAAAATCAGTAGTGGGCCTAGTTTTCATGTGTGTCCACAAGAAAACTTGGCTGTAAAGTGAGTTTGTGGAATAATCAAACTGGGAGTTAATGAGGCTGATAATTGTGTAATTTCTGTTTCTCTGTAACTCTTCCTTCCAGGTTGGCTACACCATTCGGTTTGAAGACTGCACCAGCCCTGACACTGTCATCAAATACATGACAGATGGTATGTTGCTGAGAGAGTGCCTGATAGACCCAGATCTGACCCAATATGCCATTATCATGCTGGATGAGGCTCATGAGAGGACCATACATACAGATGTGCTCTTTGGACTCCTTAAAAAGGTAATGTAGCACTGGATTTTTATTGCTTTCAGTGTTCTCTCTGTGGGTAGTAGAGGTGAAAAGCAAAGTTAAAGTCACACAGATTCACACATGTGCTTCAAGAGCAAGTGCTCTTAAGGGTTTATGGTCTGAATCTTGGTAAAGTGAGCCTCTGTGTGAAGGCAGAGCAAGCAAAATGCAGCAGAAGCAATGAGAATTTGCCATCCTGGATGTTCAGAATGGTGGATGAGCAGGGGAATGTTCTTGCTTTGCTCATCCTTCTCTGCCAAAAGCTTGCTTGTGTAAAGGAGGCTTCAAAAGGGACCTCAGTGGTCAATTCTCTGAAATTCTGGGTGCTGGGGTGAGCTGCTCCTCTCCTCAGACATCAAAACATCTTGTATTCCTGGCTGCATTTGTCTAACTTCAGTCAAATGCCATATTTTTATAGCTCCAAAGGCAGTAAATGACTTGACAACTTTGTCCTCCTGCAGACAGTGCAGAAGCGGCAGGACATGAAGCTGATAGTGACATCAGCCACGCTGGATGCTGTGAAATTCTCCCAGTATTTCTATGAAGCACCAATCTTCACAATTCCTGGCAGAACATACCCAGTAGAAAATCTGTACACAAAGGAACCAGAGACAGATTATTTGGATGCCAGTCTGATTACAGTAATGCAGATCCATTTAACAGAGCCACCAGGTGAGTAGAGAATGGTCTTGGGTTATTGGTGATTTAAAGACCTCTGAGCAAGGTCTTTCTGTAAGTCATGAATCATGTTAGTGATGTGAGCAAAATGTTGTCAGGGCTGTTCTTTCTTGTTTGCAAATACAGTAATTAAAATACTGAAAAAGTTGTGTGAAAGACTGAAGTCTCTTGCCCCTGGCTAAGAGTTACTGCTCAGGGGCTAGCAGAAGTGAAGGATCCTTATCAATGAAAAAGATATGAGGAATGGAAATATGGTGATGCAGGAGTTGTACTAAACAGAACTGATTTTGTCAATGTTTTAATTTACTTCCTGTGTAGGTGACATTTTGGTCTTTCTAACTGGCCAGGAAGAGATTGACACTGCCTGTGAAATCCTCTATGAGAGGATGAAATCTCTGGGACCTGATGTTCCAGAGTTAATTATCCTACCAGTATATTCAGCTTTGCCCAGTGAAATGCAGACCAGGATCTTTGACCCAGCCCCACCAGGGAGCAGAAAGGTAATTTAATCTATGTGCCCTTTCATCTTCTGCTGATACATTTTAGTAGTGGGATGTATTACACTGCTGAAAGAATACAGTTTTTGGAGAAAGCCTGATTTACAGCTTAGAGCATATTTTTGGTTTTATACATATCAAGTTATCTAAGCTTTGAAAACATGTATAAAAACATCTCTGCATGGAATGTTCTTGGTGTGTTATTTCATGCTGTCTTTAAAGGATATTAACCGTAGTTAATCTAAAATCTAAATGCAGTTTGTGTAGGATGGAGGTAAATTTCCTACCAAGCAGCTAGTGAATATCTGTGATACATTTCTCAGGAAGATTTTTCTCTTAAATACAGGCTGTGTTTGAGTGATAGGTAAAAAAATCTCCCTAAAGTCAGTGCAGACTGCTTACAAGCTCTCTCTTGCTTTTCATTGTGGATTTTATTGTGCTCTTTTCCCTTTTTGCCCAAACTTTAAACAAAGGCAGATTCTTAAAATATGTCTATCTTTGTAGATAACATCTCCTTCTCTTCCCTGTGAACACATTTTCCTTTCAACATTAAGTGACAATGGTTGCATTTATAACAAACTGTTCACATTATACCAATGGATGAGTGGTGGGGTTGGCTTGGCAGACGCAGAACTGGTGCTGACTCAGACTGTGATTTGCAGGTTGTCATTGCCACCAACATTGCAGAGACATCTTTGACTATTGATGGAATATATTATGTGGTTGATCCTGGCTTTGTGAAGCAGAAGGTTTATAACTCCAAGACTGGAATTGACCAGCTGGTGGTGACACCCATTTCCCAGGTAGATATTCTGTGTTTGGCTCTCCCCATGGGTGTTGTGTGTTTTGCCAATGTGGCACCCAGGCACATATGAGCAAAATGAGGCAATGATAAAACCACATTTTTTATAGCTCCATGAGGCTGTGCCTACTTCCTATGTACTTCCTATGTTGTATTGAAAGCCTTTCTATCAATGCAAGTAAAATTGTGAATTATTTTACTTGCTTTTTCACTGAGAATGCCTTGTTATCTTTAGGCTCAAGCCAAGCAGCGTGCAGGAAGGGCTGGGAGAACAGGCCCAGGAAAATGCTACAGGTTGTACACAGAACGTGCCTATAGGGATGAGATGCTAACCACCAATGTGCCTGAAATCCAGAGAACAAATCTGGCCAGTACAGTGCTCTCCCTGAAGGTAGGTATTTCACCAGCTGGTAGCAAGCCAGCATGGTAAGTGTTTCAATAAATGAGTCTGCCTTTGAGTCTTGGGAAGTAGTGCTGTAATTTCAGATCTTTCTAGTGAACAGAGGTATTTTGGAAGGGAAATTTCAACAAAAGCAATTGTCAGGCACTGGGCTTGCTCTTGTGTTTTTCTATTGAGGGTTGTTCTGTTGGATATCCAGCTAAATTATGAGTTTCAGCTGCACACAACAGTTAGTTGTAGGAGGTAGGAGAAACAAATCTCAAGAGCAGTAGCATTTCCTATGTAGGGTACATTTATATTGTTAACAGATGAGAGACATTGTTTTAGAGCGTGTTTAGAGCTGCAAACTTGGGCATGTCTAAGTGTGATCCATCCCTCTGGAAATCTGTGAACTGGATTAACCCAGTCACAGCTGGGAAAGCTGCTGCTGTTCCCCTTTCTGGGAGCATACTTAACGTCCTGTGGAGCTGTCAGGCCACATTGTTACAAGACAGGAAAAAGCAGCATTTAGCTTTAGTTTCTCCTCAACTGAGTCGTCTTGCTTGAGGGATGTGTGGAACAGTACCAAAGGAACAGACCAGAAAGCTGAGTAGTGCAGGAATGCCACAGGCCAGTGCTCATTATTTGAAGTGCAGCTGTGTATTCAGGGCTGCACCTGCAGTCAGGATAAGGACATGAGGCTTGGGTTGCCTAAAGTGTTGTAGTGCCTCACTGTTTGGTGTCATATCTCTGGCTGGAGTTTGTTGTCTTCCTTCTCAGTGTTTTAACTTGGCTTTTCTCCAATCCCTCCCAGGCTATGGGCATCAATGATTTGCTGTCCTTTGACTTCATGGATGCTCCCCCCATGGAAACTCTGATAACTGCCATGGAGCAGCTCTACACCCTGGGAGCTCTGGATGATGAGGGACTGCTCACTCGACTTGGGCGCAGGGTAGGCAAAATGAAATTCCTCTTAACCACTGCCTGGGCTGTCAACATTCAGGGGATGACATGAGAGCAGTCAGGGCAGGCCTTGCTCAGCATTGTTGGTTTCCTTTTGCTGTCACTCTTGTGGTTTTTTGGTAGCTTTTCATTTACCACAGTTACATGCCTTCTGCTTTTTAAGGAGCAACTAGTGTTTCTCCTTATTCATAAGTTTACGTTTATTAATGTCTAAAAACTTCCTGTAAATATTGGGATATTCTTGTGATAGTGAATACAGACAAATAATCTGCTTCATGTTGATTAAAGTTATTCTGGGTCAAGCAAACCCCTTTGGAAAGTAAGTATGCAAGAAAGGGCATTGCTTTCTTTTACACTGAGAAGAGTGAGGATTTTTCACTGAATGCCCTGAAACATGTTTCTTGCAGATGGCAGAATTCCCCTTGGAGCCTATGCTGTGTAAGATGCTGATCATGTCTGTGCACTTGGGCTGCAGTGAGGAGATGTTGACAATTGTCTCCATGCTGTCTGTGCAGAATGTGTTCTACAGGCCAAAGGTGAGGAACTGAGCCAGGAGTGTTACAGCCTGGGTGGATTTGGTGTGAATGCCTCAGAGGTTGAGTGGACATATTTGCCAAAAGAAACTTATCATTTGGTCAGAACATTTGCTTGTGCATGACCTCTCTGAGAAATGAAATGTTCCGTTTCTTTAAATGTTCTTTCAAGGGCCTGTAGCGGTGCTGTTGGTAGTTTCTTTGCAGATGGGAAGGTAGAAGGGAAAAGTCTTCAATCAGTCTTTTCCCAACAAACACATGCAGCCTAAACCAAGTCAGTCCCAGCTCTGGAGTTCAGATTGCCTTTGCACTTTCAGATACACAGAAAGTATTTCTTCATGGCACCTCTATCCTGTGCTGCTTTCTTTTAACTCAGCAGGCTCTGCTGTGGTGGGATCAGATTTGTCTTGGATCCATTACTTTTTCTGCAGGGTAGTCTGTTAACTTCAGTTTTGATTTATGTAACTGCAGTATGTGATTAATGTTTTATGTGCAGATGGAAGAAGTGGGGAGAGGTGTGTGGATCATGAGGCTCAAACCTACTGCTTCAGCACATTTCTTGAGTGACTGAAGTTATTTCTAGAGCAGCAATAAAACCAGTTAGTGCAGTGTGTGCATATGCTTCCTGCAGTATAAATGAGCCATTTACTTTGAAGTGTTCTTTCAAAAATAGGAACTGAAATTGAACAAAACATTTTGTGTTGTCTTAATCTTGTATCATCTGTTCCATGATAGGTTTAAAATATCATGCTATGAATGACAGGGAGCCTCTGTCATTTGTATTGTCCAGGCAATTTCTCTATGATGTGGATATCTGATGTTTTATGTATGTTTTATGTGTCAGGATAAACAAGCCCTTGCTGATCAAAAGAAAGCCAAGTTCCATCAAACAGAAGGTGACCACCTCACGCTGCTGGCTGTATACAATTCCTGGAAAAATAATAAGTTTTCAAACCCCTGGTGCTATGAAAATTTTATCCAGGCCCGATCCTTACACCGGGCTCAGGACATTCTCAAGCAGATGTTGGGCATCATGGACAGGTGAGCACGTCAGGGAGGACAAGTGCTGACTGTGTGTCTTCTCACATTGTAATAGCTAAAGAAAACTTTCTAAACTGATCTTGGTAGCTGCATCCACTGGAGAGCTGTAACCTTTTTCTCTCCTGTGTGGCAGGCACAAGCTGGATGTGGTGTCCTGTGGGAAGGCCACAGTTCGGGTCCAGAAGGCCATTTGCAGCGGCTTCTTCCGAAATGCAGCAAAGAAGGATCCCCAGGAGGGCTATAGGACACTCATTGACCAGCAGGTTGTCTATATCCACCCATCCAGTGCTCTCTTCAACAGGCAGCCTGAATGGTAAGGAAGCAATTTCCTGTTTCTCTTCAGCCTTTATAATAGAGAAAGTCGTGGTGTGTGCTGTTTGTGGAGTACACATCTGAGCAGAGACTGCTGATTCCTTGGCAATGAGCAGACTGAGAGAAGTTTCAAGTTTACTTTTGTCTCTTTCTGCTGGTAAACTTAGTGCGTGTGTAGAGATGAGACTGACTTTGGAGCCAAGGCCAGGCCTTAAGTTTGCAGTTGTGTGTTTCTTTATTGTGAAAGTGACTTTAAAACACTTGAGTGTTGAAGAAGGAGAGAGCATTGTTTTAAATTGGATGAAGGAATTCTGTGCTGAAGAGTAGTTGTGAAGTAGGAGGGGGAAAATAGGGATAGCTCTTCTGGATTGTTCTTCTGGAGCTTAAAAAGGAGCAAGTTTAGCTACTCCAGCCCTTGTCTTGTTGCTTCTTGTTTGAATAAACTGATTCCCAGAGCTGCTGTCCCTTTTCACAGGATGGTGTATCATGAACTGGTGCTGACCACCAAGGAGTACATGCGGGAGGTGACGACCATCGACCCTCGCTGGCTGGTGGAGTTTGCCCCAGCTTTCTTCAAGGTCTCTGACCCCACCAAGCTGAGCAAGCAGAAGAAGCAGCAGCGCCTGGAGCCGCTCTACAACCGCTACGAGGAGCCCAACGCCTGGAGGATTTCCCGCGCCTTCCGGCGCCGATGAGCCCTCCAGGCTCCTCCAGCCTCTCCCTGCTCTCATGTTTGTGGCACTGGCATTTTTCCACTGCTGCCACTGTCCTGGGAGACAGACACTGCCATGAAGCTCACCTGTGCAATGCACAGGTAGTCAGCCTTGGCACAACAGGAGCTCAGGGGGCACCCCGGATGTGCTGCAGCTGCACAGGCCACTGCAGCCTCTCACAAGTGGGTCTTGGAGCACTTTAGAGATTTCCCTTTTAAGAGACAAAATCTAAGACACAGCAGTCTGGGTACTGAGCTGAACAACACAAAATAATAGTGATTTAAAACTGGTTGTTTACCAGCCTGACTGGGTTCTGAGTGACCAGACAAATAGAAGCTGGAACAGTTTGCATCTTTACACTGCTAAAAGGGATTTATTTCTACTTAACATTCTTGGTCAGTGACTGCTTTTTGGGAGCAGCCTGTTCTCTGTTTTACCAAGTTTATGCATTTTCCCATTCAGTGTTACTGTTTGTCTTTTATTTAAGCCAACTGTGTTGAGATATTTGGTATCTCTGGCTTTGGGATAAGGCAGGAAAAATTCTTGAAAACCAACTACAATGTATTTGGGCAATGGCACAGGTGAGACTGCATCTCCTGGGTGCTGAAGGGTTTATCAGCCAGTAATTATCACATCCCCTCTGCAGCACAGTTCCATCTGGAAATGTAAGTGGTTACAACTGTTTAGACCTTTTCTACAATGTGCCATGTGATTTATTTTCACTTAGAATGTTTGGTGACATCACAACTGTTGGGTTTTTGTAACAGAATGAGCTCTTACAGGTAAAATGTCTGTAAAAATTGTGTAACAGTTTCTTGTTTTAAAAAGAAATTGACTGCCCAGTGTGTGCCATGCCCAAATTATCTGTAAAATACTTTTTTTGTTGCTAACAGATGAAATTTCACTCCATAGCTGCAGAATTTTTTTCCCAAAGCTGGAACATTTGCTAAAATTATTGTTGAAATGAAGAGAATTCATTTGCCTGGTTTTTTTACACAGTGAATTGGAAGAATGTTTCATACTGAAAAATAGCTCTATTGGAAATACCTGTCTGTACAGAGGTGAGCAGGGATGTTGTTAAATGTCCTGAGCTTTCCCTCATGTTGTATCATCATAAAATTAAAGAGAATTGTAAAGTTTGTAAGTTTGGACTCAGAGAGTCAAAGCAAAAAGGACAGGAATGGAAGTGCCTCCAAGACATGCTTAAAGCTGATTTAGGGAAATGGAAACAGGTACCACAAAGCCAAAGCTCAGTGAGAACTGAGGTGCCACACACTCTTTACACTCCCCTGAGACACCTTCGTCTCTCCTGCTTTGCTCTCTCACCTGATACTTTCCAGAGTTCCCTGGGGGCCAGGAGAATAGTTATTAACATCCTGAGCAGGGCCTGGCATGCACTGTGATGTGTTTGTGCAGCTGCTCTTTCTGAAGAAGGCACAGCACATTTCTGGAGTTCACAGCTCCACCAGGAATCATGTTGCTCTGTGCTGGGCACTGCTGAGGCCACATCTCAAATCCTGCATCCAGATCTGGGTCCTTCACTACAAAAGGGATGTTGAGGTGCTGAAGGTGTCCAGTGATGGGCAGTGGAATTGTGCAGGGTGTTATGATCAACTGTTAGAGAGATGCTTCTACCTGAATTAAGATGCAAATGAGACCACATACTGAAGTCAACAGTGTGGATTTTATTTAACTGCAACTATGAGGTAAAGAGAGAGAGAAATAAATAGGAAAAGGAGAGTTGGGGAATGAGAGAATGAGAGTGACAGAGACCCAGAATAAGTAGAACATGCAGGTATAGATGGGAATGCCTGTGCACTGTTCTGCTGGGGGGGCAATTCTACACTGTCTTACAACAGGCTCGTTCTGTTGCAACACTTGTCAATCCTGTGCAATCTTCAGAAATTAGTCTGGGGCACTTTGGGGGCTCTTTGATGACTTTTGAGCCCTTCCAAGACTGCCTCTGACAGGAATATCCCAGGTGAATGTGACCTGGGGCCGGGCAGTGTGTTCTACAGCAGAGCCAGTTTGTGTAAGGGAGGACTCTGCAGGGTCTGCTTCTTACCTGGCTTGTGGCCAGTGGCTGGGTGTTCACACCTTTGGAAATCACACTCAAAAACTCTCCTCCTTCATTGCCTGGGGGGACAATGTGCAAACCTGGCCACAGCAAATGAGTATGGGCTATGCACCCCTGCTGAACCCTGCAGTCAAAGCTAATTCTCAGCACGGCACAGGGTTGGGCTTTCCTTGAGGATACATTCTTCTCCCCCAGCCTTGTTAACTTCTCCTCAGATCTGTGGTAATGGGACAATAGTGCCATCTTTATCTTATCTCAAGTTCCTGTCAGGGGTTCTGTTGTGGGGAGTGGGGTGTGTTTAGGTGCAGTTACTTTGCAGTTTGCTACAATGGGCAAAGCCCTTGGGGTGATTTTAACACTGAGCCATTAACTATTTTAATCTCTCTGAGAAGGGTCTGGAGCACAAGTCTGATGAGGAGCAGCTGGGAGGCTCAGGAGGGATCTTCTCACTCTCTACAACTCCTGGCAAGAGGTTAGAGCCAGGTGGGTGTTGGCCTCTTCTGCCAGACAACCAGTGATGGGCCAGAAGGAAATGGCCTCAAGCTGTGCCAGAGGAGGTTTTGACTGGATATTAGGAAAAATTCTTAATTTGAAAGGGTTGTCAGGCATTGGCACAGGCAGTGGTGGAGTCATGTCCTGGGCTGACAGTGCTCTCTATCCCATAATCCCATATCATGGACTCCTTTGTTATGTCTAAGAGCTGTCCCTTCCCTGTTAGGGGGGCGGGCACTTTCCTGCTGGCTTTTCGGCTGCTGCTGGCTTTTGGCTTCCTGGCTTTTAGGCGTGCTTTGCTGTCTCGCAATTTCTGCTATTTTCTTGCCCTTTCGTTCTTTTGTTTTTTTCTTCCTTTCTTTCTGCCGCCTCTGTGCTCTGTTTGTTTTTTTCCTTTCCCTTTCCCTCTTCTCCCCTTCCCCCCCCCCCCCCCCTTTAAGATTTAGGACCGGCACCCGGAGCTGATCTGGCTGGAGGAGTCCGGAGACGATCGCCGGGGCTTGTAAAAGAAGCTCTGCGCCCTCCCCCTCACAGTAACCTGAGTTTTTTTCTGTTCTTTTTTTTCCCTTGTGTCGGGGGGTGTTTATTTATTTGTTAATAAACCGGTTTTTTTCCACTTTGTGTTCAAGAGATTCCTTCCCAAACCCAGGGTGGGGGGAGGGGTGGTAGAGGTTTTGTTATTAGGGGATTTCTTGAAGGTTCTCCCCTAATTCAACCCAAACCAGAACAAGTCACCACCCTGGAGGGGATTTAAAAGGCAGGTAGATGTGGTGCTTAGGAAAAAGCACTAGTTCTTCCTTAGTCTCTGACTTATGGGAGCCTCTGTGGGAGTGTTTTATGGAGTTGTGTGGGAGCTGTTTATCTCCCTCCTGGAAGCTTCTGGTCATTTTCAGGACCAGCAGGAGACCTTCAGGACTCTTGTATATTACTCCCATACCAGCTGCCTCTCAGTCTAGCTGATCTGGAAATGCTGAGTGGATTTATTGACTCCCAATTCTCTGATCTGGGTTATTATGAATCTCTGAGCTTTGGAGGTCACTGTCCCTCAACGAGGGGAACCTTATACATTGCTGATTCCTGGAACTGCTCTGTGCTGTTAATCTGTTGCTCTCACTTAAGAAAACTGAATGAAAGGTGCAGCTAAAATTACTTTGAAATGTGTGAACTCGCTCACTGAATTCCTGTTTTGGAAGGAAGGGCAGAGGGGTAGCCCAAAGGATACTGGATAAATGTAAAGGCCTTGGGAATCCTGCAGGTGGAGATGTCAAAGCTGTGAGCTGGTGCCAAGGGGAGGTGCAAAGCAAGCTCAGAAGGTAAAGGAAGACCAGTCAGTGAAGTTGCAGTGGCCAAAGACAGACCACTTTATTAATTATAGTATTTTTACACTCATAAATAGTAAAGGCAGCTTATACCAAAGGAAAGGTTCCCCTTCACCCTGATTCTGGGACACCACAGGAGCTGTGCTGGCCAGGCAGGTGCAGGGCAAGGCAGGAGGAACTGTCAGAACACAAAGTCTCTGCACAGGCCCTGCAAAGGCATCAGCACAGCAGAGTGCTCTGAGTGTGTGGCCTCTCCTCGGGCAGGGAATGCTGCCTTCCATGGCTCTTGCACTCAGGGACAAGGCTGAGAGGGTTGGCATTAGCCATGCAGGGGAGATCAGGGGAAATCAGGCTTTCAGTCAATATACAGATTTTTTTCTACAGGTTACCATGCTGACAGGGTTGGCAGTGCTCTGTATTCAGCAGCTGAAACATCCATCTGAAGCTGTGGGAACAGACTTTTTCTGTATGGGTACACTGTACTGCCCCTTGTCTAACTGGGAACGTGGTGGAGCTGCTAATTAAAGAATTTAACACCTCTTAATCAGGATGTGGTGCCCATTATAAACATTTACTGCTGTGGAAAACCTGCCAGTTTAGTGAAGTTGCATGTGCTGTATTGGACTGCAGAAAGAGCTGCCTTTTCAACACATTCAAATTCCCCTCAAACATGCAAATATCTGGAGTTTAAGTCTGAATTCCTATATTGAGATCTATGTATGGTTTAGGTTACTTTGTATAGCATTTTTTAATCACACAATTCTCTTGCCAAGCCCAGGATGGGCACACTCAAGAGCCTGGCAGCTCTTCAAAGATCCTGAGAACGTTTGCTGAAGAAGTTTTTCAGTTTATAAAAGCCACAACTCTACACTGAGCTGTGTCCCAGGCCTTGCTGCTTCCCACAATCCCTTTACCTGAAGGAGGCACTGGCTTTGACCTGTGCCCCAGACCAATGCAATGAAGCTCCTCTGTCATTCCCCATAATGGCTTTGGGCCCTGGGCACCAGGACTGCTCTAATCCTGGCCAAGGCCTCACCCATCCTGCTCAGGAAGCCTGAAGACCAGAAACTCCTGGCACAAGCAAGGAGGTAATAAGGCAGGAGCATGCACATACAAGAAATGAGTATTCCTCAAGGAAGGCACAGGATCTGTGACCATTGTCCTGCAGCCATCCTGGGAAGAAGGCTGAACTGGCCTTTCAGAGAGTTCCTCTGGTCAGAGCTGGAAACAGGTCACACAGAGGTTCAGGACAGGTACTGGAGGAATGGAGTCAGCAGCAGCATTGTAAATTTCTTACACATGGAAACAACACCTGGTGGGACAGCATCCCCTCCCTCTGCAGGGAGAGGAATTGAGGTGTTTGATACATCTGGAGGCACCAGTGCCCTGATCTGCTGCTGAAGCTGAGATGTCTGCCCAGCTGAGAACGTGCCCCATCCTGACACAGTGAGAGAGTTTCATCACAAGCACACAAGAGCCCTGTGTGCTGTGAGGTGATTATCCACTTGTGGACCTGAACACTCGTCCTGACCAAAGCAGGCACCAGAGTTTAGTGCTGGCCTAACAAATGCTGAACATTAACCAGCCATCTCCTTCTGTACACAACCCAGCAGGGCTAGTAGGTGTAGCCTTTGCTGTAGAGCTGTGGAGGGAAGCTGCCAAGGTCTGGCAGGTAGGAGCCACTGTCATCCAGGTGGGACAGAGGCACCGTGTCCTCGTCGCTGACCTGCCGCTCCAGCTCCGCCTTCAGCGCCGGCCGCTGCTGCTCGGGGAAGGCCATGGAGAACAAGGCTTCAGGCTCACACACAAACTTGTACACGTAACGCTCCCCAGCCACCTGCAGGAGTGAGATGAGGGCAGAGAGAGCTGCAGGCCCAGGGGCAGCACCAGGCACTGCTCCCCAGCCCCAGGGACAGCTTGGAAAAACATCTGCCTGCCCTGAGGCTTGTCAAGAGTTGTGAATTCCTCCTTGTGCTGTCCTCTTGCTGCTCTGACCTCCCCTGGAGCAGCTCCTGGGAACTGGGATGCTGCCAGCTGACACTCTCTGTCCAGGTAACAGCAGCAGTCCCTGAACAGTCTGTACTGAGACAGTTGCACTGCCAATTGTCTCTCCAGAGCTCTGGGTGTGCCACAGACCATCCCTTACCACAGAGGAACAAGTTCCAGGCAGCCTTTCTCTCACCAGAGAAAGGACTGATTATATCTCCTTGAAGCTGCATAAATTTCAACTCTCCTGACTGCAGACACATACAGAAAAAGAAATAATTTCCCATTGTTTGATTTCTCATGTGTTGCCTACATTCAGCTCCTTCCCACCTTCTCCATTTAACTACAGCAAAGAGGAGCTTTGGAGAGAGCAAGGCAGGGATGCCTGGCTAGCTCAAGGACATTCTGTCTGCAGGACTTGTCTCAAACACAAGGAGCATCACTTAAAGCATAAAGTTTTCTCCTGCTTTGCAAACTGACCTTCTGCATGATGCCTTTCTCATAGTAGTAGCGCAGGGATCGGCTCAGCTTGTCGTAGTTCATGGCTGGACGGTTCTTCTGGATCCCCCAGAGCCTGGCCACCTGCAAGCAGAGCACCAGGCTGTAGGAATGGCTGTGAACCCAGCCCCAGGGAAAGGAATGTCATCCAGCAGCTTCTCTTTTTACAGGTGTTACTATGACACACACAAACGTTTCAATAAGAGACTCATCAATGATTTAGCAGCTTTTAAACATGAGTAGAACTCAAGCACTCGCAGAGAAATTCTGGCCACTACAGAGCTCATTTGCTGTCACCATTCTCCTTACTCTCCGGTACTCTGAAAGCCTGAGGATGTTAAGGGGCTGCTTTATCCTATGTTACACTTAATTCTCAAGGGTCCCGTGTCCTTCCTGTCCTACAAGATTGTCAGCTTTATCCATGAGACTCAGAAGTCTGTTGTAAGCCAATGTCAACCTGCCAAGACAACTCACCTGTGCTGGAAGTGCCCATAAATTTTGATATGTAGCAAGAACAGTGCTAAATGCAGCTCTAATTGGAACAAGATATGAACAGATATTATGGACACTTCTCCCAGATACTGTCAGGTATCACTGTTTTTTTTTTGGAACATAGCAGCATTTGAAATGACACACCAGTAAAAGTAATCTTGAAATAAAGATAAACTAGGACATATCTGCTTCCAGATTCTTATGACAACTTCTGCAATCAGTAGGGTTCAAAACTCCAGGCGTCAATGTCAGCTCAAGTATGGAGCATGACAAGACAGCACAGGTCACTGCAAGCTTGAGAGTGAAGTATTCAGGGAAAAGAAACCAGTGGATAATTGACTCACTGCATAGCTGAGGTTCTAAACTAACATACTAACAGCCTTTCTTAAACCTGATAATTGTGTCACTCAAGTGTTTCGACCTCTTCTAAAAACCTTGACTTGCTGCAGGGTCTAGCGAGTATGACTGCCAGACAGAGAATTTGCAGCCCCAGAAACAGTGGGTGATTCCCCTGTGCCTGTAGAGAACCTCAGTGGTATCACCTCCTCTGGCTCAATGAGCTTGAACTCCATTCCTCTGCCAGTCCAGGCAATGAAGTGGGAGTTGGTGGGATTGTCCAAGAGAGCCACCAGGAACTGCCAGAGCTGCAGTGACCCCCGTCTCTGGTAGGGGGGCCCCTCCCGGTACCCTCCGCCTTCCTGCTTGATGTCTCCTGCTGAGAACAACAAACAGGACATTTCTAAGGAAAACAGTG
>VWZU01005361.1:38150-114334 GCA_013397095.1 Sterrhoptilus dennistouni | reverse complement strand
TTTTTTTTTTTTTTTGGCTGAGTTTCTGTTTACTGTTGTTGTTGATAGTAAACAGCGTGCAGTGAGTGGCTGCGAACAGCCATGTGGTCGCTGCAGTTCGCAGCCAGTAATATTGGGGGAAAATGTTCTCCCACCTCGGTTCAAGCGCCGGCTGCGGGCTGGGCCTCCTCCTCTCGCCTTCCTCTCCTCTTGCTCTCAACTTCTGCTGGCCAGACTGTGCTGCCCATATGTGTTTGCTGGGAATATTTGGTTTAATTCCTTGTGCTTCGTCTCAGAGGCTTGGTGTGTGGCTTGGTGTTAATATGGGGAACAAAACTTGGCTCATGGGGGTCTCAGCTTGGGATAAGCTGCCGTGGTTTGCAGCCCTGAATGTGCTGGTGGGTAGTTCAGGATCTGCCCAGTAGATGGTATGAAAATGCAGATTGAAGTCAGGGAGTCCCTTACAATGGGCTCAAGGGAAATACAGGCATTTCTGTGCTATTTGAAGTATTTGTTTAATTAAAAGTTTGAGAATGTTGTGTTTGTGAGAGATATGCTGAGTCTTGGTCCTCCTGGTTTGGTATTTACATCTTAGCAAGAGACAATTCTTCTTGATAATCTGCTTTTCTTGAGGCTCTTCTGTAGAAACCTGATGAATTTTGCAGGCCAATATGGTGTCTATAAGTAAAAGATGCTGTTGGGGTATCAAATTATGATAGCTGTGCTTCAGTCTAGACGGGAGTGCTCTGGGAGCTGTGCCCCTGCCCTATGTCTAATTTATTGGAATGTCTGAAACTTTGTTTTATAGTCTCAGACATCAGGGACCTCCAGAGATGTCCTGGTTGTTTCCCAACCCTGGGTAAGGTCAGGTAGACTTCTGTACCCTTCCTGAGTAATAATAGTTCTTTTAAGGCTCTTTGTGATGGCAATTCCACATCCTGTGCAGGTGATGTATGCCAACACTTAGGCCTCCTCATCATTAAAGAGATTTTTTGGGGTGTTTAATCTAAATCTTTGTCTTGCACTTTCAACCTGTTCTTTTTCTGATGCCCAGAGCTCATGGAGAACTCCCCACATCACTCCACTCCCTACATGTCTGCAGCTCAGTTAGAAGCATTTGAAGACTTTTTTTCCCTCTCCCTAAGCTGAGCAAGATGAGCTTCTCCATTCTTCTCCCATGGGCATGTCGGCCTAGCTGGCCTGTGTCTCTGACTCGGGTTCTGCTTCCATTCACATTTCACCTGAACTGCTGTGGGCAGGACTGTGTCAGTGAGGTTTCTGCAGAGCAGTTGTAATAAGCTGGGCCCAAATGACCCCGTTTTGGGTATGTCTCAACACTGTTATGTGACGAGGAATGCAGATCACACGTTGGAGTATTTGTGTTTTTAACTCTGTGTTTGTGACAGAGGACTTGGCGTGCTTGGTGAGCTCCTGTTTGCAAATCTGGAGTAGTGTGTTAGCAACGTGAGCTCGGAGCTGTGCTGAGTTAAACCTTGGCATGTGGGAGCTGTAATGTTTACATCTAGCACCCCGTCTTTTCTCCTTTTCCTTTCTTTGCCTGCTACTGAAATTCAGTTTTTGCAATGTTTACATCTAGCACCCCGTCTTTTCTCCTTTTCCTTTCTTTGCCTGCTACTGAAATTCAGTTTTTGCAATGTTTACATCTAGCACCCCGTCTTTTCTCCTTTTCCTTTCCTTGCCTGCTACTGAAATTCAGTTTTTGCAATGTTTACATCTAGCACCCCATCTTTTCTCCTTTTCTTTTCCTTGCCTGCTACTGAAATTCAGTTTTTGCAGTGAGACAAAAAGATTTGGGTTGTTTATCCATCCATTTATGTTTGAGAAGTTTCCTGACAAGGAGGAGTCCCTGAGAAGTGAGGGAAGATTCATTGAGGACAGAGCAACAACTCTGGGTGCTAGCTTTTCTTGTGAGGTGGTTAATCTCCTGCATATATGTAATTCAGAGACATGCCAAGGTAAAAATCATCTCTGCAACTGAACTCTCAGTGTAGCAGAATTGGAACTCTGACCCCTCCTTCACCCCAGCACCACATCCTGGTGTAGCACCTGCACTCCAAGCTGGAACGTGAATGTTCATCCCACTTTGTTTGCAGGATAGCACAGCCTAATCCTAAAGAAAATACTTTTTCTGGGTTTAATACAGTTGTAAAAAACTGCTTTTTTACCCAACTTAAATATCTACCGGTGGAAGCTGTTATAGAACATTTGCACTGTGTTTAACCTGATAGTGCAAGTCTGAGAGCAGCAGGAAGCACAAGAAAATTCCCCTGTGTATCACCAGGTCTCACTGGGCTTGGAGTGAACAAATCCAGTGACCTGAAGAACTGGTAGTGTCAGAATGGTGTCTGGTGGGGGCACCTCAGCTCTGGAGATCAGCACCTCCTCCTCTTTGCAAAGTTGTGCTCTGTCCTGGGTGGACAGGACATTTCAGAGGTCTTTTCAACTGTGAGCAGAAGGAGAGATCAGTGCAAGGACATCACTGCAGCCTGGCTGGTGCTGAAAACACTTAATTCCCAGAGATTTCTATATTCATTCAACTCCTTAAAAAAACCAGAGAAGTACTTAGCTCTTTTATTGGGGTTACTTACACACACCACCTCTAGCAGATTGAGACACTGTGACATACACTTGGCAGTCTGCAGAGTTCACTCAGGCACCTACCAAATGTTTCTACCTCTCCAGGAGGGATTTAAGCAGACTTTATGTCCGTGCCTCTGCTCTTACTGGGCTGAATCTCACACTTTTATGCAGACTCATCCTGAGCAAAAAAAATCAGGAGTTTGGCTGAGAACTGAAGGAAAAGATGAGCGTCGGTTTTGCTGCCTCTGCTGTTTGCGTGGCAGCCTCGTCCAGCGGGCCAGAGATGGACAGGTGATGTCTGAGCTGCTGCAGAGGAGTCTAAAGAACTTGGCTTCCTGATCAGCAGAGGGAAGTGACCCCTGCAGCTCCACAGCCTGGCTGGTAACGTGTCACTGGAGATAAGGAAACAGAGCAGAGTCGATGTGGTCACTGCCAGCACAAGGGAGCTGACGTGGGAATTCAGGGCAGGACTGTTTTTCCCTGGGATGAGCTCGTGCTTCTGCCGCTTTCCATTTCTCTCAGAGAAGTTTTTCTGTTTGTGTAATAAAATTGAGTGGTGTTATCACCAGTCAGAAACTAAACTCCTCCCAGCCAATGTGCTCAGAGTTACCCAGCTCCAATTAACTTGTACATTTTCCAGACTGCCACAGTGGGAACAGCCCAGAAATCTCCTCGTGGCTCGGGATTGTTTTCAGCAACGGAAACTGTGGGAGTAGATGCCAGTGGAAATTTGTGAAGCTCAATCTTTGCCCATTGAATTTCATGCAATTCCTCCCCTCTACTGGCCCTTCCAGGTTTCACTGGACATTGGTCTGGGTCCTTTTTCCTAGATATGGTGGCAAGGGGACAAGTTTAGTCCACCCATTTTTGGAGTGACATCTGCTGCGGTTTGCTTGGGGGTGGAGGGAAGTAGGTGCACCCTTCTGATTCCTGAGGATGCTGCTGATGTTTGACTCCAGGAAAAGGTCGTGTTAGGAAAAATGGGATTTGTGCCTGGGGGGAGCTGGGGAACACTTAGAGTGTTTGATTTCAGTCTTGGCAGAGGCTGCACAGGGTGAAGCCCATCTGTGCTCCACTGGGCGAGCCAGGTCCCATCAGCTGCTGCTTGCAGTCACCTCCCCATTACCCACCTGGGCAAGGCACCAGTGCCTGACAGGCTTTCATCCACCCTTCCCTCGCCTGTGCCACCTCTGCAGGGTGTCCCTGCTCCAGGGCCTCCCTCCCTTCCCGTTTGGAGCATCCCCTGCCTCCTCCTCCCCCCGTGCTGAGCCCTGAGCAGAGGGATGCGCGTCCAGCTGTGTCTGCGGTGAGCGGGAGGGCAGCCCGTGCTCCCTGTTCCCTTCACTCCCTCCTGCCTGTGGGAGTCTCCCTGGACCTCTGCCAGGGCCTGCCTGCCCTCCCCGTGTCCCTGCAGCTGTGGGGAGGCCAGGCCAGGGCAGGAGACAGGGCTGGGCTGCACACACCGTGGGGGACACAGATGAGCAGTGCTTTGGGGCAGGAACACCAGCATGGCTCTGGCTCTGTGGGGTGGCACAAAACATCCCCACAGTGCAGCTGAATGTCCTTGAAACTGGCTCGTCTGCAGAGGTGACAGCTCAGAGTGAGAGTGGCTACCTGAGCTCAGGCTGAATGCATTGGGGGAATTCTGCAGGGCGCTGAGCATCTCCCACTGGTGCTCTCTCCCTGTCACTGCTGCTGCGGGGCCTCTTGCTCCCCACTTCTGCCCTTCCTGCCCAGCTGCAACACATAAGGTAGGAAAAATTTCTGTTCCATACTCCTAAGTTAAGTGAAGGCATAGAGAGCAGGCAGAAGAGCTGATGGAGTCTGATGTGGACCAAGGAGGAAGTTGTACCAATTCCACTTTCTAAAAATAAGTCAAGTGGCTGTTCATGCAGCCCAGAGACTGCTGCTCTCTGTATGCTGACTGTGGTTGCTTTTCTTTCTTTTTTTTTTTTCTTTTTTTTTTTTCCTTGTTACAGCAAACCTTAGATGCTGCAGTCCATTAAAATTGTGCAGTGGCTGTGTCATCAGAGAGGAGATGGAGAAAGTCTTGTGGTTTTAGTGTTTCTAGAAGTGACCTTGAAGGATCACCCATGCATAATGTTTCCTAGAGGTTTCTCTAAGGTGCTCTAAGATTTCCAGTGATGGTGATTTGTATTTTCCTCAGCAATTCACTCCAATGCCTGACTATTCTGAGATTAAGGAGCTTTGCTTGATTTCAGTCTGGCATTGCTGTACTTTAACCCCATCATTTTGACATTTCACCTTTTCTTCTGGCAAGCTACCAAAGAGAAGAAAAGTTCTGTAAATATAAAACTAATCATTGTGTACAGTTTGATCTTCTTTTCTGCCTTTCCCTTCTGTGCTCAGGGAGCATCTGCTGGCTCCTGGGCAGTGCTGTGGATTTAATGACACGTCTGTGGCAGCTGGGCAGCCCCAGTCCCACTTCCCCGTGTTGTGTTGGCCTTGACTAACAATTCTTGATCTGCCCTAATGTCACTGAAAAGAGGGTGCTTGAGGTGACCTGAGTTTTATTAAAATTGTATGTCATGAATTGTCTTATACTTCTGCAGCAAAATGTATATATTGAATATTTAAAGAGTTTTTGGTTAGTGATACATTTTATGAAAATCAACAAATGATGTTAAAAGTTATTATTATTTCAAAACATGTTTTGTTGCCCAGAGCAGCTGTGGCTGCCTCATCCCTGACAGTGCTCAGGGCTGGGTTGGACAGGGCTTGGAGCAACCTGGTATGGTGGAAGGTGTCCCTGTCCGTGGTGGGGGGTGGAGCTGGATGAGATTTAAGGTCCATCTCAGCCCAGGATATTTAGTGATTCTTTGTGTACATCCACCAGCTCTCCAGAGCTGTGAGATTGGTGAGAAGCCTGGCAGGTGCCAAACTCCCTGTTTTTTGCTGGCAGCAGCGCAGTGGGAGGCAGCCCTGCCCCAGGACTCATGGTGCTGTGTGATGCTGCCTTTGGGCTGAGCAGCACTGATTGCAGTTTTATGATTTCAGCTCAAAACTCTTGTGCCTGCCTTCAAAAAGACCAGGGAGACATTCTCACCATCAGCTGGTGTCCTGAGTTTTTAGTCAGACTCTTACAGAAAGTTACTCTTGATGTGATACAGCATCATTTAAAAATATTTTCAGGTGTGGTCTCTGTTGCAAGTGGGGTACTGGAACCTGCTGATGTGGTGAGGGACCATCAGCCACCAAGTGTTGTGATTGTTGTTAATTTACATCCAAATCAGGAGTGATTCCTAGTTCAGTAACAGTGTATAATCCATGGTTCCCATGTACTGCCCTAGGTGATAGAAATTCAGATCTTTCAGGTTTTGGTGCTAGTAGTATTCCTTGTTAATTGTATTCCTAAGTATTCCTTGTGCAGATTACTCAGTAAAATGTCAATTATTTTTCTGTAGCTGAATGCCTGCTGTACTGCTTGTTATGTACAGTTGATATTGTCCAGAGAATATTGGCCACAGATGGGCAGCAACTGATGGGTATCAGTTCCACCACCTTGCTGCTCACCTGGAGCCCTTAACTCTTATCTCAGCTGGAGTAAACCATGGCAGCTGGCTGACCTGGCTTGTCACACAATCCAGAGGTGAAGTCCCTGTTGTCATTTCCACAGCCCCACTTGGATGGTTTCACAAGGCTGTGCAATGCCACATCTCCTCCAGCACAGCAGGAGTAGCAGCTCACTCGATGGTGAATTGGAGAGGGCAGGAGGAGCTTGTTTCCCTTGGGCATTGTCCAAACCTTGCCCTGTAGATCTGGGCAGTCCCATTGTTATTCCAGCATTTTGGTGGGGTTGAGGGGTGGCTTTTGAACCTTGGCTCCTTTTCCATCACTGTGAGGTTTGGTCTCATCTTGCACACAGCTGGCAGAGTCTCCAGTTATGTGTGTGTGTGTTGTGTGTGGTGGTATCTGTTCAGAGTTATCTTGTGCCTGACCAGAGCACTCAGTGTGTTCTGGGGCTGCTCAGTTATTTCATATTGTTGTCAGCTGGAAAAATCTGTAAATGCCCTGTGATATTTTATGGCTTTATAAGCTGTACAAAATGTCCAGCAGGTACTTAAATGTCAAGCAGATACAGTCTGTAAGAGTGCCTTGTTTTCATTAGCTCCTTGGCAGACACTGAACATACTTACAGAGCTGCAGGATGGACTTTTGGTTGCTTGTGGTCATGGTTTGGGTTTGGTTTTTTTTTATTATTTTTTATTGGAGTCTACTATGTGTTGTACAGAAAGCAGTGAAGGGCCTCACAGGATATTTTTTAGTTGTCCAAAGTCTCGGCCCTTCAGGAATGTAAAGCAGCCTAACAACTTTTTCTTTACATAATTAACAGCAATCTGTTTGAGGTTTCCTGCAGGAGCTGGCTAGTGATTTTTCCTCTCTGGGAGTAATTCTCCTGAGCTAATATTTCTGTCTACGTCTAGATTGTTCTTTCTTTTGTTATTAAAATGGAGTGTAATTTTGATGGGCATGTTATACTTTTTCTGTATCCAGACTTTGTACCCAGTAGAGGTTATTTCTTCTATTCGAGTAGACACATGGTTTTGAATACTGGGATTTTATCTTCTTAAGTCACAGATGAGACCAGAGTTACACACAGGTTAAAAATAGCAAGCAGTAATTAATACCCATTCTCACTGAGCCTGGCTCTTCTGGTTTCTCTTGACATGTTGCACTGCAGCAATTTCCTCTCTTTTTCCTAAGAAGCAGATGAATTAATATCCCTGTACACGAGTGAGAAAATAAAACAAAGATGCTTGTTTCCTGCCCTGGCACGCCATTCCCTTGGGGCACTGTGAGTTTGTGGGAGCTCCTCTCCTGGGCAGCCCTTTTACCTTGACTGGGCTGGAGCAGAGCAGGCTCCAGGAGAAATGGCACAGACTGTCCCAGACATCCTCCTTTCCCTCTCTAAGGGCTGGATTATCTCTGTCTCAGTGCTCCAAGCAGCAGAGACTGACTCCTCTTCCGCTCTAACAAGGGTAAATCCAGGTTTTGTGGCTCTGCTCCATACCCTGAGGGTTTGGAGATTTTATCTTTCTCATTTCTTTAGCAGATGGGGCAGATCAGTAGGAACTATTTCTCATCTGTCCTTTGTTTGCATAAGAAGAATCAGCTGCTGGAAGTGTTGGAGGGGAGTCTGGCTCTGCTTCCTGCCAGGGAGACTCTGAGTTTTGTCAGTCTAAGGGTAGATTTTCATTTATATTTATTTACACACAGAGTAAAGGGATCGTTTTACCTTTCCTTCTCTGTGAGAGCAGGTTCAAGGAGGGCAGAGAGGAAGGTTTGGGAAGGTTGGCTGTATGGATGTTGAGTCAGGGACAGAGATTTGTGTATGGATCTGTGAAGGATTCAGGATCTTTGTGTATGGATCTATGAAGGATTCAGGATCTTTATGTATGGATCTATGAAGGATTCGGGATCTTTGTGTATGGATCTATGAAGGATTCAGCCTTGAGTGTGACTGGAGTCGTGTCCCCCTCCCTCCCTCCTCCCATTTGTCAGTGGGGACATGTCTGTGTTGGTCCTCAGGAAGGTGAGAAATACTTAACTGCATGGAAGGTCATTCCTTTGTGCTGGATGAGGAAAGAGAGCACTTTAGGCACTCCAGTAGCTGCTCAGCGATTGTTGTGATGCAATGTGAGGCTTGAGGATGAGTTTCCATCCAGTGTATTTTCCCAAGGGATATTGCTAAACATTCCACTTAATTGTTAGGGTTGGTTATAGAAGGGAAATGCAGTTTAGGTGTATATAATTATCATCATCCCCCATGTCTCAGTATTTAGCTCATTAGAGAGTGGTGATTTTGTCCCACACCTTTTCTTCAGGGCTGGTTTGTTCTCTTCTGCTCCCTGAGCTCTCATCTCCCTCCCTGCCTTTTCAGTGGGAACCCTTGGCCCGTGTGTCTCTCTCTGGGGATCACCCTCCTCCCTTGCATCTGTGATATACAGGGTACTTTAAGGGATTGGGTCATCTCCTTCCCCTCTCTTTGCAAGGTTTTCCTCATTTACATTTCTGTTGTGTCCCCTAATTACCATCCCTTTGGTTTTTTTATTCCCCTTCAAGCTGCCTTTCCCGCTTATGGTCTCCTGAGGATGTTCTGCTGAAACTTCATCAAACTTACATTACTAGAACTAGTTAATGCAACGTTTTCTTTGAGGAATTCTCACATCCCTCTTGCAGCATCACTGCACAGTCTGTCAAGACATTTCCAATAGAGACACAACTGGAAGTCAGTCCTTTCCTTTTGGGTTGCCTCCTGTTTCCCCTTCCCATAGAAAAAACATCGTCCTCTCATATCTTCCATCCCATAGAGTTTATTTTTTAATGGAGTCCAGTAAAGAATTAAGTATAAGGTTGATTAAACATCTTATATATACATATATCTACTGGGTGTCAACCAGAGAAGGGTTTTCACACTGGAGCCCATTCTGGGGCCACATCCATCACCCTGTAACTGCTGTGTGGGAAAGCAGCCACGGCTGAGTGTGCAAGGGGGGCTGGACTGGCCTGTCTGGGGGTGATATGGAAACCATGCGCTGCTTTTTAATGTACTCCCGTTTAAATTCTTAGTTAAAGACTTTGAAGCATCCTATTGTGCGCTTTTGTGAGGGGTGACTTTGTAAGTGCCTTGGGCAGAATCCCATTTCAAGGTCTCCTGTAAGCCATCTGCTTTCAGTAATAGCTCTTAGCTCTGGCATGTGGCTCAGTGGAGGCTGAAATAGCCACATTGCTGAAAAGCTTTCTTGACTGCTTGCATCAGTTTGGGCTTCCCACTGTGCCTGCACAGGCTGGTGCACTCTCGGGGTGCTCTGCATCAACCCTGGCTGTCCTCAGGGTTCACCCTCCAGCTTGTCCCCAGGTGAGGGGGGACATGACCCAGCCCAGGAGTGTGGGGTGCACCACATCCTGCACCTCCCCGTGTTCTGGGATGAAAGGAAACTCAGGACTGTGCAAACCTGGCCTGTGGCCTGGTTCCCAGTCCACCAGCGTGTCAGGGTACAGTCAGAATGTGCCAGGATCAGGCTCCAGAGCCCCGTGTGTGATAAATCATCTCTACTTCAGGTGTTGTCAGTGGGTTGGGTACACTGCTGTGCCAGTCTATAACCCAGGCCATTCCTCTTCTAAAGTCAGGAGGCTTTAACTTTCAGCTATGGGAGTCCTGCTGACACAAAGTAGCTGTAACACAGATGGTTCAGTGTTAGAAACAGCAGCCTTGGGCACACAGCTTCAGCTCCTTGCTTTGCTTGTTCTTCCCATATGGCACTGAAGTCCATCAGTTCTTTGCTTTTCTATATGTAACAGGCACCTTACCTGCCCAAAAAGCCAGTCTCTGTGTTGAATTTTGTTACAGTGCATTTAGGAGAACTCCATGGAGGTACAGTGGTGTGGTACAGGTTCTGCTTAACACCCAGAAATAAAGATCTGCAGCTTTTCCCAAAACTCCTTCAGAGCAGTTAAGGAGAGCAATGATGTTGGTGGCATCTTTCACACTGGGATGTGGGACATGGGCATTGCTCACCTCAGAGTGGCTTCAACAGTAGGGCCAGCCATGAAAGATTTGCTGAAATAATTCTGGAGCACAGCGAAGCTTCCTTAACCCCAGCTGTTAGCACGGGGGATTTGTGTGATTAGCTGAAGTCTGCATCACATCAGCACAAGTCTATGGCAATAGGAGGCAGCCCAGGCCTTACTCCAGGCCTTGGACATGGTCCTGTCTGGGGAGGAGCAGCACAGGATCCGTTGCATGCCACGAATCCCTGCCCATGTCAAGGGGGTTGGAACAAGAGGATCTTTGAGGTCCCTTCTGCCCCAAACCATTCTATGGCTCCATGTTCCCCTGCAGGGGAAGGCTTTAGGTTCAGCGCTGTTTCCTTTCTGTTTGAGTGGGTGGAAAACTAATCAACACCAGTGTTAGAAGCAGCTCTGATTTTTCAGCAGTGTGAGAACTTCTTACAGCAGTCGAGCCCCATCTTTCCAAGGAGGATTTGCAGGGCTGGAGTGCTCACCCTCCTCCCTACAGAAAAGGCAGCCACAGAGCTGTAACTCCCAGCTCATCAGTAAACTGAGAAAATTCATCCTGTTAAGGGGCTTCCTTTAGCAGACTCAAGTCAGATTATCTTATTTGTCTTTTATTGTAAGCCCTTTCATCTCTCCATTTCTCTCAGCCTGGGTATCCTGTTCCTGGAGTGTGCCAAGTATGTTGTCTTCATTGCAGCCTCTTCAGTCTTTGTGGAGAGCAAGGTCTGCTCACAGTGATACGTGTCAGGATGGTTTTTGGTTTGATCCAAGGCCCATGCTGGTTTTGTAGGGGGTTTTTTTTGTTTGTTTGCCTTGTTTTGGTTGTTGTTGGGTTGGTTTTTGGTTTGTTTTGTTGTTTTTGTTTTATAAGGAAGGAAATCTTTATTGAAATCCTGCAAGGTTTTATTTAATTTCTTCCACAATCATGAGCAGTGGTAACTGTTGTAGCTTTGCTCACAGTGGTGGTTCCTCTCACTGGTCCCTGTTTTTGGTACTCACCCTGAGGGTGATTTTTGAGCTTGACTCAGCAGTGTCTGGTGGTCCACCTGCCATTTCCTGGGAGGCTGACCTATCTCCTCTCCCCACCAACCTGAAAGTGTTCAAAAGGAAGTCATAAAATCGATATTTTCATTGTAGAAACATGCTCTACCCAAGTTTTTCATGTGTTTTTTGTCTTTTAAAATATGTCCTCCTGTGAGACTTGGCTCAGGGGCTGAGGAAATGTGTTACTTGTGATCACATCTTCGAGACACCTCAGTGTGTTAAGACAAGAATGTGTTAGTGAGGATTCTGTCATGAAGTCTGGAGTTCATCAGTCCATTTCTTACATGGTAGAAAAGATAAAATTAATTCCAGAGAACGAGAGATGTTGGAGATGACAGAAAATCCTTCTGGTAGAAAAGAGGAGTAATGGTTTGCAGCCATCAGGTATTTCAGATCACACAAGGGGATCAGTACTGCAGATGGAAATACCGGCATTTATCATACAGTGTTACTTAGAAATATTCCCTGGTATGAATGTAAGGACTCTCTAGACGTGATGAGGGGGCAGACAATGAGAAATAAAACTTCAGTTTTGCCCAGGAGGATGGTAACAGGGAGGTGGAAGGAACTAAAATCGTTGGTTAACATAAATTCTGACTCACCTTTTCAAACTGGCAAGCTGCTCACTCCTGAGAGTTCCCTTTAGGTCCCACATAAAAATTCATTTAGCATTTTGGTTTAGGACTCCTTGCCTGCATGTCTGGCTCTGAGAAGGCTGGTGCTCACTCTTGGGAGCTTCTGACCAGGAAAGGGGGCAGTCAGATGGCTCATCAGAGCATTGAGAGCAAGAACTGTGGTTTAGACCAGCAAAAGTTCTGGTGTCCACAGGTCAGACAGAAATCTGCCCAAATCTGGTGTAAAAGCAGTTGGAGGAGTCAGATCGTGCACTGACAGTCCTCTGATTTCTCAGGTCACTGAAGAAAACCTCAGCTGAAGCAGAGGTTACATGGAAGGGATTTTTAGTGGCTGCAGTGGTCGTGGTGCTCCAGACCTGGGCTTTTGTGGGGAAGAAATCAATGAATGCAGGCAGCTTGCATCGTGAGAAACTGTCAGGATTCTCTTGTGGCAGCCCCATGGGATTTCCAAGGAGCGTCATTCTCACAGTCCTCTATCAATATGCAGAGTTTCCTTTTTTTTTTTACCCCCAATCCTAATCTGTGGAGTATGTATCCGACCTAATAAAACCATTTTCCAGCTTCCCTGTTGGTGATTTTCTTCCTTGTCTCTCTGAAAGCCTCTGCCCTGCTGGCAGCAGCATTGTCCAGTGAGGTTTGAAGCTTGGCACACTGTCAACAAACCTTCAGGTTCCCTTTCAATCAAACATGGTAGTGCTGAGATCTGACTTGGATCCCATCCCAAGGTTCACCATAATCATCCTTGTATAATAGGAAGTCCAAACAACCCCAGGAAATAATTCAGATGTGACTGGTGCCTTGAGTGGAATAAAGAAATGCCTAGAAGAGACTCAGCTCTAACTCTTTTCATAATTATGTGCTCCAAAGGAGTGGAGGCTTTGGAGATAAGGGGATTACATGCACCTCATGAGGTCTGGAAAGATGGGACAGCATCTCCCATCCACATTTTCTCACTTTTGTTTTACTGATACTGTAGTTGCCACATTTTATGGAAGAATATTGCAGAGCAGGCTCCCCTCTAACCCTGCAGCTCCCTTCCAATCTGGCACAGGTAAATTGAATCCATCTGCCCTTAGGGATGAGCTTTTGGAAGAGGCTGTTGGCAAGAGCAGTGGGGGGAAGAACTTAATTAGATTAAGATGCATTTCCGCAGTGTTTGTGCTGCGGGCTGTGCTGGAGAGAGCAGTGCTCAGAGCTGGGGATGCCCTGGGATGCTCCTCCAGCCCTGGCTGCCTCTCTGCTGCCTGAGAAAAAGGAAAAGGCATCAGAGGTGTGAATCTCAGTGTAACCCAGCCCAGGGCTCACCAGGGTGTGAACAGACCATGTCCTGAGCTGGTGTCCTGCCCCTGGCTGTGTGCCAGGAGGACAAGGGCTCAGCTTTTCCTTGCCCACAGCACAGCAGCTGAGGCAGGGATGTGCTGGGCAGGGTTTGGCTGGGCACCCAACCTTCATTCAGCTCTTGCTTGAGGCCTGGGAACTGACGGCCCATGGGTCTCCTACTTTGATACTCTTACAAATGCTGGTTTGCTTTTCAATGTCTGTGTCATTTCTAAGGTTACTCATTTGCTTCTCTTGATAACTTCCCCCATAAGGAAGTTGCACGTCTGTTAGTTTCCAATGAACTGTTCCTTCTCCCTGCTATATACTTGGGAGTTTTTTACTTCTGTAGGTTTGCTCTGCTGCACTGGGAAGGGATAATTTGGAGTCCCCAGTTCTCTCTCTTCATGCTACTCATTATTTTATATGCCTCTCCTGTGGTCTCTCTCCTTTTCATTACTAATCAGGTCTAGTCTTCCCAATCCTCCTTTGTGTGTGATAGTTTCATTTTACAAAAGCTGAACTAGTTTCTATCAGCTCAGTTGATGTGATCTTACTCATATCAAAGGTGTTTAACAGCCTCAGTCCCATGTACTCACTGCAAGCTGAACTTAAATTGTGTCAAGTTCTGTGCTGCTTTGCGAGTGCAAGTGGGAATGTTTGTTACAGCTGTCTTTAAATTTAAATTTGGATGTTTTAAATGAATTAAATATGAACATGAATAATGCAGCTGGTAATGTAGCCTTTCTGCAATTAAATGCAAACTTTTTCATTTTGTCTCTCTTGCTTTCAGGTTTTGCTATGCCGCAGTGTTTGTACCGACTCTGCTGTCTTGTAGGAGTGATGGGGAACTAGAGCCCATGACAGTTCAGTGGAGCCCTTGGCACTTTTGATATCTCGGTGAGTGAAAGTTGTTTGAAACTCTGGGAGAGGCACTTCATCTGCTACTAGAGGCAGCAAATCAGTTGGTCTTTTTACATTTTTAAGGTAGCATCCTGCTGAAATGAATATGCACATTGATCTGTCCTTCCAGGTTAGAAATTCTGGAAAACCAGCACTCCTTAATGCTTGGGAGATTATCTTGATCTCCACAAGCAGGAGAAACACAGCTTTTGAAAACAAGGGGAGTTTTAACTCTGGTGTGCAGCTCTGTGCAAGTGTCAGGCTCTGGAGATGGAGCATTGCAGTGTGTGCTGGGATGTGGAAGTCTCAAAGGTTTTATGTGATGCAACAGTAAGATTTGTGCTTTGTGCCATGGATCCAGCCAACAGGTCCTCATCAGGGCCATGTTTGTGCCTGAGGTGATTCTGGAAGACCTGTCTCTGTGGATAGCCTGGTTTTGCCCCTTGGATAGCAGACTGTAGCTTCTAGTATTTATTACTTTCAGAATTTTTCAATTTTCAGTCCCCAAAGGGAGTAAAGGCCACGTCCATTGGTACCACAGTGCTCCTGTCCTGCAGTGCCTGTGAGCTTGTCTGTTCTGCCTTTGGCTTTCTTCTCTCTACACTGAATTCTCCTCAGTGGGGCATTTCAGCCTTGTCAAAACCTACAGAGTGATTCCTCTTGCCATCCAGTCCGTTGTCAGTGAGATAAATCCCTGGGTGTTTCAGGTTGGAAGGAGCTTTTGGAGGTTGTCTGGTCCAATGCTGCAGGCAGAGATGGGCTGACTTTGAAGTCAGAGTGAGCTACAAGGTTAGATCAGGCTGGCAGGGGAGGGAGCTGGTGGTGTTTGGAGTGTCTCCAAGGGTGGAGATTTTACAGCTCCCCTGGGCAACTATAAATGATAGTCAGTGGAAATCATCACTTCCCAAGCCCTGTGTTAATAAAGCCCAGGGGCAGCAGAGGAGCAGCTGTCTGTGCTCCCTCTCACCAGGGACAGGAGCCAAGGGAATGGCTGGATATAAGGAAAAGGTTCTTTCCCCAGGAAATGGTCACAGCCAGAACTCCAGGAGTTTGGACAGTGCCCTCAGACACCCCCAGGGTGGGACTATTGGTGTGTCTGTGACAGGCCAGGAGTTGGATTTGGTGATCCTTGTGGATCCCTCCCAGTTGTGATTGTACCAGTTTCAGGAGGGCTGGGGTGCACAGTGTCTGTCTCCATGGCTGAAGAAGAACGTCCCTGCATCCCAGGGCAGGAACTGGTCCCAGTAAGGCTGGTGGCTCCCATCTGGCTGTGTAAGTCCAGCTGCTCCTGGGGCAGGCAGGCTGAAGCTGTATATCATGGAATTTGGCTCTGCCTCTTCTCTAGGCATTACATGACTCTGAGCACAGAAATCATTTTGCCTTTTTTTTCCTTGAGTTATGATTTTGCAGGATTAACCCGCATGTTGCTGTCCTGTGATGTGAGCTGTACAGGGGGTCTGGGTGGTGCAGAGCTGTGGTGAAGGCTCATCAAAGCTGGCAGGAGTCAGGCTGGGGCTCTCACATTTGGGCAGTTTCTTGGAAGCCTGTTTTGGAGTTGCAGTGTCCTTGAGCTGGCACTCATATGGCTCTCAGCAAAGTGGGATTCCTCATGCAGCTTAAGTTTGCTCCTTTGGGGAAGAGTCACCATTTGTTTGTTTATTTATTTCTTTAAATTGGACATTTACAACACCTGATTCTCTTCCATGACATGAGATCTTGCTGAGAGCCTGCTGCACTGTTGGCTGAGGAATACCAGCAGTCAGCTCTGTGCTTTAACAGTATCACAGAATTATAGAATCATTAAGGTTGGAAAATACCTCCAAGACTATCAAGACTGAACACCACCACAGCAGAGCACTAGTGCCACATCCATTCATTTCTTCAGTACAGCACTAACTCCCCTGGACAGCCCATTCCCATGCCTGACAACCCTTTCCATTAGAGATTCTTCCTGATGTCCAACCTGAACTTCCCCTGGCACATCTTGAGGCTGTTTCCTCTTGAACTGTCCCTTGGTCTTTCAAAGAAGAGACTGACCCCTCCTGTCAGGGAGTCGTGGAGGGTGAGAAGGTCCCCCTGAGCCTCATTAGGGTTATTCCCATTGTGAGGATGGAGGGTGCAGTCCTTTATGCCCTTTATTCTTGTTTTCTTAGGGAGATGGCACAATAGTGTGCCTCGTGGTAATGCATTTATTAGGAAGGGTGTCCTTCAATCCTTTTCATTCATTTATGTCTCTCCAACACCTGCACCCTTGTCCTGGGCCATAACCTTTCAGAAACCCTGTCTGAGCAGCTCAAACACAATCACAGTCAAAAACACAATATTTTTTTTTCTCTCTCAATACAGTCACAATCAAAAACACAATTTTTTTTTCTCCCAATACTTCTGAAGGAGATGGATCACACATCCCTCCCAGCAGGGCTCTGAGGTGCTCAGGCTGAAGCAGCTTTTCAGGAGCCCTCAGAGGAGGAGCACAGAAATTCCTGTCCCAAACAGATGAGATTTATGTGTGTGGGTACCTGAGAAAGTCCCACAGAGAGCAGAGGGGCAGAGCCAGAGGTGGTGAATGCTTGTCTGGTGCTTTTATATATAAACACCTTTCAGCCTGGGTTTTTATGTCTAGGGGACTTTTCCTGCCAGGATTGCTAGTCTTTAATAAAAATGACTGAAGAAAATTATGAAAAGAAGCTTTAAAAGTTGTAAATAACCTTTCACATGTAGGTTACTTTCTGCTATTGAAAGGGAAACCAGCCTTACTCCTTTCACAAGTGTGTACAGACACACACACTATTTAGGAGAGAGGCAATAAGTGACTACTGTGCGCCTTTTGATTTGGATTAAAAAAACAACCAGAATTTTTTTTTCCTTCGGTATTTTTCTTCTCAGAGTATTGCTCAGTGTTGCATGTAAAGAGGCTGTAGTTTGTAGAGCTGTTACAGAAAATTAAACTCTATTTCTCTTACATTTAGAAAAAGCCTGGTTTGCAAAACCCCAAACTCTTGCCAAGTTGGAACTGTAAATAACCCTTTAAGCAGCTCCTCGGTGCTGCGTCCTGAGACAGCTTCCTCCTCCTCCTGACTGCCCCACTGTGAACAAAATGGAATTATATTGATACAATTAATCTTTCATTAGTTAGTGGAGTGTCAAAACATGCTATTCCTGGCTTTCCCAAGGGCTTGTTTGTGGCTCAGCCATTCATTTGGATGTTTTTCTGGCAGGGCATGCCAGGGCTTTGTGGGTGCAGCAGGCCCTGCCCTGTGAGAGTGCTTGTGCTGGAGCTCTGAGTCCCTGTACATGTCCAGCACACATCTCCCAAGAGCTCTGATTTTTCAGGAATATTTCTTTATTTAAAAAAATGCAAATGCCTTTGCTCGTTGGGCACAGTCCAGCCAGTTTTCCTCCAACGAGGAAAAAAAAAAAATGAGGCAAAACTTGGACACTCGTGGCAGTACTAACAGCAAAAGTATTTCCTGGGTCATTGTCCAATTTCTCATCCTTATTCCCCAGAACTGCTGCGAGCAATTTGAATTGTAAGTGGCGAGCTGGGGATTGCTGTACTGCTTTGCCAGAGTTAATGTTATGTTTCCATGTGTTTTCTTTCATAAATTCCAGCTCTGCTCCCCTTTGTTAGTGGGTGGGAGCAGCTTCTCCTTCCACACACACGCTCTGGACCCGCTGTAGGGTGAGCACAGAGACAGGCATGTCCTCCTTGTGCTTATTTATGCTGCTCCCTCTGCTGTGAATTTGATGTTGTCCTCAAACTGGAGAAAGTCTGGTAGTTTCAGGGGGTGAAATGAATTGTATGAGTTCTGTGCAACACTGGGTGACAGAGTGTGTGTTTCCCCCCACTGTGTGATGAGTTCATGGTGCAGATGACTGTGTGCTCCAGGATGGGGAATTTTCTCATCATTGTTTCTTTTGTCCTAGACATCTCCAGTTCTCTAAGAGCATCCCAGTCCCAGGATCAGGACAGCAGCAGGTGGTAGAATGCGGAAACCAGGCCCTCAGAAAGGTGAGCAGTGGTGCTGGGCACAGCCAAGTGATCTGGGGTGGCCTGGAGAGCCTCAGGAGGGCTGGCAGTGGGGTGGGAGCTGAGGGGATGTGGTTGGAAGCCCAAAACAGAGTTGTGTGTTTGTCAATCAGTGTGCAGACAGCAGTTAAACCATCCAGCCCTGTGACAGGAAGAGGAGAATCCCTTTAGGGACATCCCTGCAGCTCGTAGGGCGCAGTGAGAGCAGCGAGGGTGCCCTGCAGGACCCACAGCACCATCTGGCAGGGCTCCCAGCATGAGGCAAAGTGCCTGTGCTGGCACAGGCCTCCCCCCTCTAATGAGGCATGAAAGCAGAGACCGGCCTACCTTGTGGAGAGGAAATCTGTCAGGAGGTTCCCCTGCCATAGAATCCCTTGGTCCCTTCACACAGCACATGCTTCCTGGGTCCTGCATCCGTGACAAAAAGGGTGAAGCCAAGCAGGCTGCCTGCAGCTGAGCTGCCTGCTCTGGCTTCTCGTGCTTAACAAAAATATTGATTTCCTTTAGTGCTGTGCCATGCATGTGGGTTTGACTGGAGTGATCTCATCACACGGGCTCTGGAGGAGGGGGGAAGGGAGAAACAAGAGGATGGAGCATCCTCCACAGCTCTTTGTTCACATCTGCTCCACACTCCCAAGGTTTATTGCAGGAGATTTCTATGCTCGATTTCTCTCCTCCCTTTATTTTATTTTTTTTTTTTCAATGTCTCCTTTGCTTCTGTCGTGGTTCATCTTACAGCAGCATTATCCTCTTCCTAACGCCGCTTGTCCTTTAATGAAGTGAAAATAAATGAAGGAAAGCAGGGAATGGGGAGACCCTGCTGGGAGGCAGCTGGAGGGCTTGGCAATAAAGGAGGCCGGTTGATTAGTCAGCAGCGTGGCTGAGGCCAGGGCTGGCTGGGTTCAGCCTCACTCACAGCTTGTTCCCTGTGCTCCTGGAGCCCCCAGCCAGCCTTTCTCTGTGACCTGTGCTCACAATGCCAGGCTCTAGGTTGCAGAGGCAGCACCTGCACCGTGCACATGTGGGTTTCTGTCCTACTTACCTGCTTTTTTAATAATGCATTGAACTTTCTCTGTTTCTTTATTTGTCTGCAGAAATTCTTGTTTCTCTCTCTCTCTGCTGCTTTTGTATCCTGCTTAATGAGGATTTTTGCATGTTAAAGGTTAAGAACAAATGTAACTTCACCTGCAGAGTGTGGTGAGAAGCTCCTTTGAGTGCATGGATGCTGTTAAGAGTTGTCCTGCAGCACTGAGGGGAGCCTTACCCACCCAGGGGGCTCTTTTGCTTCTGACTTAAATACTTTATGCCCTTTATTCTTGCTTTCTTAGGGAGATGGCACAATAGTGTGCCTCGTGGTAATGCATTTATTAGGAAGGGTGTCCTTCAATCCTTTTCATTCATTTATGTCTCTCCAAGGAGGCTCTTTGTCTGGCCCATGTCTAGTGACGCTGTGACCACACTCCATATGTCCCTTGTGTTCATTTAAGGGATGCTGATCTGGCATCCCTCTGTTGGGCTGGAGGCTGTTGGAGGAAGGGTGGGCATCCCCCACTTCTTGATCTATCACTTTCCAGAGCAATAAAACCTCCATGCTGTCCTGTCCATTGTGCTGGAAAGAGCATGTCAAGAAGAGAAGATTGCAAAAATAATTGTCCCAAAGCAATTCCAGGCACGTTAAGACACCCCAGGTCACTTTAGAAGCAGCTCTTAGCCTGCCTCTTCCAGCTACATGTCAGGAGATTTCAAAACTTTGCCTTTCACAAGGAACTGCTTTTTATGGGGGCAAGGTACATTTTGTAGGGCCCCACCGAGCTGCTGTGTACAATAGGCCTAAAAATGGTGTGTAAAATAAAGGAGCTGGAGTGCAGCAGCACTCCCAGGGTGCCCAGCCTGGCAGCAGCAGGTCGAGGAGCTGGCTCAGGGTGAACTCTGCCTTGGCACAGGGATTTTTCATCCCTCCTTTGAGCTGGAGGCTGGGATGAGCATTCCCCACTTCTTGCTCTATCACTTTCCAGACCTGTCTTGAGAACTTTCATTTTTTTGGAGCTCTGAGACCTTAAGCTGTCATGAGCAAAGACAGTTCTGCAGAGCTGGTGCTGCTTTGCTGTGCTCTCTTCCAAGCTGCAAGGGACACAAGGAAACCTGGTGGTGTGTGTGGAGAGGCCACTTGTGCAGATTTTCAGAGAAATCCTCTCCCCATCACCACAAAGGGTTGGGATTGCTTGTGTGGAATAACCTGGAACTGATACACAAAGAGCCACTCTGCACCAAAGATTGACATGAGCCATTTTTAGTGGCTGTTATATTTGTTCCTCTCAAGCCCTTCTTCTCACAGCTAAAATGATGGAGCTCTAGCAGTTTGCTGTCCTTTGTTATTGCTTGTCACTGAAGAAGAACAGTGGCTGGGGAGAACTAAACAAGGATTAAGGTGCAAATGTAGATACCTCCTGTCAGGTACCTGCATGAGCTGTGGGGAGGAAGGGAGCACACCCCAGAGATAAGGGCAAATCATCCATGTTATTGGGGTCATGATAGGGAGGTCACTGCTCTGCTCTGAAGTTCCTGTGAAGCAGAGAGTGTAGACGGGTGTATCTGGCTCCTTTCCCTGACACAAATGCTCTGTTTCTTGTCTCAGCCATAGACTGGAAAGATGGTAAAAAGCACAAGTACAGCCGCCCGTCAGAGTCTCCCTCCCAGTACCAAGGTAAGAGAGCTCCTTTCTTCCTCCCAGCTTTTTTTCACCCTCCTTTCTCCCTTTTGTGATTTCTGAAGATTTTTTTTTGACAAGTGCACAGTGCAGCAGTGAGGATTGGTAATCACCTGCAAGAAACTCTGAGCAGCTCATCACCGCCCAAAGCTTGGGCACATCCTTACAGGGTTTGGGCCTGGAGAAGAGAAAGGTCTGAGGAGAGCATAAAGCCTCTTCCAGTGCCTCAAGGGGCTCCAGCAGAGCTGAAGAGGGACTTTGGACAAGGGTCTGAAGTGACAGGACAATGGGAATGGCATCATACAGTCAGAGAGCAGGGTTAGATGGGATATTGAGAAGAAATTCTTCCTTGTTAGAGTGGGGAGGCCCTGGCACAGGGTGTCCAGAGAAGCTGTGGCTGACCCTGGAAGTGTCCAAGGCCAGGTTGGACAGGGTTTGGAGCAGCCTGGGACAGTGGAAGGTGTCCCTGCCCATGGCAGGTGGTGGAAAGGAATTGGCTTTAAGATCCCTTCCAACCCAAACCATTCTGTGATTCTGCCCAGTGAGGGGGTAAAAGTGCAGCATTTTTCTGGCACGGAGCACCCTGTAATCCAGGCTGGAAGGATTTTGGCTCAAACCTCCATTGACACACCTCTGAGGAGAGCAGGACAGACCAGACAGCACCCTGGTGTTTCAGAGCTGTTAGTTTTGACTGGCACATTGTCACATTTTACTGAGCAGTGGGGCTCATGTTACCAACTGTACTGTTACCCTTGGAGCACCTGCAGCTGGATTGATAACTGAGCAAAGTCCCTGGGAAGGAGCAGGGTGGGACAGGCAGGAGCTGCTGTGCCTGTGGGAGAGCTGTGACTCCTCAGGAGGCCATGCTCAGACATCAGGGACTGCCACTGTCACCTTGGATAGACGATGCTCTGCTCATTTTCATAGCGAGCTGGCTCAAACTGTGCTGCTTTCATGTGCTGCCTTGGTGCTCCTTAGCAGCCACACATATGGGCTGCAGACTCTAATGGGATGCCTTGATCTGGGTAGGGCACGTTCTCCTTCACAGATGTGACCTGAAACACACATGTATTGTTTCAGTTGGATTGATGACCCCTCGGGAGCCAAAATGCTAATGGAGCCCAAACCGGACTTCAGTTAAAGATATAAACAGAAACTCCGTCTTCATTTAAATTCTGGGCAAAGGATCAATGTTAAATGCAACATGAAGAGAATCAAAACATGAGGGTGCAGAGCTGCATTGTTCACAACTACTGCAGTTTGACCCTTTGGGGGTGCGGAGTGTTTTGTTTGGAGTAAATATGTTTGAAGGTTAAGACATCAGAGCCCAAATCTGACTCTCTGCCTGGAAGTAATATCTGCCTTTGGCATGAGCGCACAACCAGGAGCTTTCCCAAGGCAAGCACAAGTGACAGACAGTCACCCCAGTGGCATTTCCACAGCCAAGTCACAGGGAGTCACACGAGTTCTCAATCCTTGGTTTTCGTTTGGCTCACAGATGTAATTGCAAAGACAGGGTGTTTCTCATTTAAGTGTCTTTCTCTCATTCCTTCCTGTGAAGAATATCCAATGTGCTGGAGAGAGGCAGAGAGGGACTTGGGACAAGGGCCTGAAGTTTCTTCTCATGCTAAAGGGTGTGGTGGCAGCTTCCAATTGCAGTCTGCAGTTTCTACCTGGATTTGTGGGTAATCTTGAAACAGAAGTGCAGGTTCTACCTGTGCCATCTGTGTGTAAGGGGATGACTGGCAGGGAACAGAGGGGGAAGGAGGGAAGGCTGAACACTGCTGTATCAGCTCTGTCTTTTCTTTCTGCTGCTCCTGCTTTGCTTTGCAAGGTAAATCACCAGAAACACTAGTCACAGGAATCAGAGAATCACAGAATAGCCTGAGCTGGAGGGCACCCACCAGGATCATCCAATCCAGCTCCTGCACCCCAACAATCCCCCCTGGGCATCCCTGGAGCTCAATCCCAAAGGCTCCTGGAGCTGTGGCAGCCTCGGGGCCGTGCCCATTCCCTGGGGAGCCTGGGCAGTGCCTGAACCCTCTGGGGGAAGAGCCTTTCCCTGCTCTGCAGCCTCAGCCTGCCCTGGCCCAGCTTCATGCTGTTCCCTCAGGTCCTAGAGAAGCTGCAGTTCCTCGTGCTGTGTGTGTCTTCATACAGTGGTTGAATCCCAGCAGGCTTTAGAATTAATCTCAAATAAGTTCCATGTCCAGATGCTATTTTTGGAGGCCTGCAGCTGTCTCAGAAATTCTCTGCTCCCAATGGGGTTGTGCAGGATGGATCTCGGCTGTGGAGTGAGCTGCTGCAGGGAGCAGGATGGCCTGGCTTGCTGTGGAGGGAGTGAAAAGTGGAAAGATTAAAACCATGACAACTTTTAAGAGTGATGGATTGAAACCAGCTGAGGCGAGGCTTTTGGGTTTTTTTAATAAAATTGTCAAGCACAGCTGATCGTGTTCAAGCTGCTGTCTCAGGGCCTGGGGCTGAGAGTGGCACTGCTGACCCAGTGCTGTCACCTGGGCACCTCTGAAGGGCCACCCTGGTCTGAGATGAGCCCAGAATTAAGGAGTGAGATGCACAAGGCATTTCCAGGCCAGGAGTGCTTGACTTTGCTTTGCCTGGGTGTTTACTCCACATTATTCATACAAAGAGTTTCATTGACAGAACCAAGTGTAAAATCGTATCTTCAATTAAAGCGAAAAGATTTTGGTTTTGTCAGAGCATCATTGCAGTAACTCACTGAATTTCTTCATTCACCCAGTGTGAGACTGTGGCTGAAAGGAAAATATGTGCCAGTGGATGGAGCTGAGCACTCGGGGACATGGAGAGTGCTGTCAGTCTGGAAACAGCCATACTCAGCCAGTGTGGCAATGAAACTGTATTTTTTCTGTTCATTTTCCCCATTTTTAACAGTGTGCTAGTCATCTGCATGGGAGGTGGTGAGAAAGCAGCGTTCCTTGCATTTATTTGAAGCTTGTAGGTTATGAAAGCTCCTCTGTGCATGAGGCAGTGCTGAACCAACCTGTGCTGACCTTACTGCCTCAATTTTCAGAGGTGTGGTGTGTGCTGCAGCAGCTAAAATGGCTCTTAATGTAGCTTTTGTTTTGAAAATAGGCTGATTAAGAACTTGCCGTGACTGGGGGAAGCAGTGGCTGACTTTAATTGTGCTGCCACCAATGCTCTTGAAATGCCTTGAAAACAGTGGTCTCCCGGGAGCTGTTTGGATGAATACAAGTGAATGTCATGCTGGAAGGTTCCTCTCCCAGCTGCTCAGTTTAAATGGCAGAAGTCACGATTTGCTCGGATCACAGGAGCTTTTAATTCCTCATTTAATAACAGGTTTTTCCCTGGGTGGCATAACTGCTTTTACCCTTCCTGCTGTACATGAGGAAGGTGCAGGCAAGGATGAAATGAGCTTCCCCTGGCAGCAGCACTTGGTGAAAGGGGACTTGATGTTGGATGTGAGGTATTGAGCTCAGTAAATCCCTGTTTAGAAGATTCCTGCTCCCATCCTGTGGACTTCATAGCACTTCAGGAATTTAATTGCTGACCTGTCCACTTATTACTGGGGTTGGGCTGATCCCTAGCCATGGGATGGGCTGTGTGTGTGCTGGACCAGGGGGACCATCCAGATTCCTGTTCTAAATCCATGATTTAGAATCATGGGATCACAAAACGGCTCGAGTTGGAAATGACCTTAAAGATAATCTCATTCCAACCCCCAAGCTGTGCCGCTCATAGCCCGCAGTGACTGTTTGCAATTCCCAGACTGAGTGATGTGTTTAATGAATGGTTTTTAAGGGCCGGTTGTCTGGAAGCCTCCACAGACTCCCATCTGTGCTGGGTGTTTTCCATTAAGTTGTAGGTTGTTATCCTGACTCTGTGCAGCCCCTTCCCAGCAGAGCCAGGGCAGGAGGATGCCGAAGGCAGCGCCGTGCTTTGTTCTGCCTGTCAGTCGCAGTTGTAAATCTTCTGTGCTCACAAGCATCAGAGGTTCTCCGTGAAAACGTGTTGCCTGTGAGCACCTCCTCTGTGAGAAGTGCAGAACTGCTGGTTTAGGAGTCTGGTCAAGTCTTTTGCTGAGAATTTTGCTCATCTGTTCCTATTTGAATCCTCTTTTTTTTTTTTTACTTCTCAGGTCACTTCACCTGGGAGAAGTACCTGAAAGAGACATGTGCCGTCCCAGCTCCTGCCCATTGTTTCAAGCAGGTAAGAGGGTGAAAACAAGAAAAGTCAAGGTCTATGGGTTCACTGGAGACCCCAGAACTCTGTGCCTAGGATAGGCCTCTGGTTTGGCAAGGAAGATATTTAAGGCTATTGGAGACTTAACAGAAATCCAAGTGCTGAAGCAAAGATTAAAAAGATACATTTAGAGTAGCACAAATTTTCCTCTCAGATATGCTTGTTGGGAGCACAACTATGCTGTTACTCTGTCTAGCATGAGCCCTTGGAGGAAGTGTCCTGAGTAGGCTTGGATCCAACTTTTGGTGGATCCTGCTCAATCAGGAGATTTTTAGCAGAATTCATCCAATTGTTGTGGCAGAATAGCAGCTCCTGGGCAGCAGGTGCTGAGCCCAGAGGTGCTCGTGCTGAGTACAGGGGGTGCAGGAGTGAATCAGTGTGGGACACCTGGGTCCAGGCAGAGGGGAACATGAGTGTCTGTGTGGGTGAGTCTTCCCAGGAGAGGATTAATCCCCTGTACTGGGCACTGGTGAGGCTGTACCTCACATCCTGGGGTCATTTTGGGCCCCTCACAACAAGGGGGCTGGAGCACGTCCAGAGAAGGGAATGGAGCTGGAGAAGGGTCTGGAGCCCCAGGAGAGGCTGAGGGAGCTGGGAAAGGGGCTCACCCTGGAGAAAAGGAGGCTCAGGGGGGACCTTGCGGCTCTGCAGAAGTCCCTGACAGGAAGGGACAGCCAGGTGGGATTGGGCTCTGCTCTCAGGGAACAGGGACAGGAGGAGAGGAAACAGCTTCAACTTGTGTTAGGGGAGGGTCAGGTTGTGTATCAGGAAAATTCCTTCACTGAAAGGGTGATCAGACCAAGGAAATGTCTGTCCAGGGCACTGGTGGACTCCCCATCCCTGGAAGTGTTCAAAAAACCTGTAGTTGTGGTGCTTAGGGGCAATGGCTTAGTGGTGGGCTTGGCAGTGCTGTGGGAACAGCTGGAGTCCATGGTCTTAGAGGTGTTTTCCAGCATTAATGATTTTGTTATTCCAAGAGAACAGGCTTTAGCTGCCTAGATGATGCAGGATGGAAGGATGGGGGTCTGTTACAGACCTGCCAGGGCTTGCTGACTTCTCTGTGGTACCTGCTCTGTGCTGTGCCTGGAGGGGCTGTCAGCCTTCAGCAGACTCCGTTTGGGTGCTCTCAGCACTAAAGCCTGAGCTGGTGCACTCATTGGCAAAATCCTCACTCTGACCAGCCCCCTATTCCACTCTTTCCAGTCCTACACTCCACCTGCAAACGAGTTCAAGATCAGCATGAAGCTGGAGGCCCAGGACCCCCGGAACACCACGTCCACCTGCATCGCTACCGTGGTGGGGCTGACGGGCGCCCGCCTGCGCCTGCGCCTCGACGGCAGCGACAACAAGAACGACTTCTGGAGGCTGGTGGACTCTGCTGAGATCCAGCCCATTGGCAACTGTGAGAAGAATGGAGGCATGCTGCAGCCTCCACTGGGTGAGCTGGAGTTCAGTGAGGGTCAAATTGATGTTTGGGGAAAAGCTTGGGGGTTTTTATAGAGCTGTGCTTGGGGCAGAGGCCCGTGGTCTGCTCCTGGGTACTCCAGGGTAGACACAAGGTGTATGAACCACACCAGGTATGTGTTTCCACACAGAGACATGGACAGGGAGATCCTTTAGACTCTCTCTGCACCAAGGTGAGCTGCTTGCCCTGTTTGCATTGTTCATCAGAGAAGCTGTGGCTGTCCCTCGAAGTGTTCAAGACCAGCTTGGACAGGACTTGAAATAACCTGGGATAGTGGAAGGTGCCTGGCCCATGGCAGAGGGGTGAAACTGGTTAATCTTTAGGTCCCTTCCAACCCAACCCACCCTGTGATTCAGTACCAGGTTACCTGGACAGGAAACAGTGTCTGAAAAGGTTCACAGTGACTAAAGTTCAGTCTCATGTGAAGAGACACTTGCAATAGTTCATACTTTTTATTTAATTTTGCTTGGCTACAACATTATAAACAGCCTGGACAGTCTAACACTTCTTCCAGTGTTCCATTAAACACACAACACTTTCTTTTTCTTTGCTGCTAGCCCAGTGACAAGCTGATTTGCTGATTCTTTCCTGCAAAATTAACCTGCTTTTGCATTCTGCTGCCCACAAATCTCTCTCTCAATTAGCATATCCCCAAATAATCTTTCCAAGACCAGGCTGGACAGGACTTGGAACAACCTGGTCTAGTGGAAGATGTCCCTGCCCATGGTAGGGGTTGAGATGAGCTTTAAGGTCCCTTCCAACCCAAACCATTCAGTGTTTTCTGCTGCCCGTGTCTCCCAAAGGCCTGTCCGGTGTGTCGCTGCTGTGCCGTGCTGGGTGTGGCCAGCAGAGGGCTCGGAGCTCAGGTAAAACAGCCCCAGCTGTGCCGGGGGCAGGTCTGCTGCTCCCTGTCCCCGCCTCTGGTCTGTGTCACCTCCTTTAACCCTGTGCAGATGATGGTTAAGTGAGATATTAGGAAAAAGTTCTTCCCTGTGAGGGTGGTGAGGCCCTGGCACAGGCTGTCCAGAGAAGCTGTGCTTGCCCCATCCCAGGGAGTTTTCAAGGCTGGGTTGGATGGGGCTTGGAGCAGCCTGGGATGGTGAAAGGTGTCCCTGCCCGTGGCAGGATGTGGAACTGGATGATTTTGTACCCAGCACGAAGGCAGGTAACTGAACTAGTGCTGCAGTTGTCCTTCCTGCCTGCAGAGTTCAAGGGCCTAGAAAACCCAGCAAGGATTTTCCATGTACACATCTGCTGCTGCTCTTTCTTTACTCAGATAATTCCACTGACAGGACCCAGGGCACGGCTGGAGCTGGGCCAGAGCAGGCTGAGGCTGCAGAGCAGGGAAAGGCTCTTCCCCCAGAGAGTTCAGGCACTGCCCAGGCTCCCCAGGGAATGGGCACGGCCCCGAGGCTGCCACAGCTCCAGGAGCCTTTGGGATTGAGCTCCAGGGATGCCCAGGGGGGATTGTTGGGGGCTCTGGGCAGGGCCTGGGGCTGGGCTGGATCATCCTGGTGGGTCCCCTCCAGCCCAGGATATTTTATGATTCATGTAAAACATTTTCTTTTCCACTCTGAGAGCTGAGCTCTCCCATCCCCTGCGGTTGTGGCTGCTTGGGTTGGTTTCCAAGCTGATCTGACAGAGCTCAGGGCTGGCAGGGTGACCTGTGCCGAGCACTGCAACCTTGGCAAAGTTTTGCCGTGTTCTTGGTCCAGGTCCAGTGCCAGGATTACCTTCAAAACCCCTCAAACACAGATCAATCACACCTGAGCAGCAGAAATGGCCTGTGCAGGAGGGTGCAGGTTTAGCAAAGATGTTTTGTGATATCTGGAGCCTTCTGTTGCTGTACAGTCATAGTCAATGCCACATGCTTCAGAGCATGTGAAACCGCTTTTTTTCTTCCCATAAGCCCCCTCCTGTTATTTCTCTACTTTTTTTCACAGCAGGTGTTGAACCAAAACCTGCCATCCTTCCCTATAACAGTTAAATCTGTTTCCCAGCCAAGTCACAGCCTCTATTTCTTCAGCTTAGCTTGCCTGCAGCTCTCACTAGAGGTGAAGGAGGCCACCCAGAAGCTGTGATTCCCTGTTGAGGCAGGGATTCCATAGCCTGAGTGTGCACTTGCTGATTCATGTCTCCCCTGCAGCAGGATCACTGGAGCTGGCAGCACTGACACTGCACAGAGTGCTCTGCCTGGATGGTCAGTGGGTCAATGGGATTGTTAGGATACGTGGATATTGCAGTCAGACAGCTGTTTCCACATGTTTCTTTTCAATAACACAAATGCTTTGCATTCAGAATATCTGGCTGAAGTCCCACCTGACTTCAGCTTGGGAGGAGGGTGGTATGAGATCACAATTGTGTGAGTTCACAATTGAGAGCAGGCATGTGCTGCCAGATCCATCAACACCCACAGCCTCAAAGTCTCCATCTCTGCTTCCTCCCCTCAGGCTTCCGGCTGAACGCCTCCTCCTGGCCCATGTTCCTTCTGAAGACTCTGAATGGAGCAGAGATGGCTCCTGTCCGGATTTTTCACAAGGTATTTCACCATTTGTGCAGCTCCTTCTGGCAATGGTCCCTTCACTGCAGAGCACCAAACTCAGAGCTGGTGTCTCCTGAGAGATGTGCTGGTCCCATAGAAGGTGACATTGCACAGCTCTGCTCTAGGACAGACCTGTGTCCTCTCCAGCTGTGTCACAGCAATGTCAACGTGTAGCCAGAGGTTTGCCAAGGAAGTGCCTTGTGCTTCAGCACTAGGGTTTGAGGCAGGAGCTGGTTTTTCACTGGAGCTGCAGGTGCTGCTCAGAGTGGGGAATGCAAGGTGGGAACATCAGCACTGCTCTGAAATGTCCCACTCCCTGGGTTTGGCTGAGGGCAGAGCAGCGAGTAGTGGGTTTTGCTGCCTCTTGATTAAAGGGCAGTGGCTGTGTAGCCATTCAGTGTGTGCACACCTACTGGGGTTCAAATCCAGCCCACTGACTCCCTTCAGCTGCTTGTGGTGGTGAGTTTGCTGGAGAGGGCACAGCCCTGGTGTGGGGAGGCACTGCCACATCCCCTTTGAGCATATATTCCACTTCTTCTTGTAGGAACCACCATCTCCTTCCCAAAACTTCTTCAAGACAGGTATGAAGCTGGAGGCAGTGGACAGGAAGAACCCTCACTTCATCTGCCCGGCCACCATTGGGGAGGTGAGAGGTTCTGAGGTCCTGATAACATTTGATGGCTGGAGAGGTGCCTTCGATTACTGGTGCCGATATGATTCCCGGGACATCTTTCCCGTAGGCTGGTGTTCGCTGACTGGAGATAATCTGCAGCCCCCTGGTACAAAAGGTAAGGCCCACGTTGTTGCTTAGCTGTCTTTCTCCTCCACTCAGCTCTCAAAGAGCAGCAAAAGCAGGCAGAGACTGGCAGCAAGGACACCTGGGTGCCCTGTCTGGTTTTTGTGCTGCATCATGCATGGTAAAGATACAGATGATCAGACCTGAAACAGCCTGGCACCAAGGTGCTGAGGAGCAGCTAGCCATAAAGATGGCCAGGATGATGGCTCTGGGGAGGGATGGTGCTGTACAACATTGCTGAGGTCTGCTCCTCTCCAGGAATTTCCTTGATGTTTTTCCTGCGCCTTTGAACCACATTTTCCTCTGCAGTTTTTCTTAGGGGGGGCTGGAATAATGAGAATTATGAAGCTGCAGGACTGCGCCTCTTTGTGCTTTGGAAAGTTTTCTTGGTCTGCCTTTGCTGTGAACGTGGACAAAGCAGGTGTGGAGCAGGTGTCATACCTGCCTTGTTCCTACTAGGGCTGTGATTGTTGGGTAGGAGCAGTGCTGGGGAACTTGATGCCTTGCAAAGGCTGGTTTGATTCTCAGACAGGCTTCAAGTTTTCTCACATCACAGTTGTGTTTGGGCTCAGGGGGCTCTCATTGTCCTCAAACACATCCCTCTGGCATTTGCTGGCTGGCAAGCCTTGCATGTGCCTGTCAATGAAATGAGGGGCAGGAGAACAAACTCTCTGCCAGAGCTGAAAGATTGCTTAGGAAAGGCATTTCTCTGACAAGACTGTTCCTCTTGGAAGTCCTGGGTCAGCTCATGCTGCCCTGTCAGGCTGGTGCTGCCCTGTGTCCCTGACATGGGCCAGGTCTGTGCTCGAGGCTGCAGGACTGGTCTCAGTGGATTGCCTGAGGTTATCTCTCATGATCTGTGTGCAAGCCGAGCTGTGGGCTCCCCTTAGCTGAAAATAATTCCTCTTTTTCTTGGATTTCAACATTTTGCCTTGATGTTCCCAGCCTCTCCCTCTCTCCTTGCTGGTTGTATGTGTCTGTCCTGCTGCTGCCCTGCAGAGCACTGGGGCCTTCTAAGCCAGTGCCTGCCCTGGACTCAAGGCTCTCACCAGGCATCTCCAGGTGTCTCTCAGGTGCTGCTGAGTGGTTCAAGACATGTTTGTGTTTGGTGGGAGCTTTCCTGGCAGTAACCTGGGGGTGGAAGGTTTCAGGAGCACGGTGGAATCCGCCTTCTCAGGAGAAGTGGGAACCTCTGTCTGACCCACAGCCCCAGCACAGGCAGCTCTGTTCCTCCCCAGCCTCCTCTTGCCAGGGGCTGAAGCTGTGAGTGAGCAGAGCCCTGTCAATTATCCGGAAACAAGAACCCATTGTGCCATCCTGGGAAGCTTGTACTTCCCCCTTGGCTGTGATGGCTTTCCCCTTTCCCGTCAGCTCCATGTGCAAAAATAGTGACCCCCTAAAAGTCACATCTCCCCACTCACAGGCAGAGGCAGCCCTCACTCTCAGGCAGATTTCTGCTCTCTTTGTCCTTTTTTTTTTTTTTTTTTTTCTCAACTCCTGGGACAAGAGCAGAGTTTGGCAGGGGTTACATGAACCATGCAAAAATGCCCGAGAGTTGAGATCAGCCTTGTCTTTGTGGTTTTACTTCTCCCTCTTGTGACTGTCTGCTCCCTTTCCTGCCCAAGAATTTCTGACTTGCGCTTTGTGGGATTAAACCAAAAGAACAGAGTGCTGGGAATGAAATTTCTCTAGTGAAATTCCTCCTGTGTTTCCTCACTCCTCAGCCCTGCTGTGGTGGAGGGTTGAGCATGGTCCTCCCAGACCTGAGAGTGCTGCTCTTGGCAGGGTTGGAAGATGCATCACCACAGAGGAATTGCCCTTTCCTTGAGCTCCAGTAAACTTTCTCCATGTGCCAGCCTGGAGCCTGCAGGACTGTGTGGTGGAGTTGGGCAGTTTCCCTTTCCTGGTGGGAATTTCTCTTAAAGAAAACAGGAGGGACATGCAGGCAGTCAAGTGCTGCTGTGGAAATACTGTGCTCATATACTGGACTGGCTGGGTCAGAGCCTTGTGGACTTGAGGAATCCTTTGAATAGTTAACTCTGTGGAAGCTGAGGAATCCTGTGAAGAGTCAACTCCATGGAGAATGAGTAACCCCGTGGCTTCCTGGGGCTGGGCGCCTCGTGGAATGAGCTCATGTTCAAGGGAAGCAGAACTTCAAAGAGGGCAGGCATGTTTATTTAATGCAGGAAACTCCATTCAGCTCTGATCTGTCTGTGCTGCTGGCTGCCAGCAGAGGTGGAGGAGTGCAGGGCTTCTCCCAGGCATGGTGCTTCTCCATCCCCAGGGTCTCCCACTCCCAGCAGTGTTTGCTTAGCTGGAGTGGCTGTGCAGGGAGCTGGTGGAGCTGGTGGAGCCCAGCCAGCCACTCCAGGGAGCTTTCATTAGGGAATATGTGTGTGTTAAAGAAGGAGAGGAAAGTCAGAGAGCAAGGAGGAACAGCCTGCATGGCTGTGCCCCTTCCCAGCTCCCTGTGCCCAATGCTGGCCATGGGAACAAAGCAAAGCTGGGCTCTGTGCAGGCCCAGCCCAGCCCAGCTGAACCATGGGGTGCTGTCAGCCCTGCCTTGGGCACAAATCCCAGCACAGAAACTGAACTCCAGCCCAGCCAAACCCACTGCTTTGAAAAAATATTTGCATGAATTTTACTTTCTCTAACCATCCCGCTCTTTGTGGGGTCTTAGGACAGGTCACTGCTGTAAGAGAAGAGTGGATTTTGGGAAGCTGCTTTGGTGAGTCCCTCCTCATTATAAGCAGTGCAGAAAATCAATATTTAGGATCGACCTAAAGAATAAGGATGGTTGTTTAATTACCTTAAATCGTGGCTGGGGAGAAAGAGAGAGGGAGGTGCACACAGAAATGGAGGTGCAGCTGCTGAGCTTCAGGGAAACAAAGAGGGAAATAACTGTGATAAAAATCTATGAGAACAAAGAAGAAACAGGTAAGAGGCTGGTTAATGATTGTCATTTCTAGAACCACCTGCCCTCAGTGGGGAGATGGGATGAGGGAAATCCCCCTCAGCCAAGGCATGGTTTTGTGGAGAGGAGATGTGTCTGCCTCTGTAATTTGTGGGAAATTTGGGAGTTCACAGCCAATCACAGACAGAGGAAAGTTCAGTTCTTTGTAGTCAGGGAAGCACACAGTGGAAGAGGATCTGTGGGGAGTTATTTTCCTTTCTGAAGTGGTTTATGGGATGGAGAACTGTGAGCCCCTGGGGGAGGAGCAACCAAAGCAGGGCCTTAGGTACCTCTGCATGGAGGCTTTGTGCTCTGAGCTCTTCAGCTGAGGAGGTGATGGCTGAAGGGTCTGTCTCTGCCAGGTGAAGGAACATGGGCTGGCAGAAGGGCCTGGGCAGGTGGGATGGGGCTTTCTGCCTGGGTGTGCGATTGTGGGCTCAGGCATCTGAGAATTTCCACAGAATCTGTGTCTTTGTACAAGAAAGGGCCCTTACTTAAACACCAGCTTTAAGTTTTGGAGAAATGCAGGTGTTTTTTCTAGGGTTTGTGCCACAGTATCAAGAACTTTAGCTGTGATTTGGTTCAAAAAGTGTGAGATCTTTACAGGGCCCTCCTAGAGCTGAGTGCCAGTTGCTGTGTGCACAATCCCAGCAGTGCTGCTGGCATTTACAATCTTCCTGGCCTCTTGAAAAGCAGCTCATTTTCTCCATCCTGAGAAATCTGGATTTAATCCATACCTGTGAAAGGACCTTGCCCGCCCCCACACACAGACAGACACCTGTTTCTCTGTAACAGTGGAAGTCTGCTCCCATATTTCATGTGTTCCTGCTGGAGGGCAGGGAAGTCCTGTCACCTTGGGCACAAGGAAACAGGGACACACCTGCCCAGGAACACAGGTAAAGCCCTCAATGTCTCAGAAGGTTCCTGTGCTATTCCTGGATGCTGCTGAGTTTTTCTGGAGTTCCTGATGGGTTTGCTGCTCCCTATTCCACCCTTCTGCATTCTCTGTGACACAGAGAGGGGTGACTGTGCTGGGAGAGAGGGGCAGCAGTGAAAGCGTTAAAGCTGGACAAGCAAAGCTGGGAGCTGCTGCAGCTCTGGAATTTGGAGGACTGGAATTGCTGCCTTGGCAGCAGCCCAGCTGGCAGAGAGCCCCCAGCCCAGCCAGGCAGGGCAGAGCTAACACAGAGCTCATCCTCTGCCCCCATGCCAGGGCTGGTGGGAGCTGGCTGAGGGCACTGGGGACACTGCTCAGTGCCTGCACAGATCTGTGTGGGCTCCCAGACCTGCTCCCTCTGCCTGGGCTCACCTCCTGCCTCCTCTGCTTGCAGAGCAAGCAAATGTGAATAGTTTTGGATAAGTTACTGTGGGGATAAGCTGAAAGGGAGCTCCATCCATGCTGGGCTCACAGCTCTGTGTTACCCCAGGATCAGAGCTGCCTGTGGTGACTCCAGGGGGTTCCAAGATGACCCTGGATAGAAACTTCATGAAGTTCTTCGTTTCTCACCACCACTGCTGTCATGTCGTTTGTTGTTTAACTGCTTAATCTCCTCAAAGGAATATGATGATCAGCTGCCAGGTTTCCTGCCCAGGGGCAAAGGTAATGTGCATTTTATTATTTTATTTTGGGTATTGGCTGGTTTCTCTTCCTTCTTCAGGGTGAGAACATAGTGGTGGGGGAAGAGGAGCCTCATCAGGAGTAGTTGGCAGGGTAACACTCAGGTGAGCTCCTGTGCATTCCTGCTTGGAGGAGATGGGAAAATATTAATTACTGTCTCTTCAGGACTGAGCTGGGATGTGCAGCCCACAGCCTGTTGAGCCTTCATCTTGGGCAGCATGCCCAAACCCACCTGAGCCACACCTGCAGCAGGACAGAGCTTTGGTTTCTTCACAGAAATGCAGTCCCTGGGAAGTTTGCACAGCTCTGCTGCTATTTATACTCAGCTGTCTCAAGGACAGTCATCAGTGAAAACGTGTGCCACAAGAGACCTCTACAGCCACACTGACTGATCACATCTCCTGCCCCTGGGAGAGAACTGCCAGGGGGTTTCCAAAACCCCACACTGAGAATGGCTCTGTACTCCTGCCCTGTTCAGGTTATTCAGGGCAGTGCCTGGGGTTTCTGCTTCTTCTGATCTTCTCTGAAGCTCTTTTTTTAGCTTTGGCTTCCAGGTTAAATATTAGCAGAATACCTTCAACTTATCAGTGCTCAAAGAGTGAGGAGAGTGCCAGGTGGGTGTGGTTTGTTCCAACTTCTGTTATTTTTTAAAGCTCAGAAGTTATAAAAATACCAAAGATCGAGAGAAGAACAATGACAAAGTGCAAAAGGTCTGATCTCTGTAACACATCCTGTGAGTTCAGGATGAAGCTTCTGGATTCCATAAAAATGCACTCTGGCAACTTAGGTCTGTTCCCAAAGCCAAAGCCAGCTGTTGAGGGAGAACTTGCTTGGCAGTTCCAGTGGTGGGACAGGCCATTTTCCCTCTCCAAGTGCCAGACTTTGCAGGGTTTTATAGGAAAGATGTGTGACTCAGTTTCCCCATTCATTTCTCAATGCTACTCAATGGGTACAGAGCAGTTAATTTCTTTCCTGTGTGGAAGAGAAATGAAGACCTGGATTTGGGACTAAGGAAATCTGTGCACTCAGCACAAAACTGGACATGACTTTTGCTGAGGACAACAATTTGGTCATCCTTGCTCTGCACAGGCTGTCACTGTGTGTCTCTGATCATGAGCCAGTCACTTCTCTGTGTTTATTTTGTCCTCAGCAGAGCAGGGATTGTGCTGACCCCAAGGCAGTTTGGGGGACATGTCTGTTGTGTGGCACATCCTGACCTTTGCTGTGCTGCATCTCAGAGCACTTCCCCTCCCTGAGGAATATCTGCACATGGATGTTTATACTCTAAAATGCAAAAACTGCTCAAAAGCTGCTAAGTAATAAGAGTTACCTCTGAAAGTGATAACAACCATTAAAAGATGTTGGGTGTTGTGTGCAGAAGAGCCAGAGCAGCGTGAAGGAACTTTTAAAATGCTCAGTGTGACCCATGAGTTTTGATAAGACCAGTGAAGGGCAGTCTGGGGGGTCCTGGTGTGCAGCAGAGCTGAGCCCTGGCTGGAATGTCCACACAAAGTCTGGAACTCCGTGGAAATGAACATCCAGGCATCAGCTGTTTTCCAGACTTTTTGCTTGGTTTGAACCAGTAAATTTGGGATTTTTATTAATTGGTGACACCCAGTGTTCTGGTCTCTCATTTTTCCAAAGTGGAAGCTCTCTCTCTGGCTCTTTGTGGCCACTGCTGTGTGTTGAGCTGCTGTTCTTTGTGCAGTGAGTGTTGCAGCCTGAGTTCTCCATCCTGAAGGAGCCCGAGGCAACTCAGAGCCCAGCCTTGTGCAGCTGAGGGCAGGAGTGGGTTTCCTCACATTCACTGCTTTCTGTTATGGCTGGGATGGTCACCTCCCTGAAACTCAGTCTGCTCATGGGCTGCCACAGTCCTGCCTGCCCTGGAAGGGCGAATTATTCAACTTTCTCACCTCTCATCCCCTCATCAGGTCACTCATGGATGAGGAGTGTGGAATACACATCCCTGTATTCCCCACATAGATCTCTCTCCTCTGCAAGGATGATTCTTTGCCCCAACCTCTTGTAACCCTTGATTTATCCCTTTAGAAAACCTTTCTTCTTATCCCAAGGCTCTGGAGGTGTTGTAAAAGCCTTTGGTGAGGATCTTGGAGGCAGATGTCACATCCTTCCCACATGGTCTCTGGCCAGTCCAGACCCCTCCAGGTTTCTGTTGCAGCAGCTGGACTGACACTGCCCAAGTGGCTCAGATTGCTCTTGTGTGCTGTGTTGTTGGGTAAAACCTCTGTTATGTTTTGGAAAATGTTTTAGCGGGTGCACCTCGTGCTTGGGTAGAACCATCTGCTTGCGTTGAGCCAATGTCTGGGTGAATAGGGCAGACTGAGATGCACCAAGGGCAGCCTTGGAGATGCAGAGGTCTCTTGGGTCCTGAGTTCTGGTGTTTAATTGTGTAAGTACACCCTCTACATCTAGAATAGTGTTTTTGTCTTCTGCTCCAGTGACACCCACTGGAGTATCCTGTTCTTTTCCACATCTCTGTGTGTGGTTACAATCAGAGATGGGACACTTGGGCTGTTTTGCAGTTCAGTTCAGTTTACTGCTCTGGCACTTGAGGCAAGTCACTGAAGCTCTGTTGTGTGCTGTCCCACACCTCTGAGACATGGCACAGGGTGCTGGGAACACCTGCCAAGGTCTGCAGGATCTCTGCTGAGCTGCTTCTTACAGAGGGCACTGGGTGTACGTGCCAGTATGGTTCAGGGCACACAGGAATGCTGCTGTGAGGCTGAAAATGTGACACTTCTGCAAATGGCAAACAGCAGTTTGCTGATATCACCATGACTTTTGAGACTTTTTTCAAAACAACTGGGAAAACGAATAAAACAACCATATGAAATGGCACAGCTCGTGCCAGGGGGATGTACAGTGAGTGGCATCTGCAGTGGCAGAGCAGACTCATCCAAGTGTGTGCCAACAATTGCTCCAAACCATGCAGATTTCTAAGCTTTGGGACACTGGTGATGAATGTTCAGAGCCTGTCTCAGGTTCAATAAATGCACAAAAGGCATTGCTTGAGTTTGAAGTTACAGCTTTTCATGTGCCTGTGGATGTCCTGCCAAAAAAAAAAAAAAATTAATGCAGTCTCATGGTGAGGATGGGTGGGATGGAGAGTTTTGGGGACTGTGGGTTTGGGTTTCTTTGTGTGCTACTATGTGTGCTACTGGCCAGGGATTAGTGCATAAAAGAACCTTATTTTGTTAGTCAGAACCTGCAGCTAGACAAATGTTGTGTGAAAAGAAAGTGTGTCTTTGGGAGAAGAGAGAGCTCATCATGAGAACAGGTCCTGCAGCACTTGGATCCCAGCACTGTGTTGGATATCTCCTCTGCTCTCAGCTCAAACAGGTGTTTCAGGCTGGAGAACACGAATCCCTGCAGGAAATACTGAATTATCAGAAGAATTGTCTTCTCACCTTTAAATTTGAGGATTTAGAGTCTTGTTCCAATCCCTGTGTTTGCAAGGAGCCCGTGTCTCCCACTCATGCTCCAACCCTTTGCCCTATGCTGTGTCTGCCATTCTGCTGAGAGCTCAGGACAGTCCAAGTCTGGAGCCTTCCCAAGGCCTGTATTCCTGTCCCAGTTGGGCTCGTGGTGGCCAGTGATGATGATCTCTGCTTTGGGAAGAATCACAGGGCTTTGGAGCATTCACATTTTATTCTGGGACAGGCAATGAGATCCAGTTCCTGTCCAGCTCCAACCTTCAGGATTGAAATGCCTCATGCAGGGAAGGACTCAGCCAGATCTCAACAAGATTTCTGCTCTCTGGCAAATTTACTTGTCTTAAATGAGTCTCTTTAACCCAAACTCTTTAACTGTTTGAGTGCTGCTTCTGCCCAGGAAGTGCTGAAGATGGGGCACCAAAGGACCACTGGAGGGGTGGCCTGCAGGACCTGTCAGAGGGGCTTTGGAGTGGGCACAAATGGTGTGCTCAGAGATCTCACCCTGCAGTTCAGGACACTGCAGGGGCCATTCCGGACATCTCCAGGCAGAAGCACATGAACTACAGCTGCATCTGAGAGTACAGAGCCCTTGGCACAGAAAATGGGAATTTGGGATTTGTACTCCTGCAGCTCTTGGTAAATGAACCTTGTAAATAGGAGAGAAAGGCAGGAAACCCTTTTGCAGCTTCAACTTTTCTGTTCCATATTTTTCTGCATGTTTTGACTTAGTAATTCTTGTCCCAAGGACATCATTTTGTCTTCTTCAAGCTGTGACAAGTCTCAGATAAGCTGAGAAATGCTGCCTCCTAGCATTGACGAACCCTCAGAGTGTGGATGGCAACTGTGCAGAGTCTCCTGTAAGCAACAGTTTCAGTCACAGTGTGGTGGGCAGCTGCAGGTGCCATGTATCAGCTGTCAGGGGATATTTTAGCTTTAGGAAGTAGAGCCTGAAATCAGGAGTTCTCTGTCAAGTCTCTTTGTTTCTGCAGAAAGCTCAGAACTCTTGTTTAAACTAATCCTTCAGTGATAAATGACATCATCAGTGGTGCCCAGCTTCTCTTTTGGCTCTGAGTTCAGCTGTGTTTGAGCTGGGTGATGTTTCTCACTGTGCCAAATGGATCCAATGCCAGCCAGCCTCCTCCTCCTCCTCCATGTCTGCCATTGTCCTGGAGGCCTGTGTGACCCAAAAACACGACAGCAGAAAATTTCCAATGATTAGTTTTCTGTCCCCTTAATGAACTGAAATAACCATGAGATCAGATCAGTGAATAATTCAGGTGTTTGGGGGGCTGCACCATTGATGTGCAGGTACAGCTGGTGGGAGGACTCTGCTCTGGAGTTCTTGATGTCTCCTCCTCTCACAGCTCAGTGCATCTGGTAGGGCCAGAGAAATGTATTAGCACAGGATGGTGTTTACTCAGATTCTGGTTCAAATCCAACAAAAAGCCAGGCAAGTCTGCTGGATTGTGGGAGGATAAGACCTCATTTCATTAAATCACTCCGGGTCAGAAAAATGTCTGTGCATTGCATCAGTCTGATGGAATCAGCCCCAGGGAAAACAGCAGTGCCTGTCCAGGCTGTGCTCAGGGCTGTGCTCAGCAGTACTGTGGGCACACAGCTCCAATCTAGGTCACAGTCTGTGTCTCTCTGGCCTGAGCCAGATGTAATTTAGCCTGTGGCAGCTCCTCCATCCCTGCAGGAGCTGTGCCTGTAGCAGGGACCAGGGATGTGCTGCCAGGGGCACAGGCACAGTGGGAACTCCTCTGGGTGGCTGAATGACTTGAGGTGTCCCATCGTGGGATCTGCATGCACCCAGCTATGACCTTTTATTGCCCAAATCCAATTCTTCAAGCCTGGCAAATTATTATTATGTGTACTGTTATTACAGCTGGAGTGGGCAACAGATTTTTCTTGCATTTATTTCACCAAAAGATGAAATAACATAAAATTTTTAACATAAAATTATACAGTGAAAGCTTGCACCCCAGGACTTCACCTGGGAGCAGTCTTCTTTTTCCTGGCATTGAGTTCCCAGTGATGTGGTCCCAGCCTGGGAGCAAAGGAGGCAGTCCAGCTGCTCTGCCTTCTGCATGCCAACTTCCCAAATGCACCATTTCTCTGGGTTTGTCACTAGTAAAACTGAGAACACGGGTTTGCCTCACAGCTTGTCTGTAGAATTCTCAATTTTTCCTTCACCTTAGAGAAACCTCATTGTGGCACAGCTTGGTTTAGACACTGAGCATTGTGCAGATCTCAGATTAAATGCTCCCTGCCCTGGCTTCCACATCCCTTTGATATTTAACAGTTTCTTTGAATTATGGAAGCTTTGGAATCATGGATTGGTGTAGGCTGGAAGGGACCATAAATCCCATCCCATTCCACCCACTGCCATGGGCAGGGACACCTTCCACTGTCCCAGGCTGCTCCAAGCCTCATCCAGCCTGGCCTTGGACACTTCCAAGGTTCCAATGGCAGCCACACCTTCATTGTGCCAAGGGAATGAATCCTTGTTCACAGTAACTGCTCCTAAAATCCTCATTACAGAAACCTTAAAAATCTCTGTATATGCCCACAGTTGTGCCATCCCAGTATCAATCTTTTATTGCACTCTGTTTCCCTGGCCAACACTTTTTTCCTTAACTACAAAGGCCCTGATTTCAAAAGTGTTTGCTTGTGTTTTTTCCCCTAATACCTTGCTCACACATTGTGGTTTCCAGATTTGAGAAACAAGACATCTTAAAGATCACTCTGCGGTTTTCAAAATGCAGCAGGATTTTGGTTTGCTTCTTTTTAGCAGAAATTTAAAACAGAAGGAAATACTAGGTCTGCTAGGCTGGGCCAGCATATCTCTGGCTTTTAGCAGGCTCGGGAAAGATGACTAACCAAATTTAGGGGATTTGTGGGCAGGTATACCAGAAACCTGGTTTTGTGATGGAAAGAGTGAGAAGATAAGAAGGAACAGACCTGCCTCTGGTAGGAGCAGAGGAGGAGGAGGGCAGCTGGTCCAGCTGAGATGAGCTGTTGCTCAGGGCTAGGAGCAGTAATCCTTGCAGGCAGCGAGGATGGAGCTGGTCCCTTCCACTGCAGTTTGCTGGAAATTTAAGGACAGAACAGATTTGGTGTCAGCCTTGAGAGAGGGGACTTTCCAGTTTGCAGCACTGGCTCTGTGACTGTCAGACAGGTCTTGACTGATCCCTCCCTAGGAAGGCTCCCTGCCTTTGCCGTGGCCGTTGGCAGGTCACCACTCGCAGAAGGAAGAGCTGTAGGTACCAGTTATTTTCAGGAAAGAAGGAAGGAAGGTATGGCTTCAGGCATGATCCTTCTGGAGTTCAGCCCATCCAGGTTAAGCCCCAGTGTCCCCCAGCTCGAGTGCTGAGCCAGGGCACAGTGTGTTTGTTTTTTATTCTGGCCTGAAGAGCAGTGCCCCCTGCCCAGGGGTCTGGGAGTACTCCAGGTTTTTTTTTTCCATGTGACACTGTATAAAGATGGAGGCTGCTCTTGTTTTGCTTCTCACCTGATTTAATTACATTTGCTTTTTCTCTTTTTATTTCAGTTGTGATTCCAAAGAGCCCTTTACCTGCCTCCGAAGTAAACTCGGAGAAACCTAGCATGCACAGTAGCACAAAGACTGTTTTGGGGCATCAACAAGGGCAAAGGCGTCGCAAAACAGGGAAGAAGCGTGGTCGAACGACCAAAGCGCTAATCCACCACCCCATGCCTACACCCTCCAAGTCAGTGGAGCCTTTGAAATTCCCCAGAAAGAGAGGCCCCAAGCCTGGCAGTAAGGTAAAAGCTGATGCTGATGCAGGCGGGTGAACAGCAGGTGCTGCAGGTCCTGCCATGGGTTGGTGCATGCGTGTGTCCGTGCACATTTGTCTCAGCCTCTGGCTGTGTGACTGCAGCAAGTAGGAGAGCAGAGGGGTGTATGTGGGCTGGGAGTATCCTCAGAGCCCAGCCCCTGGAGCTGTAGAGAATGTCTGTGTCCTAAAGATCATTTCCATCAAGAATCCGTGTCTTTGGAAGTGCATTGGCTGTGGAGTAGCATGGTAGATGCTGGGAGCATGACAGGATGGCCAAAGGGTAGAATAAGCTCTCCCGTCCTTTGTGTGTGGCTAGTCTGAGTCAAACAGAGATGGCAGATCCCAGGCTTGTTATCTTTCAGGGTTGCGGTTTGTAAAATACACACGTATTGATTGCTAGGTTCTTGAGACACCCCGTCATCACCATCAGAAATGTGTCATGTTCCACAGTGCCTTGTCTGTTGGATGCAGAGGAGAGAGTGTAGTGATCACGGGTGGTAAAGGAGAGCAGGGGTAAAAGGAGAAATATCTCCTCTTTTTCTGCAGAGGAAACCTAGGACATTGCTGAACCCAGCACCCACCTCTCCAACAACCAGTACCCCAGAGCCAGACACAAGCACTGTGCCCCAGGACGCTGCTACAATCCCCAGCTCTGCCATGCAGGCTCCCACAGGTAAGGAGGGTCTTGGACCACATTCTTGGCAGGATTGCACAGTTAGGAACTGCAGCAGGCAGGCAGCAACACCCCGAGAGGGTCTCATTTCTTCCTAAGGCTGTAAAGCAGCAATCCTTACCAGTCTAGAAAGGCTGGCCTGAGACAGGCGTGTGAGTCCAGAGCAGCTGTTCATTTATCTTTCTATTGGAAATAATGAAGTAGGAAGATTGCAAGCCCACCTGTTGAGTGCAAGGACCCCTTTCCCTGCATGCTGGTGACTCCAGAGCTCTCCAGGGACACTTGTGGCCCATTATGCCTGGGGGCAGTCGGGTGTGCAGCACCCTTTGTGAGCTCTCCCACACCAAGCAAGGCACAGCTGCTGGAACTGCTCAAGGGGCAGAGGAGGTGCTGAAGGACTGTGATCTGCCCAGGATATCGAGGCACACAGGGACAGGAGGGAACAGGGGAGGAGGAGGAGCAGCAGTGAAGAGTGTATGCACTGCTACAGCTGAGGATGAATCTGGCCAGGAAAGTCTAATGCAAAGCTGCTTTTGACATGTTGAGTCAAGCACTGGATATGGGCTGAGCCCTCTGTTTCCCCAGAATATAATTGGCCAGTTTTCAGAGGAACCTAAAGAAGCCAGTTTCCCTAAAAAGGAGACGCTGTGGGAACCCCTAGAAAGTGGGGGCTGCATTCCTTCTTCCCCTCTGAACATCACAGCCACATTACCTGGCTGGTATGGAAACCACTTTACAGCCTGACTGCAGGGGAGAGCATGGGAGAAACAGCAGCAGTTTGGAAGGTGAGCATGAGGCAGGAAGATTTTTGGAGGTGATTCCCCTCTAGAAGCGGCTCCACTGTGAGGACGCAGTCAGGCAGTCGTGGTGGATTCCACTTTGTCAGTGATTGGACAGTCTTAAAATCTCAGCATCTCTCAGGTTGGAGTTTAGGCATCTGTTTCTTGCTTTCTTGAGTGGGTTAACAGCAAACACATTTCTCATCTTGGCAGTTTGCATTTACTTGAACAAGAACGGCAGCACTGGGCCCCACCTAGACAAGAAGAAAGTTCAGCAGCTGCCAGACCATTTTGGACCAGCTCGAGCTTCTGTTGTCCTGCAGCAAGCAGTACAGGCCTGCATTGATTGTGCTTATCATCAGAAAACAGTCTTCTCCTTCTTAAAACAAGGCCACGGGGGAGAGGTCATCTCAGGTGAGAACGGGCCCGCAGCACTTTGCCTCCAGAGAGGTTGTTGCAAGAATTCTCTCATTGGAAGATGTCTGTCCTGAAGCTCGCTGCAGCCACAGGCCAGGGGCAGACAGAAGAGTTCTGTCTTCTCTTTCTTGCCACACGTCTGTGTCAGTGAAGCAACAGCTGGCAGCTGACTCCGAGCGGAGCAGTTCCCGTGGCCTGCGGGCACAGCTGCTGGAGCAGGCAGTGCTCAGTCCTGCCATCAGCCTGGGCAGCAATCCTGCCCCACCGACCGGCCCCCCGCGCTGCCCCGGCCCCGGGAAGAGCCCCAACGGGGGGGATTCCACAGCTCCTCACGGAAAGACAAGAAACACCCCGGGTTTTAATTTTCCTTTAAGCCCCGGATCTGTGAGCTCAGGGCCCTGCTCGAATCCTTTGGGTTCCCTCGGACGCGGCTCCCCTGGCACTGCCCCGGCCCCGTGCTGGGTGCAGCAGGCCAGCCCCAGCCTGCCCCAGCAGAGGAAGGCAGTGGCTTTGTTGGCTCTCGACAGCCCCGGCGATGCTGAGATCCAGGAGCTGGCTGTGTGCGGCCCTGGGCGTAGCCTCCCGCCTCGGCGGGGGGTTCACGTGTTGGGCTCTGTTTGTTTCTGTCTCCAGCTGTGTTTGATCGGGAACAGCACACTCTGAACCTGCCAGCAGTAAACAGTATCACCTACGTCCTCCGCTTCCTGGAGAAGCTGTGCCACAATCTGCGCAGTGACAACCTCTTTGGGAACCAGCCTTTCACTCAGAACAGCCACATGCAGCGCTCACACGAGTACGACCACGACAGGTATCTACCAGGTAGGAGCTGGGGCGGGGGCGGCACTGTAGGGACCCAGGTGCTCCATGTCTTAATTTTATCTCCAGAAGGCAGGCTCCTGTTCCAGAGCCCTCTCACAGGGTTCATTACATCACACCCAGTGTCGTGCACATGCCCTCAGGGCTCTTGTTGTGTAGGATTCCAGCTGCATTTTCTGCCCGTCAGTTTGGTTTCCATCTCCGCCGTAGGTTTCCGCTCATCCGTGCTGTCTCCTTGTCTTCCCTCCTTTCCACGTCCCCCAGTCCTTCCCGCTTCCTGTGATCTGATTGTGGTGACTTCATACAGTTAGGAATTCAGGTGAAGCACTGCATGAGAAGGGAGAGTGATAACATGCAGCGTGAAAATAGGAATTAATTAGATCAGAGTGCTTTCTGTGCTGGCTGGGGATCTGCTGGCAGCAGGCAGGGCATCCAGCCCTCAGTGACAATGTTTCCTGGTTAGGGGTGATGCTCATGCAGTAGTCTGAGGCAGAGGTGGTTTTGTTTTCCTTGGTATGGCATTGAAGCAGCTCACCCCAGTTCATGCCACAGAGCAGATTGTCAGGCTGCAAAACTGCTCTGAAGGAGAAGCAGTGGAAATCAAGCCTGGTAGTTCCCCCACAGTGCTGGGCAGTGGCAGCAGGCCTGGGGTGGTGGCTGCCTCACAGGCTCTCTGGGGTTCTGGGGGAGCTCCTGCTCCAGGAATGTCAGTTGTGGAGAGGATCAAAGCTGGTTGCACCCTCTTAGGTGGTTGACAAGTGCTGGTCTCCTCTCCTGTCTTGCTTTCTTCCCCCTCTAGTCAGTAAATAGCTGTTGTGTTGTTTGAGGTCTTTCCAAAGTTAATCCTTTGCATAATTATGGTTCTGGCAAGAAAAGCAAAAGTTGTATAACTGTAAAAGGATGGGCACTTAGAAAGAACTGTTTAAGGAGCAGGAGGTGTAGGAGCAAGAGTCAAATGCCACAGTGCTTCCATTCATTGCACTTCACAAAGCACCTGAGGCTGAGTCTAGAGAGAGAGAGGATCTTCCCATCTTCTGCTTCCTCCTGGCTGGAGCTGTAGGATACGCAAGGACAGGAACAGCATGACTAGTTACTGGGACTGGAGGCTTTCCCCTGAGGAGCCCCCAAACAGAAGAAATCCACATGTTTCAGTGTGGAGGTACCTTATCGTCATGAGAGAGAACAAAACTTGAGTGTGAAGGAAAGCTCCCAGCTCTGAGCATGGATGAGCTCACATACAGATTTTCCAGCCCCCATGCAAGGTCGGTGGTGGCTGTGCCAAGAGTTGGGCTGCTGGGCACAGTGGAAAAGTATAAATCAGAATTCAGGGAAACTCAGGCAGAGCGCTGGATGTGACACGATGCTGAGATCTGCCGATCCTGGTCTCTGATTCAGTGTTTGCAGCACTTAAAGAAGAATTAACCACAGTCAGAGGTGTGACAGCACCTGGTCCTGCAGTTCCTCCTGATGTCTGAGCTTGTTGGGCATCTCCTCATGTAACACCTTTCTCAGGCACCTGAAAGAAGATGGTAAACTTTATTATCTACACATTACAGTGGCTTCTGGTGAGGACACGGAAACAATGCTGGTGATTTTGGGAAGTTTGGGCTGGTCATGGAGCAATGAGGGTGGAGCTGTACATCCTTAAATCACACCAGATGTCAAGGCTGCTGTGGTCTCACCTTCAGCTCTGCATGTCCTGCCTTGTTTCCTCTCCAGTCCAGGAATGCATTGTATGGGGCTGATTCTTCCAGTAAACAGCCACTGGTTAGGACTGAGAGCTGGTGTGAGTTCCCAGAACAAACTGGCTTTGCAGGAGCACCCCTGTGGGTGCCATGGGGGATTGGTGTGTGTGCTTGGGGCAGAGGGAAGGTCTGCAACAACCCTTAGGGTCAGCAGTGTCCTGCCATTCTGCCTTCCTGAGTAAATGGAAATCAGGAGAAACAGACTGAGCTGTACATCATGAGCCGTTTGCAGGGAACCGGGCAGCTGATTGCTGTTCACAGCAACATGAACATGATGTGACCTGGAGATGTCTGAAAACGCAGGGCTGGAGAGACCTTCTGCACCACTGAGCCCTGGCTCCTGCTCTTACAGCACCACAGCACATGGTGCTGCTGCTTCTTGGATTAACTCTGGAGTTGCACATTTTGCTTTTTCACTGGAGACTCCAGGGTTTTGTGCCGAGATTTTAGAAACTGTCGTAATTTCCGGCCCTAATTTATTCTTGGGCAACTTGGTGTCTTTGTCTCCTGGTCTTAATATTGTCTTTTAGCTTAACTTGGTTCTCTTTCTTCTGGAAGTAGTTGCAGAGCAGTTGTAGCCCTCAGAGGAGTTCATCTTCTGGCTGCTTTTTGCTCTCTTCAGTGTTGGTTTGGCTTAAACTTCATGGGGTGGCCACAGTGCCACCCTGCACTCTGAGGAGAAGCTCGTGGGGACCTGGTGCCACAGCACTGGCACCACCTTGACCACAGGAAATGTCTCTGCAGTCACTTTTAGTGACCTTGTAACAGGTGATGATCAGCCTGTCCTGGTCACATATACCATTCTTCTCATCCACTGTTGTCACCTGCAGGGCACCAGCTCATGGGACAGTGCTTCGAGTGCACATCTGGATTTAGCTGCTGGATTTCCCACCTTGCTGGTTCTTAGTTATATATATATATATATATATCCTTCCTGTCTGATTTTAAATGCTGCTTTGTCTGGCCTGACATGGGAAGACATCAGGGGATTTCATCTGTAAATCTCTAAAATTTCTGCCAGATTTATTACAGTTATGAAATAACACTGGGCTCAAGGATGATCCTCAGGCAGATTCACTGGCACCGTTCAGTTGTCTGATTTAGTCCATGGTGGATATTTTGGTTCCTGTCCTGGTTCTCTTATACCTTAGAGCCTTGCCCCCAGTGCTCAGCGTGGCTGTAGCTGGAAGTGAATCCCAGAATGGTTTGGATTAGAAGGGACCTTAAAGCTCATCTTGTTCCACCCTCTGCCATGGGCAGGGACACCTCCCACTATCCCAGGTGACTCCAAGCCCCATCCAACCTGGCCTTGGACACTTCCAGGGATGGGGCAGCCACAGGCATGGCAGGTGAGCTGCTATTCCCCCCCACCAGCCTCCCAAGGCAGGAGAGGTGAAATATCCCTCCCAGCTGTCCTGTCACTGGGAGGCAAAGACACCCCTTTTTCCTTTTCTCTCAATCCTTACCTTTCTGCACAGTGTCCCCTCGCTCTGCTCCCCTGTGTTTGTTCCTTCTGTGGCTGAAACATCTTTGGGGCCATCTTTGCCTTTGCACTGTCTGAAAACACAGAATGAGTTAAAAACCTCCCTTGTCCCCTGCAGGGCCTTCTTTCATCCAAGTAAATGATCTGCTTGTTCTCAGTATCCTTCTCAAAGTGAGCATTTATCCACTGATATCCTTCCCTCTCAGATTATTTCCTCTTTGATGATACACATTCATGAGGTTTATGTCATTTTTGAACGGAAGGCATTTTCTTTTTATTCCTGATGATCTGAGTACAGCTCTGTCTGTTACTCCATTTCTGTATTTTCTTAAAACTTGTCCTTTAAAACCAGAATTCTGGTTTTGGTTTATCCTCTCATTAATTTACACCAACTTCACTTCTGATTCCTAGGGTTAAATTCTATAACCTGACCTATAACCTACTAAAGTGTTTGCATTACTTTTAACATCAACCACTTTAAAAAAAATAACCAAAATTTGATGAAACCTTTGTAAAGCATTGCCTTGTGTTGTGTTTCTGTGGCTGTTGGGTGAAGAAGGTGCAGTTTGACACAGGGCTGTCCAAAGGAATTACCAAGAGCGTGTGTTCCCCTCTCTGGGCAGTGAGTGTTTCTTACAGAAACTCATCCCGAGGATGGAATTTGTTTTTCTGGCAGTGTCACAGTGATTTTTGGTCATACTCTTATGGAGTGCCAGGGCCTCAGTGCAAGCAGCTCTTTCATTTCCCTAAAGGATATTGATTGGACAGGTTTGTGTTTCTCCTTAATCAATCAATTGTGCCCATCTGGTGCTTCCTCCCACCTGTACTCCCGTTTGTTGGGCATTCTGCATCTCCCTTGGTGTCAGTCCCATTGCTCCCCATGCCTGCTGCCCCTCCTGCCCCTGCCCTGTGCCAGCTGTCAGGGCTGCTCCAGGCTGCTGGTGGCTCCTGGCATTTGTGCAGGAGGGTTTGACCCCTCTGTGCCCACCCCCAGGAGCGCACCCGTGGCTGCAAGGGTCCAGCTGGGAGCTGCTGGCCTGTGTGGGCAGGGGGCAGCTGGAGGGGCACCTCAGCTGGGACAGGCACTGCCACCCCTGTGTCACTTACCTGGCTGCTGTCCCCATCAGTGTCAGTGCCTCCATTCCTTGTCCATCCACCCGCTGACGCCGTGTGTGCAGAGCTGTCCCAGCCCATCCCTGTGCAGGATATGGAGAGTCCCATCCTTGGGATGTGTCTGGAGAGGAGCAGCAGTGACAGCACCTGAGGGGGGAGATTGAAAGTTGGAGTAGAGTTTAATCCAACACTGTGTATGGCACAGAGGGGTTGCAAATCATCCAAGACTTGTTTGCCAGTTGTTGAAGGGTTACATGTGTCTGAATGGTGCCAGTGGGATGAGCAGGAATTGTGTGGGATGAGCCAAGGTGTAGAATGAGGAGAAATGGACTTAAGTCAATTAGAGGTGATATTTGGGTGAAATATGGCGAAACATGGCTATGATTCTTTGTTAGTTTTCTCACCACCCTTTTTCTCTGAGAAAACCCACAAACTCTGCTCTGTTGAGCCCTGCCAGGCGTGCTGGATTGCAGCTTGAACAGGTGGTGGGTGCCCAGGCTGGCAATGCACGCCAGGCTCAGGGGACTCTGACAAAACTGCATTTCCCAGGAGGTCTCCACTCCTAAAGAGGGCTTGTTCTCTTTTCCTAGACAGAAGCAGCTCGTTAGACGGCTCTCTGCAGGGACCAGGCCGGGGTACAAAGCGCTATTCCCAAGATTCCCCTCCATACAGTGCTCCTCTCTCCCCCAAGTTACCAAAGAATGACCGTCACCCTTTGGAAGGTGAGCACAGCGTGTCTCTTCCCAAAGCTGGCTGTTCCCAGCGCCCTGTCCTGGCTTCAGGGAGCTGCTTTGCTTGTCCTTGCCCTGGTTGTGCTTGGTATTCCAGAGGGGGAGTGGATGAGCTGCTCTGTGGTGAGGCAGGTTCCCCACACAGATGTGTCAGGCATGTGGAATGCAGCGGGAATTCCTTCTAACCCTGACAGTCATCATCTCTCACCACATAATCTGCTTTACTTTCCCTGGCTGTGCATGGGATTAACAGTGCTCGACCTGCCCAGCTGCCTCAGTCAATCTGCCCTCAGATTTTTTTTCCCTGAGGGTTTGCTGCAGCCTGTTGTATAGATGCTGATGTGCAGCAACTTGCTGCCCTTTCCCAGGATCTCATTTTGTTCCTCACAGACCTCCCTAAAAAGCCTAGGGGTGTCAGTGGCTCCACCAGCTCAGCCACACCATTCCCATCCCACTGCTGCTCCTTCCCAGAGTCCCTGGGGATACCATTGGTGCAGATGTTCCCAACAGCAGCTGCAGGAGTGTCCTCTTTGGTGTGGGGTCCACAGGTGTCCCTTGCATGCACATGTGGGAGATTTCCAGAAAGTCCAGGTAGCTGGAGGACTCCCTGAACTGAGTAATCTTCAATAAATCCACTCCCACTTTTGTTCTGAGCTGCGAACCCTTCATAATGCAGACTGAAGATTTAATCTTACTGAAGCTTTTAATTAATGGATGGTGAAATCTGCCAAGGTGTTAGTCACAATTCTATATGACTGAAATCCCTGAAAAACTGCTGGAGACTCCTGGGTGGGCTCACAGTTCAGTGGCTTCATCTCTGTTGCTGTCCCTTTAGAATTCCCATTTCCCTGGTTCTGCTGGGGTTGCTGATCCCAGGTGTGAGTGCCCAGCCTGGCACCACTGTGGGTGATTTTTGGTCTGTGTCCATCCCTGTGTCCTGTGCTCTGCAGAGTCACTGACCCTGTCTCTGAGCTCAGCGCAGAGCAGCTGTGGGTGCCCCATCTCTGGAAGTCTCCAAGGCCAGCTGGATGAGGCTTGGAGCAGCCTGGGGTGGTGGAAGGTGCTGCTGCCCATGGCAGGGGTTGGGACTGGATGGGTTTTAAAGTCCCTCCCAACCCGAACCATTTCATCATTCTCTGATGGGCAGCTTCTAGTGGCCTCATTGTCTCATTATCTAGTGATTAAAACTGTGGGGTTTAATTGTCACAGAGCTGAAGACAGAGGTGGTTTGTGGCAGTGCCTCATCTACTCCAGCATACTGACAAGTCAGAAACTGTTCCCTGAGGCCACTTGTGTTTCTCACCTCCAAATGGGTGCCGGTTTCCTTCATTCCTCTGTGATGCATCAGCCACTGCATTTGGGAGACCTTTGGGACAGCCCAGCCCCTGCTCCTCCCCCAGCAGGTGGGACCTGCAGTGTTCAGCCTGTTCTTGAAGCACTGGATTGCTCCAAAGGTTCAGATGCCTTGGTTGGGTGATGAGTGTTGCACACTCTGTATTGTTAGTGATGAGAGAAGGTTTCCATAATGGGTAGTTCCAAGGAGGAGCCTTCACTAACTTTCTACAAGATGGATTCTTAGTCTGCTTCAAAGTCTATAAAGTTATCCCTTGGCCTTCAGATGGGTTGTGCCATCTGGATGACAGAATTCTCCAGCCCCTTCCAGAAAAACAGAAAAAAACAAGTGGGCAGGAAGTGTGTCTGCATGTGAGGGGGGTGATCCTTCCTGCAGCACCTTGCTCTGGTTCTTTGTCCAAGCAGAGAGCAATGAGATGCAGTTTCAAATTCCATCTAGAAATTCATTCTTATCCCACAGCTAAAAGCTTTAATGAATACATCCTCCTCCACCATGAAATTGAGGTTCAGGCAGGAATATTTGCATTTCAGAGGATATATTTTAAGAATATCCGCCTGAAATACTCAGATACTGAGTATTTCTTGAGCAAGGTACATCTTCTCATGGGGATGAACTCTGTCTCATGCAGCAGCTCCTGAACACACCCCAGTTTGCCATATGGAAGGCTGTGAGCAGCAGTGGGACATCTCCATTCACTGTGCATTTGGCAAGAAGCAGAGACATGGGGAGAGGATCTCACATCTTACATTGTTTTTTCCTCCTGCATCCAGTGGTGATTGTGTGGCTTTTTAGTGAAACACTGCAGTCCCAGCACAGTGGGGACCTGCCTTCACAGCCCATCACTTGCTGGAAGCAGTGGGTGTTCAGGAGTAGTGCAAATCACATTTGTGCTCGTGGCCAAACTCCCGTGTTTTAGCAGTAAAACGACACTGTTGAGTCTATAGCACTATTGGTTTAATTAAACTTTAATTATCTGCTCCCTGCCTCTCAGCCACTAATTGTGGCATATTTCCCTACAATGTGCCAACTGCCAGCCTTTAGTTAAATCCAACGGTTTGTGTAAGGAAAGTTGCCTAAGGATCAGCCACCTCCTCCTCCAGCTCTGGTTATCAAGGGTGGAGAATTCTGCACCTTGCCTGAGTGCAGTTGTGCCCTGCCACTTGCAGGAGCATCTTGTCTACAGATGATTCCCAGGGGCAGTAATCATTCTTCTCTTGCCTCATCTCCCTTCCCTGGAGGTTTCATTCATTGAGCAGTTCCCTGTGTGCTTGTGTTTCTAGGAAAACCCTCAATCTCTCTTGCACTGACCCTGCCACAAACCTCCCAGCTCTGTCACAGTGTTACAGCCCAACCAGGCACTCACTCACCTGTGCAGGAACCTGGGGGTCACTGTGTGCCTCCAGTTTTACCTCCTGGGCAAAAAAAAAAATTGTGCTCCCAGGGCTTTATCTGTGGTCCTTGGGTGTGTGATCAGCAGCATGTGAGAACAGGTTCCCATATTTGCAGAATGCATCACAGCACATTCTTGTCATGAATTAATTCCTGTGTTAATTGTTGAGTGAAGTCAGTTCTGAGGGTGAGTGTTGGATCCTCAGCCTTGCACCGACAGGAACCTGCCAGACTGGGCCCTGAAATTCCTTCTGCTGATGCCAATCCTTGCTGTGAGAGCTCTGGCAGTCAGCACCCTTCCCCAGATATTTAATGGAAAGTGTTTTGGGGTCAAACAGAACTATCCTGTTGAACAGGAGACCAATTATAGTTGCTTGGAAGTAGCTACAGTGGAAACCCATTGGTGTAAGTGACACCCACAGGTGGGTCTGGCTGGGCAAGGGATTTCCAGCAGGTTTCCAGAGCGGCCAGCTCTGGTTTATGTCCAGTCTGGGACTGAAATGCAATGGTGGGAGTGCAGGAAGGGTTTGAAATTATTCAGGAATAGCCATGAGTCAGTAAACCATTTTTTATGCATCCAGAGCAGGTGAGATGACACTTGTCCATGCACGAAGTGAGTGACAAGTGGGTCACCAGGGGTAACATTTGCACACCAGCAGTTTGTACCTGAGATTTGAAGGCTGTGCTGCTGTTTCTGGGCACACCCCAGAGACCTAAAAACAAAGAAAAGGCAGCAAGTGCAGAGTGGCAAAGCCCTGAGGTGGGAACAGCAATTACCCAGTGATAACCCCACAGCAGGCTGGCCAAGAGCCACACAGAGAGTGCTGCTGCTGCTGCTGCTGCTGCTGTGGCTCTGCCCCACAGGGGAGCGTGGGGCCGAGGCGTTCGGGTGCACTAACCGCAGCTTGGTGCGTTCCAGGTGAAACCTTTGTCCTGGGAGATGGCCTCCCAGGGCCCTTAGAGCCTCGCCTGGACCCCATGGACTCTGCCTTGAACTCTGTCAATTCATCCAGCCACAGCAGGAGCTCCAGAGACTTTCGCCTGCCAGGATACAGGCACCTGCACCAGCCCTCTAGCCTCAGCCAGGGCAGCACCTCTGCCCTGCGCGGGCTTAGCTCTGGGGGTAAGAGCTCAGAACAGCCCTGCAGCTGGAAATTGGGCACTGAAGGGCTATTCTAACTCCAGTCGCACCTTTCTAACTTCAGCAAGTACCAGAGGTTGGGCTCTGCACAGCTCTGTTAGGTGCGATGGCACCTGGCAGGTGGCAGTGTGGACTGGTGACATTTCTCCTTTGGCTGGTGACTGGGTGGACCTGGAGGTCAGTGGGGAGAGAGGAACAGGAAGGAGCTGAACTGTGTCCAAGTGATAAATGGGTGTCTGAGTCCGTAAGGATGGATTGGGAACGGCTGGGGAGTCAAAAGTGGCCTGGTGGGGCTGGGAGGATGGAGAGATGCATGAGTGGCACTTGTCTGTATGGAGGAAGAGGGGCAGGAGAGCTGAACTGCTCATTGCAGCATGTGGGGTTGCAAATAACATCATTTTAGCTGCGTGGCATCAGTAAAAACCTCTGAAAAGACCAGGCTGCTGGTGCCTCCCCCTCAGGTTTTCAGGCAGAGCTGAGACAAGGGGCTGTGCACGCTGGAAGCAGGGCCTGTGCCAGCTCAAGCTCTGCTTTCGGACAACAGGAGGTCACCTGTGGGTTCAGTCTGTCAGAAGGCTCAGCCGGTGAAAACGTAAACCAGTTTTGCCATGTTAGATGTGCTAAAGGTGTTGGGAGGGGAGGAGGAACCGTGCATGGGCAGAAATGTGGGAATGGCAGTGGGGTGTCCTGCTGAGGTGGGAAGTGTCAGCCATGGACAAGAAGCAGTGGGAGCTGGGGACAAACAAGGGCAGTGGGGCTTGAGAGAGGAGACAAGGGCTCAGTATGGAAGGCTGCTCTGAAAAGTCAGGCCTAAGGAGAGGGAATAATTCCTTCGGTGCAGGAATCTGGGGCACACCTGGGACGTGCCCCTTGCTGTGTCTCTGCCCTGCTGTGGGAGAGGAGCTGAGTGGTGGATTGAGGGGGATTGGCCGTGGGGCGGTGCCAGGGACCCCCAGTAACAGCTCTGTGTGGCCTCCCCAGGGTCAGACAGGTACCTGGGCTCGCGGGACGTGGCCCGGCTCAGCAGCCGTGACCCCTCGTCCTGGACAGTGGAGGAGGTGATGCAGTTCATCCGGGAGTCAGACCCACAGCTGGGCCCCCACGCTGACCTCTTCAGAAAACATGTGAGTGCCAGGGGTCCTCTACTGATGGGGGTGTGGATGTGGGGGGGTGTGTTACATCTGGGAGGGGGCAAACCACACAAGCAAGGTCCAGGAGAGTCAGAACACAGCAGCACTTCACACCAGATAAAAAGATCCTCATAAACCCTGTTTGTGCCCTGTCTGGGCTTGGATCCTCATCAAAACCCCTGGGTGCATACAGAGCCTCTGCAGTGAATCCCAGTGCTGAAAACACAAACTCTGCTCCTCCTGGAGTCTAATACTCACCTCGTGGCAAATTTCTCCTGGCAAGAAACACATTCCAAGTGGAATTCACAGAGTGCATTGCTGCTCAGCTCATGTAACAGGGATTCTCCTCAGGCTCTGGTCCTTGTGCACATCTGTGAGTGTAAAACAGCTGCAGACACAGCGTGGAGTTTGTACCATGACAGCTACAAGAGGGGTTTGGCATGTCCTGAGCCCTGCAAGAGCTGTGTTCCCTCTGCCTTACGATAAAGTCCATGTTCTGGTGCTGCTCATAAAGAGCAGTGGGAGCAAACACCCAGCACTGTGTCCTGCCCTGGGATGGCAGTGCCCTGTAGTGAGCGACTGCTCCCCTTGCCCTGCCACTGCCTCTGTCACTCCTGTCAGTGAAACCTCCCTTCTCCTTCCTCCCCACCGCTCTTCAGGATGTGCTGGCCCTCTGAAAATGGCTCCTGGGTGTTGATCACCCAGCAGAATTCCCATCACACACATGGGGCTGGGGCTGGGGCTGCAGCACGGTGGATGTAGGGCTACCTGTGCAGTCAGTAGTGGGGTCTCCATACTGGGATGTCCCTACTGGGATGTCCATACTGGGGTCTCCATACTGGGATGTCCCTACTGGGATGTCCATACTGGGGTCTCCATACTGGGATGTCCATACTGGGGTCTCCATACTGGGATGTCCATATTGGATTCTCCATACTCGGATGTCCCTACTGGGATGTCCACACTGGGATGACCATACTGGCGTGTCCATACTTGGATGTCCATAATGGGAATGTCCCTATTGGGATGTTCACACTGGGATGACCATACTGGGGATGTCCATACTGGGCTGTCCCTACTGAAGTCTCCATACTGGGATGTCCCTACCAGGATGTCCATACTGTGCTGTCCATACTGGGATGCTGTTGATCAGAGCTCTCACACCCAGCCCTGCTGTTGCATTTAGGACCTGGCCTGGCCAGGGTAGGGCTGGGGCTCCAGGGACTATCACAAGCACTGTCCTTCATCCTTACAGGAGATCGACGGGAAAGCCCTGCTCTTGCTGCGGAGTGACATGATGATGAAATACATGGGGCTGAAGCTGGGGCCAGCCCTGAAGCTCACTTACCACATCGACAAGCTAAAGCAAGGCAAGTTCTGAGAGGACTCCTGGCAGGATGGCTCCTGGAAGCTCCGCTCCCGGCCGTCCCCAGCCGCGCTCACCTGCCGAGAGGTTCGCATGCACACACTCCCCTTTCCTCGGACACTCCCGCCCGCCCGGGCCCCGACAGAGCTCAGGAGGAGCCCGGCACAGCTGGGCTTTGCACCAGACTCGAGCTGCGGGCGTTGGAAGTGGAGAGTCTCTTCCCTGCAGCCCAGCCAGCACTTCTCCATGAGCTCCTGCTGCTTCCCTGGGATGGGGCAGCGCTCCAGGCAGTGCCCGTGGGGACAGGACTGGGTGTTTGCCTCAGCTCCTCCTGCTCTCGCTGTGGCTCAGCCCCTGGGCACTGAGCCTGCCCAGCCTGCAGGTGCCCCAGTCCACCCTCAGCCCTGTGGCACCACGGCAAGCTCAGAGCATTGACCACCCAGCCCCATCTTCCACACTGAAGGAGCCCATCCACCCAGCTCTGCCTGCCCCCTGCTCCTGACCGGGCTCCAGCTGGGCACACCAAGCCAGGGGTGGAGAGTTTCATATTTATTCCAGACTGGGGAGGCCGTGTGGGAGCGTGGAGTGAGCTGGGAGAGCAGAGGGGCAGGGCTGGGCCTGGCGTGGCCCTGGCACAGACAGGCCTGGGCTGGTGTTGGAGGCTGCCTGGATGCTGCAGGACTCGGCTGATCCTTCTCGCTTTTTTTCCTTTTTCTTTTTTTTTCCATTTTGGATTTTTATTTTTTTTTTTTTTTTACTAAGGAGTCGTCTGTTTCAAACGATGAGATGATTTTTCTACCTGTGTTGAACTCGCAACTCTCGGTGATTTTATGCCAGAGCTGTTGATGTTTGTCTTCCCAGGGGCCTTCCTGCTCCTCTAAGAGTTTTGGTCTGTCCCAGCTCAACGTGTGCAAGAGAGTTTTGGGTCTGGCCAGAGCATCCAGGGTGGTGACCTGTCCTGGCGTGGCTCTTCCTGTGAGGGCTTTGCCCTTACCGAGGCACCTGTTGGTCTCAGGCAGTTTAATGTATTTATTTTTGATGGCACTTGAGTGGTTCCCGTGGCCCCGGAGATGTTTCTGCTGCAGCTGCACGAGGACTGTTGGAGTGGAGCCACGCAGTGTCCCCTGGACAGCAGCTGCCAGCTGAGGGCTGCCTGTGGGGCTGGGGCTGCCTGGACCCCCCTGAGCATCACTGGCACCAGCCTGGCCTGAGCTGGGACAGGGTTTGGCTGACAGGACAGGGCTGATGGGGCCAGCACAGGCTGTCCCCACACACACACAGACACAGACACGCTTCCTCTGCAGTGACCAAAGGGGCTGGGACAGAATCTCCACTCCACTCCAAGCACTTCTTTCTCCTGTCCTCAGCTTACCCTCTGCATCCAGAGCCACAGCTCACCCCCTCCCCTGCAGCCTCCAGGGCCTGGCCAGCAGCAGGACGGGCCCCTGTGGTGACCAACCCTCCAGGCTCTTGCACTGAGTCAGGTTTACCCCTAAGGGGCAAAGTTGCAAAAAAAAAAAAAAAAACCACCCCAAACCCCAAAGTAATAAAAAGGCAAAATGGCTTTTTGTCCTATAGCGCCGCCTGTGCTGCCGGCCCGGGCTGGGGCTGCTCTGGGAGCCCTCGGTGTGACCGGCCCTGCTGCAGCCAGGCCCCGGGGGGGCAGCCAGTGCTTTCCTCTGCACTTATTTTACGTCGATTTGTTTATAAATAAAAGGATACCAAGTTCCTCCCCGCTGTTTGTGCAATGACGGCAGCGCCAGGCTGAGCCCCGGCCGGGAGAGGAGCACAGGGAGGGGCAGTGGGGGCTGGACAGGACTGACCACCAGGACTGAACCTGGGACTGACCCCCAGACTGATCCCTGAGACCGATCCCTGGGACTGATCCCTGGGACTGACCCCAGGACTAATCCCTGAGATTGACCGCTAAGACTGACCCCTGGATTGATCCCTGGGACTCACTCCCTGAGACTGACCCCCGGGCGCTCCTCCGGGAAGGATGCACACTCAAAGGGTGACAGGATGGAATGACCCGGGGGTCATTGGTGATGCTGGTGAGGGACATCGTGTCCTCCCTGTGTCCACCCACCCGAGGCAGCCCCAGGCCGACACAGCCTGTCCTCGCTGTGCTGCTGGTGCTGACAGAGGCTTTGGCAATTCCTTGTTCCAGTCGAGTTTGAGGGGAATGTCCCCCTCAGCCGAGCCCCTGAACCCATCACTGCCCACAGCCCTCAGAGCCCCGAGTCCCTCACCCTCTCCCCAACAGACCATTGCCATCAGCACAGACCCACAGGAGCTGCTAAAGGCTGCCAGGGGCTGCTCCATCCCACCTGGCCAGGCCCCACCTGGGGCTCAGCAGGGCTGGCCCCATGATGAGGGTGATGAATGATAGGGTCAGGGGTGATGTGCTCAGAGCCGTGGGTTTGTGTCCCAGCTTGAGCTGGAGCACCCGTCTGGTGACATCCTGGTGGCAGGAGAAGGCAGGTGAGGGCACCCAGCCCCAGGGAGGGCAGTGAGGTGGGTGCTGGTCAAGGTCCAGCAGCAGGGGAGGGGGCAGAAGGCCCCAGGTCTCTCCTTGCAGGCCCAGCTCTGCTGCCCCCGGGGCTCCTGTGCAGGTGACTCCTCCTGGGGCCACCTGTCACAGCACAGGGACCCCACTCAGGCTCCTGGGGCTCACCTGTGCCAGCACCTTTCCCCCAGAGCACTGTCCCTTCAGGGACTGCAGCACAAATGTCTGTGCCCTCCCCTGGCAGCACAGCCTGTGGACAGCTGGACCCATCCATGTTTTGGGCTGGGACTGGGCTCTCGGGGCACAGCAGTGCTTGGGTGAGGCCCCAAAGCCACCCAAGTCCCAAACCTCTGTGACAAGCCCCCTGATTTATCCGTAAAATTTCACTGCATCTTCTTTAACTGCTCATTTCTGTTGAAATACTTCCAAGCTGTGGAGGAGAGGGGTAGGACAAACCCTTCTGGGGCAGCTCAAAGCCATTTTCTGCCCTGCAAAGCCTGCAGACTCAGCCCAGGCTCCCCAGGTTTCTCCACTGCTGGAAGAACTCCAGCTCCACAACTTCAGAGATTGGAGCTCCATGTCTAAACCCATCTGTAAATACAGCTCACAAATTTTTGGTAACTTAGAGGGGATTGATTAAAGATTGGGCAGTTTTGTGCTTCAGTCTTTCCCTCCGAGCAGGCAGGAACAGAGCAGGCTCAGAGCTCCTTACTCAGTTTGTTACAAATGAGCTTTAATGACCAAGTCAGTTGCACGGTTTTGGCTAAAACAAATATTTCAGGAGAAAAAAAAACCAAACACAGTCGTACTGCAGCCGAGGGAGGATCTCACCCTGCCCCAGGAGCAGCCAGGGCAGGGCAGGACTGGGCAGTAGCAGAGCACTCACTGCAGCTCAGGAATTCCTGCACAGCAGCTGCAATTGGCACACCAGGAATGCTCCAAGCTCTCCAGGCTCACAGCAGCTTTACAGGGAATATTTAAAACAACTGAGGACTAAAGCAAGGGGTGGCTGGGGAGGAAGGATATCACTAAGGAGGGACAGGGGTTGGTTTGGTGGCTCAGCCAGGTGTGACCGTGCAGCTCTCCCCAAACTCCAGAACTGCTGCAGTCTGAGTGTGCGACATCAGAGACAATTTTCCTTCCTTCCTTTGCCCTCAGTCACCCGAGGCCACACACACAGGGTGTTCCAGGGCAGCAGCAGGCAGGGAACCAAACCCCCTCAGCACTGCACAGCGACACCCAGCACAGGAAACACCCAGGGCAGGGTAAGGAACAACCTTTGGGAAGTGCAGGAGCACGGGACACGCCACCCCAGCGTGGAAAAAAAAAAAAGGCAACAAAAGGCTCCGCTTCAAATCCATGAAAAAGCACCAGGAGCTGCTGTGCCCCAGGCCAGGGACACAGTTCAAGGCAGCAGTGGAAGTGGTTCAGTGGTTCACTCTGTTCTCACCTCCCCCTTGATGCAAGGGGTCGGAGTTTCCCAGCCCCAGGAGCAGCTCCAGGAGCACTGCTGGCACAGGGAGGGCAGCTTTGTTCTCCTGCTCCCCACAACCTGATCCCAGTTCATCACATCCCTGCAGGGACACCTCAGCCAGAGCTGAGCATGTTCCACAGTAACACTATTCCAGGAAGATCTTCCTGGTTTACAAATTCATAGTGACAATGAATGCACCGAGAGCACCAGTGCCAAAGGTTTGCAAATGCTACTGAAAAAAAAAATGAAAACAAACCAAAAATCATCCCCTTCCCCTGAAAAAAAAAATAAACCCCAAACTAAAAAGGCTGCATGAAGCTGCCCCAGAGTCCTCTCTGCAGCACAGCCCAGCTCAGACACTAAAGCCAGCCCCCAAAATCTTGTGCCATCCATAATTTCACCAGTAAATAAAGACTGAGGAGGGAGCAGAAGGACTGGAGAAAGCAACTCCACTGTCAGTGTCCAGGGCACCCTGATGCCTGCACTGGGAAGGATGTGTTGTGCCATGGGATTTCCCTCAGCACAGCAAATCCCACACCCCAGTTTGCTTTGACCTCCAGGCTGGTGCAACTGAAGGAACTGAAGGAAGTCTGGAGAGGTCTCTGTGAACTCTCCTCCACAAATAACCCAAGATCTATATAGAAAATGAAGGAAGGACAGGAAAGCTGAGGAAATAAGGGACAGGATCTCAGAATGAAAATTATAAACCCATAAGTTAGGAAAGCCCAAAGCTGAGGGTGTTGAAGCTACTGCTGTAAGAACACCTGGAAAACCTAATGGAGACTCCTCTCTGCAGCAGGGACACACCTGGAGAGGAAAAGAGAAAAGGAACAGGAATTAGTGACAGGGAAGAGCCACAGGCTGGTAATGCACAGCACTGGAGGCAGAGTCTGACACGAGAGCCCTGGAAGGAGCCCTGAGCCAGCTCAGGGGTGTCTGTCACCTTTCCAGGGGCACTGTGGCTCCACCCAAGGCTGTGACCTGCTCCCCTGGAGCTCCTCCCACACACCCACAGGGCACAGGGAGTGAGCCCTGCTCAGCACCAAATCAACATTTTCATCCTGCTGCAGCCCCAAGGGAGCTGGGCTGGGGACACTGCCACCCTCCTCACGTGGGGACAGCCTCCAGGCCACATCAGGGGACACTGTCACTGAGACCAAGGTTCAGAGTATCTTTAGATAAAAATTTACAGGCAGGATTCTTCAATTCTTGGTGTTTACCCAGCTGAGGAACAGCCCAGCACCCCCAGCAGTCACATCTAGTGCCAGTCCTGTCCCCAGGGATGGGGAGGTGGCCTGTGACAGGCTGGGGCTGGCCCTGCTCTCCCTCTGCAGGGCACTCTGAAGTGTCACTTACACCAAGGGAAGGGCTGGAGCCTTTCAGTGCCCCAGGGGTGTGTGCAGACACTGCTCAGCTCCTGCAAAACCCCCACACAAAGCAGCCAGAGCAGGTGTCACATCCATTATTACCTCCTGCACACAGGGAGAATGCAAATTTGAAGTCTGCCAGTTTTACTGGTGCAGCCTGAGTGCCAGTTTTTAGTGTCTTCTCCTTCCCAGGATTGTGTACATCCAGTTTCCACATCCCTGTGACACCTGCAGCTCTTTACAGACCAGAGCTTGAGCCTTAGATCTGACAGGAACTGCTGTCCCAGGAGATGGACACAATGGATATTTCCAAGATGTTTTTTTTACAATGGTGAGGTCCCCTGAAATACTGAATTTCCTAAACCCAGGAACCCCCTGCCCAGCTTTGCCCCTATTTTCAGGAGTGTGTGCTCCACTGGTGCTTTTATCTGACTCTAACCCTGAATTCCTCTGTGTGTGTCTGTATTTTATTGTATTTTATTTGCTAAGGGGACACTCATCCCCAGCTGTTACACAGACAGAGGCACCACCCAGCCCTCAGCAGGGCTGGAGCACCAGCACATCTCGTGGTGTGAGAAATAATGTGCAAGGCAGATGTCAGGAACAAAAACCAGGCAAGAACTCTCTTCCAAAAAGAAGAAGTTGAGACATTACCAGGAATCAGTCATGATTTGCTGAAGGGAACTTCAGCTCTGTTATCTCCAGGTCAGGAGAGCTGCTGCCACTCCGGTCGCTGTAGGTGTCCCTGCAGGAGTGAAAGGTTTGGGTTTAGGGAGCACAAAGTGCTTTACGGGCTGATAATTCATGTGGGATGCTGCAGCACAGGGAAAAGTTTGCCTCCTCTGCTGCAAAGAGCCATTTCAAACTCAAATGTGCAAAAGCAGAGAATTAAAACATCCCTCAACCCTTGGAGGCACTGACATGAGTCTCTCACTCAATTAACTCTTCTGGACCACAGCTGACCACTGTGATGTTCACACCAACACAGGAATCCCACAAAGCCAACACTTTCCTTTTGGCATTTGCATTTCCCTGGGTTTGATAAAGGCACTGCTGATTCCCCTCTGCATTTGGTCTGGTTTTTGTTTAGTGCCTGTCAGCCCCCAGCAACCCCTCCATGTTCTCTGTGAGGAGAACAGGTCAGAACCAAATGGTTGTTACTTGTTGCACAGTCCCAAGATTTCTGCCAAATTCTTCCCAATTGTGCCAAACAGCATTTCAGACAATGGGGAACGGCAGCACCAAGTAACTGCACCATTAAATCCACCCACTCTGGGTTACCCTGCAGGAAGCAGCAATGTTCTCTGACAGCTCTGAAACCCACCTGGGGGAGAGCCTGCAGCCCTTCTGTAGGTAGTGGGTGAGTCTCCCTGCAGAGGCCAGGAGGAGCCCAAAGTATGGGGGTGATGGCTTGATGGGCCTGGAGAGGAACTCGGGGTGATACTGAACACCAACGAAGAAAGGATGCTCTGGGAGGAACAAAAGAAAACATTCACATCAAAGTCTGTCAAGCTGCAGGTGAAATCCTGGCTATGTTGGAGCCCTGATGATGGGGAAGCCTTGACCATTTATTTCCATGACTTTTGTCCATAAATGGAAAGAGACTGGGATTTTGTTTTTACCATCATTTTATGGATGGAATCATTCCCAGACAGTCTGAATGGGTCCCACATTAAAACCTACTCCATTCCCCTCCAAACACTCTCTTGTCCATCCCACACCCACAAACCAACTGCTTTAAGGACTCACCTTCCAGCTCAACCACTTCCATCCGCTCTCCCTCCTCATCCTGCCCCACAAACTTCAGACCTTGCTCTTCAAAACACTTTTTCAGCTCTGGATTGACCTAGAACACCAGAAGCAAGAACAAGCCATGATTTCTTGTGTCTGGATTACACAGGAAAGCTCAATACCCACATGAGCATTTTTACCTCAAATCTGTGTCTGTGTCTCTCTTCCAAGAAGTCATGATCTCCATAGAGCTTCCCTGCAGCAGAGGGAAGATGTTCCTTAGGGCAGTGATCACAGCTTTTAACACATCCATCTGATCAGCATCCTGCAGAATCTGCCACTTCTGGAGGGATTGAAATTCCCTGATCCCCATTCCCCACCAGAGCAGCTGCTTCAGCATCCCCAGGTCTCACTTCCCCATCCCAGCCACCCCCAGGAAACATTTCCAGCAGAGGAAAGAAGGGCCTTACTCATGATTGAATTCTTGGTTTGGAAGAGTGTCCTTCTCTTGCCAAGCCTCATTGTCCCACCCATTTGCCCAGGGTTATGTTCTGGCATGTCTATGACCTGTGGAAAGAATTCAGAGGGAGGTGAGAATCAGGGAGGAATAACAGTAACAGGCAGACTCTGAGACATTAAAGAAAAAAAAAAATCCCAGCAATATTCATACAAAAAGCCAAGGGAACCAGCCCAAGGAGCACTGTCTTGCCAAGGCAGACCAGCAGATCTAGGTTAGCTGGTTGAGTTGTCCAGTACAGTATACATGGGAGGTTTGTGGATATTCAGGAAACTTTCACATAGAAAATGGCCTCAGTCAGAGCTGACACACATTGCACACACCAATGCTGTGCTGTTCACTGAATTGCACGTTAAACAAGCAAGCAAAATTATGGAAACAAAACCCCCAGATCAGAATTGCTTACTCTTTGATAAATAATACCATAAGCTGTTTTTTGATAACTTCCTCGCTTTGAGCAGCATTTTAAATTAGAGCAAAAGCCAATCATTGTGGTGGACCCTGGACCAGAAACACAGAGCCTTCCACACACACTCCAGGAATTCAGGACTGTCTGTAGCTGTCATACAACAGTTTGAGTGGAAAGGGATCTTAAATCCCATCCAGTGCCACCCCTGCCATGGCAGGGACACCTCCCACTGTCCCAGGGTGCTCCAAGCCCCAATGTCCAACCTGGCCTTGGACACTGCCAGGGATGTGCAGGCAAGTCTAGTAAGGATATCACAAGTAAATCACCAAAAACTCACCACTGGATGAGTAGTTTTGGGGTCAAACTCTGTCGAGTTGGCATCTGCAATGTAAAGTTCAGAAATCAGAACCACCCAGTGGCTTCACGCCCTGACATCACCTGCAGGACCTGCCCCAGGAGCAGCTGCTCCTCATCCTCAGCTGTGCACAGAACACCCCAGGCAGCAGGAACAGAGCTCTCAGCACTGTTTGTTACCAATTTCAAAGGCTGCAGCCTTTGATAACCCACCCTCATTCAAGAAAAACAAATGTTCAACAGCTTCAAATACAGAAATGAGGGCAGGGAGGGGGAAAGGAGCAGAGTGGTCTGAGAAACTTCTTTTTTCCCCACCCTCCCTACTGCAGAGAATCAGGAGCCAGGCTGAGAACTCCATTTAGGGAGTTCTGTTAACAAGGAAACTCCACTCACTGAAGGAGCTGCAACTGCTGGCTGGCTGAACTTCCTTTTGGGAGCTGCAGCTGCTGAACTGCTTTTTGGGATCCATTCCCACTGCCTGCAGTGGAAATTTGGGATGCTCAGGTGTTTAATTCAGGAGCTGAACCTCATGTGAAGCAATAGGAAGCTTTCTGTCATTATAAGCATGACTTATTCCATTGATTTTTATTTAAATATGGTAAGGAAAATGCTCTTTTTACTTTGAATTAGCAAAAGAGAGAGGGACTTTTTACAGGTCTAGGTAAAAAAATTAAACCAACCTATGAAAAATTTAAACTCACAGGTATCTAAACAAATCACAGAGATTACCTCAAGCAACTCAAGAAATGAGCAAAGGCAGGGAGGGTTTTGTGCCATTACCTTGCCAACCAAGGACACTGCGAGCAAACTCCACCACAGCCAACTGCATTCCCAGACAGACTCCTGTGGGAAGGCAGGACATGGATCAGGGCAGGGCAAGGACCTCTGAGCCACACAGACCTTCACAGAGTGTCCTGAGCCACAGGAAAACCTGGGTGAGGCAGATCTTGGACTGGAATTTAGGGGTCTGTAGCCCTGACAAGTTTTCCTTCCCTCCCTTTGCCATCCCCTCTGCTCACACACCAGCTCAGTCTCACCACAGAAATGCAGTCACGGATTTCTTGGTGCCAAGATCACCAGGGGCTGATCTGAAACATCCCCAGACTTCTCTCCCCTCACTCCAGCCTCCCTGCCAGCACATCCCAGCCAACCCTGACCACTGCAGAGCTGACCAGGGATGAGGCTGCATCCCCAGCTCAGCCTTCCTCAGACAGCTGCCTGCAAACCTGCCCATCCCACACACCAGAGACAACCAGGGAGCTCCTGCTGCAACCACTGAGGCTGCTGTTCAACCTCCTTTCCCCTTTGCTTTATTTCTTCTTACCTAAGAAGGGTTTTTTCTGTTTTCTTGCCCAGGAAATGGCTTGAATTTTGCCTTCTGTCCCTCGAACACCAAATCCACCAGGAACCAGAACTCCGCTGCGTGAGGGTGAAAAGATTCCATTCAGCATGGAATTTGGCTGCCCCAAACCATACTTATCACTTCTCTCCCCTAAAATCATGTTTTTGCAAGACTTCTCCCCTGAAAAGGGCTCTGAAGCAGCCACGTGGCTGCAGCAGTTTCCACATTACTTCACAGAGTTGTCACATAAAGCAGAATTTACAGGGAAAGATTTTATAAATGCCAATTTTACCTTCCCGAAGAGAGATCTTGAGTATTTTGCAGGTGACCACACTGAAATGCTTCGTGCTGTGGGACTCACAGCCCAGCACCAAACGTGTTTGCAAACACATCACCCAGCCAGGCCCATGCTGAGGAAGCCTCGGGCTACAGTGTCAGGCTGTGCTGGGCTGCACCCCAAACCGTGCAGGAGGTTCTTTCTTCTCATCTCACTCAAATCCTGCCACCCTGAGGGGTAACAGCCCCCTCTTGTTCTTGTTTTTGTGCCAACTCATGGCACTCCTTTGATACTAAGGATAATAATAATACTATTCCCCCCTCTCACACTTTATTTCTGAAGAACTTGTCACCCCATTCCCACCTTCCATTCTCACCCTGGCTTTAACAGCCTTCACCAGATCTTTTCTTTCCCCTGATTTTCTCTCACAGCTCTCCCCTGATCACACAGGTGTGCATTCCTCACCAGCACAATCATTTCCCCCACTGCTGCCTTTCACCACCTCTGTCACTTATTTAACAATTCTCCTTTTAACACCTTATCCTCAATGCCCCCAGGGGTGTTTGGGGCCTTGTCAGATCGTGCTGGCAAGTCTCCAGTGAGGCCCTTGACTGCGGAGCTGTCAGCAGCAGCAGGTTTATCACAAATTCTCCAAGGAGAAAGGGGCACAGCAGAACTTACTCAGCACCACAGAGCTTCTGCCAGGCCTCGTGGTACCTCACAGGCTCCTCCTGCAGAGTGTCTGGCTCCAAGTCAGCAGAGTCAATGTACTGGGAAAAAAAAGAACAAAATAAAAAAAAAAAAAGGATGATGAGATATTGCCACAAGAGTGTACAGGACTTCCTGAGTTCTCATTAAATTAAGACAGCATCATTCCTCCTGGATTTGTTGCCTAGTGGATACTTCAGGTTTTTTTCTGGGCTGATTTCCCATCTGTTGGCCAACAAAACTACTTTCCTCATCACCCTGCTCTTGGTGCACAAACAGAGCCCAGGATTTCTCTGTCCTCCCCTCTCAGCAGCTCTGCTGGGACTTTACACCAAGTCCCTGAGGCTGCAATGTTAAATGTGAGGTGTTAATGCAGCACAGCAAGGTGGGAACACGGGGCTGTGCACACAAAACCACCACACAGAGAGGAGAAAGAACCATCCCTCTCTCATCAAATAAACATTTTCTTCAAGAGGCACTGAAGGAGAAATAGGATATGGTGAAACACAGGCTGCTGTAATTAAAGGGTGTTACGACAATGGAAACAAACCCTGCAATTTTTCCATTTTCTCATCTCCAGTATTCCAGTACCTCTGAACTTCTGGACGTTCTGGCAGGCTGCTTTAAACCCTTTAAAAGAACTGTTTTGTCCTTCTTTTCTTTTTTGTTTGTTTGTTTCTTGGAAGTTGCAGAACTACCCAACAGCTCCTTAACTAACTACAACTATGCAGTGCACAAGGCTCACTTCATCCCTGAGCCACTCACACAGAGCTGTGCCAGGGAATACCCACAGGGTTTGCACTTCACCAGCCTCACTTGTTCTTGCTAATTTTCACCTCTACTGATTTTGGAAGTTGAAAGGAAACCCTGACTTAGATCAATACTGTTAAAAAGCAACCACCTATTCCCATGACTTACTGACATCATGAAACTGCTGCACATTTAGGAGTCTATTGAAATAAAAATAAAATTTCTGGGAACAGGTACATATTTCACCTCTTCAGAGCATCCAGCTATGACCAGGACCCCTAAAAGCATCACTGCAGCCAAACCAGCATGAAAACATTAATAAAGCCTGAGCCAGGAGCATCATAAAACCTGAGTGCCACAAGGTTAACAGCAACAAACCCCAAAAAGAATCACTTGCAACAAGTGTCAGAGAAATTAAAGCAGAGAGTGCCCTTCTCCCACTCCAGACACCTCATGCAGCTCACAGGAGAGGCTGCTTTGCCCTGAGGCTGGTTTAGGCTCTGGTAACAGCTGTTTTAATGCTGTTACCCATCAAAACAGCTGTTTTGATGCAATTGGGATGTTCACTGGCTGAATCACTTCTCCCTTTCTCTCAGTGGGCTGGTGAAAATCTCCATCAGGATGGGCAGCACTGTAGGTGGGAATAGGACAGGGGAAGGTTTTTTTTACCCCACACAGACCCATCCCTACCTTAATGTCAAGTTTGTGGTTGATGGCCAGGGCAGAGTGCTCCAGGGCTTTGATGACAGAGGCATAGGAGTCAGAAAACTTGGTGTATTTGCCCACCAGTGCAATGGAGCATGTCTCAAGTAGACGGTCGTACCTACAGAACACCAGAACAGGTTATTATTATTATTATTCCAGCAGGAACAGGAGAGGGATGGAAATCACTCCCATTCTCTTCATCTTTCCAAGGAATAACCAGCTGTGTGCTCTCCTGACGTCTTTGGAAGAGTGACCTTTTATAATTATTAGGATTTAGAAACATCAAAGCGAGATCAAAACCAAAACAACGGCTGAGGGAAAACAGTTGCAGCAAGCTACACATAAATTAACTCATCTCCCCTGATGATGAAAAGCCATTTCTGAGCAGATCCAAACTGCCTTTTCAGGAAGCTGCATGAGATTCAAAGGCTGCAGTGGAGTCCTAGCAGAGGATCAAAGCACATGTTTGTACTGCACAGACTCTTCCCACGCTGCTGATGGATTCAGATCAGCAGCTACAAACACAGAAAGCATTTCTGGACTCCTAAAGGCTGTACTGCCCACACTGTCAAATCCCCAGCACCTGGGGATTCACACAGCTCTCCTGGCTGCAGCCAAGGGTTTGTTTGAAGTTTTAGAATTGCTGAATATCTTCAGCCCAGCTGCTGAGCAAGGGCTCTCCCCACCAAAAGGAAATGTTATTGACATAAGGGCTGGCTTATGTCAGGCACAGAAATAAAGGAAAGCATCTAGATGTTGAAAATTAATTTCTTATAAAAACAAACATATTTAAGGCTTCAGTTGACATTCAAGCCCTTTCTGAAGAGACTCTATTCACTATTTCCCCATGAGCAGTGAGTATATGCCTCACAAGAAAAAAACCCCAGTGTCCAAGGAGTCTCAGAACAGGTACCAAACACTTGTCTCACTTGCCTGAATACACACTCAGAAATATTCTTTATTGACATTCCTGACATCTCCATATAGCTACAAAAGGATTTCAACACTTTGTAATGACACTGAGAGGGTTTTTTTTATAAAAAGGGAAGGCAGAGCTGTCCAGCTTTTAATTACTTCAAGCTGGGTTTGACTCAGACAGTACAATTCCAACATAAGATAAGGATCTCACTAAGTTTATCTCACAGGATTTTATGAAGAAAAGGCTGAGGGAATTGGAGTGATTCAGCCTCAAGAAGAAAAAGCTCCAGGGAGACTTTATGGCAACATTCTAGAAAGAGGATTTATGAAAAACATGGGGAAAGAGAAAGGCTTTTTAGTAGGGTCTGTTGTGCCAGGACAAGTGGTGATGGTTTTAATCTAAAAGAGGGGAGATTTAGGCTGAGGGAGATACAAAGATGAGATTTTGTACAATGAGAGTGGGGAGGCACTGGCACATCTACAGCAGCTCTGGGTTCCTCACCTTGGAAACACTCAAAGCTTGGATGAGTTTGAGAAAACTTTTTGGGGCTCTGACCAAAAGGAAAAAAAAAACCAACACGAGCATGTAAGAACCCTTGAGGAACAGGAAATAACACTCATCATCTCACACAACCCACAAGAAAGAACATAAACCAGTCCTGAAGTGTGCAGCTCACCTGTCAGCCATCTCCTTCCACTTCATGAGCATCCTCCTGGGCTGCCTCTCGATGGGAAGGTCCAGCCTGTGCCTGAAGTAATCCACAACTCCCTGCTCCTCCAACAACAGAGGAACCCGGTAGATGGAGGAGACATCATGAACACAAATGACCTGTCCATGAAATAAAGGTGTCATTAAAACACAGCCCTCCACTGCCATATACTCATTTTCACTCTGATATTCAGTGTTCTATCTCTAGCAGAAAACCATACAACCACCTAAACTTCCAGTAACATATCAATAGCTTAATACTGGTATCTTTAAGCTTGAAAAAGCCATTTTTCAGCACTCCCAAGGCATTTCTGCTCCTTGGGAAGGGCTGTGACACAGTGACCCAGCACATTCTGTGAGCAGCACACAGCAAAGTTCAAAGAACACTCCGGAGATTCCTGTGATACAGAATCCCACGTGAAGCTGCACAGCTTCCCCTTTCCCACCACTGTCCTCCCCAACCAGGGCTCTCAGTCCGACTGAAACCCAGGGAATTCTGTCACCCCAGCACAGAACACATTTTAAAGGGTGTCCTTTATAAAATTTAGGATTACACAATTATGTGTAAAGAATTCTCAGGTCGGTGAGGGAAATCTGCATCAACAGTTCTAGTTCACTGAAATGGGAAAAGATGGCTCAGGACAACTGTTACCTGCCCATTAATAATTAATATTATTTATTAATATTTAATATATAATTAATAATGAACCTGTACTTTAAGGATCCTAAACACACTGGCAAAACCCTTTTTAAATCCCCATTTCTACTGACTCAAAAGAAAGCAGAGTTCAACACTTGTACCAGTCAAACCCCCCTGGCTGCACATTTTCCTCTTTTACCCTCAGTGCTGTTCACTTCTCAATCCAAGTGCAGCCAGAGCTGCAACTACACAGAACTGCACTAAACTGCCTGGACAGGGACAAGAGCCAACTTATTCTGAATTCCTGGCAAACAGGAGGTAGATATTTTACTGATGACACATCAACATTATTGCCATTATTGCATATAAGCACAGCAGTGAAATGCTTGAAATTGCAGGACTCAAGTTTGGTCTTGCTGTAGAGAGAATTAATAAAAAATTACTTGACAGAACTTGGGATTGTGAAGTTATACTCAGTCTTTCAGAAAAATACAACATTTTGAAGCTCCAGGTGGATTGGAAAGTGCTAATAATACTCAGCCTAAATACTTCTGACTATTTTCCAAGAGCCAACTTAGATTGTGTTGTGAGTCTCAGTATAGAAAGAATGGTGCAAACATGGAATTTGTGCATATCACAATCTTGAAGTGAAGCAATGCTTCTCCCTAACACCATTTCAACCTCTCTGAAATCCCTCCTCAAGAATTCTTGAGCAGAAGAATAATATTGTGAAAAGAGTAGTGTATGAAGTACAGTCATCTATCCTTTAATTCTGGGCAATCTTTTCACTTCTAAATACTGGAAAATCTCATTGTTTTATGTTCTCAGAAGGAATGTGGAAGTACAATTAAGGTCAAAACAGCAATACAGAAATCATCTTGGATTCCATAAAATTCTCTAACCTTACACCAACCACCTCACAAGAAAACCTAGGTGCAAAAAGAATTGGTTTAGCAACAGTTCCATGTGTCAGGAAGGGAGGTAAGACAAAGCAGCAAATGAATTATGCAGCTACCAAAACACAGAGCTGCAACTGCTGCACTCAGACAAAACTCCCCTCAGCATCTGACAAACAGCTCCAATATTTACTGCAGGGAAGCACAGACAGCAACCCTCACCTGTTCTGGTTCAACATGACAGAACATGGAAATCTTCTCTTTTACTGAGGTATCCAGTGGAGTGGAGCACCTGCAAACAATCTGACAGAGCAGCAACATCAGGGTAGTGACACAAAACAGAAATACTCAGGCATTTATAAAACAAACCTCTAAAAAGAACTGTCTCTGTGATTTGAGAAAAAAAAAAAAAAAAAACTCCATTTCTTTTCCTTATTTATCACCACTATAAAAGAGCTCACAATTTAAGCATTACTTAGACAAGAGTGCTGTTTCAACATGCCAGATTTTCACATTCAAAGCCATGGAACACAAACCTTACCAGATCTGGTGAGAGCCCAAGACCCCTGAGCTCACGGACACTGTTCTGGGTGGGTTTGGTCTTCTGCTCCCCTGTGGAGCTTGGCTGGGCAGAGAAGAGCAGTTGAGGTGTCAGATTGTGACCAGCAGCAATGATTCAGCAGGTTAATCAGGACTCTAAGCCATCTCACAAAAATTTTGACTCAGTTCTTGGACAATCCACATGAACTTCACATAGTCCATTTCAATCCCCAGGACTAAAACCAACAGCAAGTTCCAATCTGCCCACTGGAGTGCAGGAAGGAGAGGGACAGAGAGCCTAAGGCTTATCCACTGCTCCTAATATTTTGTATTTCTAATTTTCCACTGTAAATTACCTGGCCATGATAAAAGGGGAGAAAGGGAGATGAGAACAAAGATTGATCTGCACTCCATAATTATCAATTTGCTCTGTCAAACCCAGTTCAGTCTGACAAGCTCATGCTGCATTTCTGCAACTCCCAAGCCTTTATTACATGTTTAGACCCTTTGAAAAGTTCCTGTACAATGCCTGTAAGACTTTTTAAATACATAAGCACATAATCTCTGAATTTCTGCCAGATGTTTATATACACACATAAATACAAAAATAACAACACTTAAGAGACACAGCATTCCAGAAACACCTATTTAGGAAATCCTGGACTGAGGAAGCAACTGAGCACCTGGATGTTTTTGGGTCCTTACCTGGGGAACCAGACTGACGTGGATGTTACAGAAATTCTCCCTCTTGGCTTTGAACTGGAACTGGCGGAAGGCCTCGATGAAGGGCATGCTCTCGATGTCACCCACGGTGCCCCCGAGCTGGGGACACACACACACAGGGAATTAAAGCTACTGCCAAAACAGCACCTGGTGAAGGTGCACACTAAAGACATGGAAATGTACCTAACACCTCCCCAGCACATCCCTTTGATTGCCTAAAGGAGCATCAACACCAACATAGCTTTCTCTCAAGGGGCAGCTCCAATCCCTGCTCTGGGCCAGGGACAGCAGCCAGGGCAGGGCTGGAGCTGGGCCAGGGCAGGCTGAGGCTGCAGAGCAGGGAAAGGCTCTTCCCCCAGAGGGTTCAGGCACTGCCCAGGCTCCCCAGGGAATGGGCACGGCCCCGAGGCTGCCACAGCTCCAGAAGCCTTTGGGATTGAGCTCCAGGGATGCCCAGGGGGGATTGTTGGGGGCTCTGGGCAGGGCCTGGGGCTGGCCTGGATCATCCTGGTGGGTCCCTTCCAATTCAGGATCTTCTGTTACTCTATTCCACTCAAAGCACCAGGATTTACCAGCTCTATGCAGTACTTTCACAGCTTGCAATCTACTCCAGGTACTATTCTACCTTCATCATTTCCCCACAAATCAAAAAGATCAAAAATCCCACAAGAAAATCAGCTTCCTCTATGGGCAGCACCTCTCCAGAGACATGAGGTTGACCTCTATTTTCTCTACAGAGAAAAGAGTTAGATGTGAGAATTATGATTTACGAACATTAGGTGGCACTGAGAAGCAAAATTTCTGTTGAGTTTTATGAACTATATAGAGCGGACACACTCAGGAACAGGTACAAGACCACACTTGGAGCCTCCCAGGCCCTGTCAGACAGCACCTCCTTGGTCCTTCAGACCTGGGCTTGTGATCCTGGCACAGAAATTGGCACCCAAGCTGCAGGCAGAGTCCAAGTCACCACGACCTGGGCTCTGTGACAAGCCTTAGCAAATGCCAGCAGCCAGCTCAGCAGTGTCCGAGCCTTTGCCTTCCTCCATCTCCTCTTGGCAGCAGAATGTTCCATAAACACACTGCAAACTGCCACCACTAACTTGTGCCATTCCCTGCCCCATGTCTGTGTCTGAACTGGTCACTTTGAGGAGTTTCCAGAGGGGGATTTACCTCCCCTGAAAGGAGAACCAGGAAGAGGCTCCAAGGAAGGTTTTATCCACCAAGGGAGAAGAGGGCACAGCACAATTAACTCAGACAGGCAAATTAAGTTAGAAGAGCTAAAAAAATTCATTCTGTAGGTTAATTCATAGAATATCCTGAGCTGGAAGGGACTCAGTGAGTCCAGCCCCAGAGCCCCCACCAACCCCACCCTGGGCACCCCTGGAGCTCTGTGGCAGCAGCAAAGCTGGTGGGGCAGTGGGATTTCCCTCCAGGACAGGGGACAAGGACAGCCTGGGCCATGGGCTCGTTGTGGAGCTGCCCTTGACAGCTGCAACTGAGGGACTCTGAAACAATTTTCATTTCCCACCGGTTTGCTGAAGCAGGGAGGCAGCAGGAGTTCCTGTGGACATTGGTGCTGAGCTCAGAGGTTTCCTCAAAGCTTTGATCTCTTGTAGCTGAGCCTTCCCTTGGGATCTGAGCTGAGGATCTTGGAGCCACAGAACAGCCTGAGCTGAGGGACCCACAGGGATCACCCAGCCCAGCCCCAGGCCCTGCCCAGAGCCCCCAACAATCCCCCCTGGGCATCCCTGGAGCTCAATCCCAAAGGCTCCTGGAGCTGTGGCAGCCTCGGGGCCGTGCCCATTCCCTGGGGGAAGAACTCTTCCCTGCTCTGCAGCCTAAATCTCCCCCTGACACAGCTCCTGTGGGACTGCCCCTCATGAGACAGCTGCAGGTTGCAATTTAAGACATTTAGAGTAAATGAAGTTAACAAGGGGAATTTTTAACACATTCAATAACAATAAAAGTTGAACATTTCTGTAAATATGCATAAAGATCAGTTTACTGCACACAAGAAACAAAACTACCTATTTTTTTTTTTAAGGTACAAACCTCAATCACACAAACTTGGGGCTCAATGCCATCTTCATCCACAGGAATCCGTGCCTGCCTCATTACCCATTCCTGGATGGCATCTGTGATGTGGGGAACAACTGGAAAAGAAAACCCAGGCAAGGGTTAAAGCCCCCACACATGTTTCTCCCTCTTAACTCATTACAGAGCAAATTATTGACAATCACTAGCCAGTGCTTCCCACAGGGCTTGAGCAGAAATTTGTGCCTTTAAAGAGCTATGCATTTTTGAAGTGATTATTCTTGGCTGTGATTTTCAAGTGCCTTGGCAGGAAATGGAACCCTGCCTTAACTTAAACACATGTAAGCAACATTTCCCGTAAGCTGAAAGATTCAAGCACAAACTGTTCTTCGCTCTAAGCAGAGAAAGTGACTCTGTTTTTAACTGTCTGTAAAAGCCCTGATGTCAACCAGCTGTGGAGGGTGGCTAAAAAGAGAAGGGACTGATCTGATACTCACAAATCCTTTGGGTTTTTCTAATGACATGAGTTAACAAAAGCATTAAACATTTGAAACAGCCAACAAACAACCCCAAAATGCATTGGTGTGAAGTCTGTTCACATTTATCACTGGGTACATCAGACAGCTGGACTCCAGCCCAGCACAGCCCAAACACAAGCAGGATGGTGCAGAGCCTCAAATGAAGATGAAAGGCAGGGCTGAAACGCATGAAAGGAGTTTTTGCATCACCTTGGACCGTTTTGCCGAGATAATCTCCCTTCCTCTCCTTGTTAATGACATACTGGTAGATCTTGCCCGTGGTCAGGTTGTTGTCTTTGGTGAGTCGGATATCGAGGAAACGCTCGTAGTTCCCAAGGTCCAGGTCCACTTCCCCTCCATCATCCAGCACAAACACCTCCCCTGCAGGCACAGAAACACGCACAAATCATGCCCGTGGAAGAACTCAATATAAGAAAACTCCTTCCCTGTTACTTTTGGTCTTAGAGGGGCAACACGTTGCGATGTGGGTGCAGACCCTCACAGAGGACAGCAGGCAGCAGCAGGTCAAACATGGAAGGTTCTTTATTATCTGACCCCAATTCTACTTATATACACTTTTTACAGAGGACCCAGATTGGCCCAAGGAGGTCACAACCTCCTGACTCCATTGGTCACTATGACCATCAGTCAAGTTCTCTCTCAGAGAACAACTTTGCAAAACACACTGATAAATTCTAAGAATACATATTGTTAACGTGAAGCAGCGTGAGGAAGCTGCTGCAAAGGTTCAAACACTTGAAAGCAAGAAATGCAGGGGCGACACTTCCCTGATTGCCACACCAAGTTTAAGAGTGGCAAACAGAACTAAAAACCTTTTATAATGGAGAGAACCAGCACTGTGGGGACTGACCCCCTTAAGGCAGCAGCCAGAACAGGCCAGAGCACATCTGAGCTGTGGGCTGGGCACACAGGAGCCTCACATACAGCCCGCAGTGCTGTAAGGAGGAGACAATCTTGGGCAAGCCATTCCAGCCCCGGGACCCCCACACCGGGCCCGGGGGGCACTCACCGTGCTCGTACGGGGAGAAAGTGCCGGCATCGATGTTGATATAAGGGTCGATCTTGATGGAGGTGACATGCAGCCCGCAGGACTTGAGGATGGTGCCGATGCTGCTGGCGATGATCCCCTTGCCGATGCCCGAGATGACCCCGCCGGTGACCAGGATGTACTTCATCTGTCCCGCGCCTGGACGCGACACACACCGGCCACCGCCTCAGCGCGGGCTCTGCTGAGGGGGGGAACGCTCCTCAGCGCTGACATTGCTGACAGCGACTCACC
>VWZU01005361.1:8276-37805 GCA_013397095.1 Sterrhoptilus dennistouni | reverse complement strand
CCCGCCCCGGTTCCCCTCAGCGCCTCACCGAGAGCGGGAGCGGTCAGATCACTGAATGAGCTGGGCGGGAAGGGACCTTTAAAATCATCTAGTCCAAGCTGTGACCTAATACCTCCTCATCATGTCCCCAAGTACCACATCCACACCTTTCTTGAACCCTTCCAGGGATGTGGGCTCCACCACTGCCCTGACAGTCTAGGCAAGGACAATCTTTCAGTGAAGAAATTTCCCAATATCCACCCTGAGCCTCCCCTGGCCCAGCCTGAGGCCGTTCCCTCTCCTCCTGTCCCTGTTCCCTGGGAGCAGAGCCCGACCCCCGCGGCTGTCCCCTCCTGGCAGGGACTTGTGCAGAGCCACAGGGTCCCCCCTGAGCCTCCTTTTCTCCAGGCTCAGCCCCTTCCCAGCTCCCTCAGCCCCTCCTGGGCTCCAGACCCTTCCCCAGCTCCCTCAGCCCCTCCTGGGGCTCCAGACCCTTCCCCAGCTCCCTCAGCCGCTCCTGAGCTGGATTCTGTCACTGTCCGTCTCCTTTTCCAGTGTCCGTGTGTCCTGCCAGCACATTTCCCCATGGATGTGTTTTGATATCTCTGTGGGCACCCACGACTGAGTTTGGACATCCCAGCTTTTCCCATTTCATGAGTGGGGCATAAAAAATGTGTATTGTAGCTGAAGGGAAGTCCGTTCTTGTGGAGATGTGTGTAAGCTCGATGTGAGCATTCACTTCAGGAGACACACAGATCCTTTTCTCAGCGCCTCATTAAAGGCCTCAGGGCTTGGACATCCCGTGGTGCTCAGGAGAGAGCTGCACTCAGTGGGAGCTATTGTCAACATTAAATGGTGTGGAATAACAGTGACCCAGAAAAGTCAGATCACAAATATCTCAAGTTATGCAAAATTACATCGGCTTTTTGCAGAAGTGGATGAAGGTGTGTGTGAGTGTGTGTGTTTCACTCTTAATTTTGCCCTCAGTACGTTTTGCCTTGTTCTCAGCTCTCAGTAAAATACAGACTGAATATTTTCCTTTCAGAAATGTGAAGTGAGATGAAATGGATCTGCTCTGTTTATTTAACACGATTTGATTCACAACAAAACAAATTAACTGGAAAACATTGCTGGGAGGGCTGGCATAGCTCTGGGGAATGTTAATGTGTTACTGGGATTAGGCAAGGAATGAATAGACTGGAATCCTCAAACACTCACTTGAACTTCCTTGTAGTTTAGGGGAACTATTTGTACAGGAAAAGGCTTATTATGATGTTACATGTATACATTATTAATGACAGTGATAATAATAAATTATATAATATGTATGATATATACATACAGTTATTCAAGTCAGGACATTCACAGCTTGCAGACAACTAAAAGTCAAGGCATGAGGGTGATTGCCATCTGCCCTACTCCAGATTCACCCTCAGTTCTTACTCTGTGACTGCCGAAGTAGTGATGAAATAGCTCCTGCTGTGATGCAAATATCTTCTGAAAGGCTTCTTCAGTGGTTTGGGGTGGAAGTTCTTTCTTAGTAATGCAGGTGTGTATTATCTGATGTAGGATGCTGGACTTCCTTTTATAGAGGTGACTGTAAAAATCCCCATTTTTAGGTTTTCCTAATCAACTCCCATCAGCATGTGTATTAAAACCAGGATCTAGTGCCAGCCAGGCCTTGGAACACACAGAGGAGATTGTTCTACATTTGGTTTCCACTGTGTGCTGTTCACTGGGTTTCACCTCATGATTAATATAAACTTCACAGGGGTGATGTGGAGTCACTGGCAAGTGTCAAACACTTCCACACAGCAGGATGCTCCCAGTGAGCCTTCTGTATGGCTCCTTGAGGATTAACCAGGGCTTGTGTAAAATGTTCAAACCCTTTTACAAGTCTATGCTTGAACTTGATTACGTTTTCATCTAAGTGCAAAGTAAACACATCTCTAACCCTGAGCAATCAAAGGATCTGGGCAGATCTTAAATAAGATACAAAATAATGTAGGAACAAGAGATGTTACTACACGTACCCTGCTCCGGAGCAAAAATCTGATGATGAGCAGCTGAGGGGATGAGTGACAGAACGAGGGGAAATGGCCTCAATTTGTGCCAGAGGAGGTTCAGGTTGGATATTAGGGAAAATTTCTTCACTGAAAGAGTGGTCGGGCATTGGCACAGGATGCTCAGGGCAGTGGTGGAGACACCATCCCTGGAAGTGTTAAAAAAATGAACACCTGTGGCACTTCATGATAAGGTTTGTGAACATGGTGGGATTCAGGCAGAGGTTGCACTTGATGATCGTGGAGGTTATTTCCATTTTTAGTTGTCCCATGGTTTCATTGTCCTGTGGTAGCTCTTCCCTTCTCGCCTTGCTGCACTCTGTCCTCCCAGAGATCTCCACTAGATGGTGGAATGGACCAGTAAAAGAGTTTGTGCAGTAACAAAGGGACGCGGGCAGGCTGTGGGGACACCCGTGGCGATCTCAGAGCTGCTCTCAGGACGAGATCCTGGAGCACCACAAGTGCCCTGAGTGTTAGGGGACATTTTGCAGCAGCCCTCTGCATCATCAAAGAATTGTCATCCTTCCACAGGTCTTGATTCTTTCAGACAGGGGGTTTTCTCCCTCAGGCATTTTCCTCTCTACTTCTTTTTCTCCATGGAAAAGAGCTGCCTTTTTTCCAGGAGGCAAGGAGTGAACCCACTGGTGTGCTGCAGAGCTCATCCATGCCAGGAAGGGAATGTTTTGGCTGGAGGAGTGTGAATGAGAATGGGACAGCATGTCACCAAAGGTGGGGAGTGGGGAGAAAAAGTTCTGCAGGTACAAGAGATGTGTGTGGTGAGGATTAAAGCTCTCAAGTCTCTGTGGTGGAGCCAGTGCTGGCCTTGGACAGAGTGAACTGAGACCAGCTCTCAGTCCTCAGCCCTGAGAGGTCACGTCACAGTTCTGTGCCTCAGTTTCTCCTGTGTGAGATGGAGTCAAGGAGTCTGACCTTTGGGGGACTTTTGTGTCTACAATGAACTGGGTGTCAGAGCTCTCTGTTGTCATTACTGGCTCTGCTGGTGATTTGTGGGATTGTGTCCTCTGTACCTGGAGCCACAGGGAGGTGAGGCTTTAGCTCCACTCATGACACTGTCCAGAGCAGAGGGCTGAGCTTGCACTGTGCTGGCAGTGGTGGAGACACCAGAGCCGCATGTCCTGCACACAGAAAAGAATGTCCTGCACACAGAAAAGAGAGATCTGTCACTGCTGGCAGCTGCTGCTGAGGGGGTGATGGGTGCTGCTTGTGCTGCTGTCACTCTTTGGCCAGCCTGATGAGAGTGTGGGCTGCAGGTCTTTGTGTCTGCAGCAAGACTCATGTAGATTTGATGAGTGGAGAAGCTGTAGAAACAGAACAAGATGTTTTCCTTTAACAAATGAAGTTTCCTTCTCTGAGGGGAATGTGCTGGTGGTGGTTTTTCCAGGAGATAACCTCGTCTAGGGGGAAGTGTCCCTTCCCAGAAGGGTTGGAACACGATGACCTTTAAAGTTCCTTCCAACCCAAACCATCCTGTGATTCTGTGATTCTATGACACCTTTTTTCTGAGGAGAGAAACCACACAGACCATCTGAAGCCTAAGGAGTGTCCTCAGCTGCTCCAGTACTCTGCAGGAGTGCATTTCCAGCTCGTGCATTCTGGAGAGGCCAAGCCAGCTGCCATGGAGTGTGTTACGAAGACATGCAAGGACAAGAGGCAGGATTTTCAAGAGCTGCTTCCCTACCTGCATGACTGAGCAAAATTTAATTACCTCTGCTCCCAGGAGAGCTGCCTGGCCCTTGCACATGAACCATGAGCTGTAGGTTTCTAACGATTTGCGGTGCTGTGACAGGTCTGTGAGCCCTCCAGCCTCTAGTAGAGATCAGGGGAAACTGGGACAAGGACTTCGTAGTGAGTCATCTAAGAATAAGAAAGGTGTAGGGAAAAGAGACCTGTTACCCACAGGAAGCATGCTGGTTAGGTTTTCCATTCAATCATCTTGCCTTTAATGTTTTTAGCCTGTCATATTTCCATAGGTCCATTTTTACCTGCCTCTTTGATGCTGTGAGCTTGACCGTCTGCAGGATTTTTCTGGTGCCCAAATCTTCATTCACTGACTGTTCTGTTTGTATTTTCAAGTCTTAAAATTTTATCTGCTGTCAAGTAACACCTTCTGTTCTTATTGGCCAAGGAGACTAATTGTTCCCTTCCTTTCTAGCAGCAACAAGGAGCCATTAAAATTATCTCACAGAGCTGTGAGATATCTCTTCAGTCATGGCTGTGGTAATGAACCAAGTGCTCAAGAAAAGGCTCAGAGAGCTGAAAGGACAATGTGAGAGATCTGCAAGAACATTTATTGATAGGATTTCACCCTGGGATGTCAGGGTGTGCCTGTAGCTTCTACAAACCCAAGCTATCCCTGCTGCTTGTGACCTTGTCAGTCTTAACTGTTTTGCTGTTGTGATAAAGTGCAGGACAGGTTGCCTATCTGGGAATTTGGTAAATGGACAGAACTGCTGTGGTGGGACCTGCATGGAGGCAAGAATGTCACTGCCAGGCACAGAACAGGGTCTCAGTGCTTAGGAAAATAATGCAGTCACCCAGGGAGGGTCAGGTTCAGCAAACCTGAAGAGCTCTGCAGGGAAGGGACACTCAGCAAAACACTGAGGTGCCAAGAGGCAAAACAGGTTCTGGCCTCACTATTTGCCACGTACAATACACAAACAGAGTGTGGCCAAGGTTTATTTTAATGCCAGCCAGGTGTGCCAGGCCCAGGGCAGGAGGTGAGGCACTGCACAGACACACAGGGAGAGCTCTCATCTCTCCCAAATAATTTATATCCTCAACAGAAAAGTCAGGGAAAAGAATAAATGTGATTCTCTAATATTTTTCCTTGAATTAAAGTACAAAGCAGGGTCAATGTTCCCACAGCACCTTTTTGGCTCTCAGCACATCCCTCTTGATCCAAAGAGGGGCATTTTCAGGTACTGTATGACAAAGTCCAGGACAGAGCTGAGCCCTCTCCCCACACAGGGATTGTGAACTATCTGGTCAAGTCCAGGTTATCACACACAGAGGCCACCATGGCTAGAAAATCAAGTGGGACCATCCACAGGAGACCTGTGTGTCACAGCAAACCACTTGAGGGATTTCAGTCCTTTTCTGAGTGCACACATGCTTTGTTGGTTGGTGGTGAGAGCGTCACACAACTGGTGTGAGATGTCTCAAAAGGCACTTCATGGAAAAGGACAAATCACTCATGGTTCATGCAGCCCTAAGGACACCAAACCCTGCAGTAAGTGCTCTCTAAAATCTTTATTAAATGTGTGAGAAATACAGTGACATTCAGTTAATTCAATTGCAGGACAATTTGAACTTCTATTTAATTCAATCAAAACCTCCTGAAATAAAACCATTTGTATTCTTGACACAAACCCATTTGCACTCTACTTCCACTGGGCTGATGGAGATGTGATGAGTTTTTCACTTAGAGGCCACTTCACAGCTAATTTTTATACTGTTTTTGCTTAACTGACAATAAAGAAATTCTCACACACTTGTGCTACAAATTCCTGCCTCAATTTATAACATTTCCTTGCACAAAGTGAGTCATTAGAGAAGAAAGCCTCAAGTACAGAAGAAACCCTCAAGTCAAAGGGGTTGAGTGCTTTCTCCTGCTGTGCTGCAGCCAAACTAAAGCTTCCAGCTCATTTTGTTGAACATTCCTGCACACACAGACGGGACTTTGTGAGGTGTGAGCAGGTTGTAAACCCAAATCCTTCCCGAGAAGAGGCCAAGATTGTGAAAGGCACAAAAGCACGAAGAGCTCAAAGGAGTTGAAGGTGTGAAGAGAGAGTCAGTCCCTTCATGCTGGGCTCCCACACCAGCCAGGGACAGGGCAAGTTACACAACCCTGACAGAGCTGAGTGTGGGGAGTAACAGGATTTATTTATTTCAGTCAGGAGTGGGAGGAGCTGGGTCAGGAAGAGAGGGAAGCTCTGCAGGAGCACACCTGGGCTGTTTGCAGGTATAAATGTGTGGTATCCATTGCCTGTGTTTCAATCAGAGCAGTGAAGAGCCCTGGGAGTGTAAACTCAGCAATACCCACCCCACAGGGGAAGCACTTGCCATTTTTATTTGTTCTCTCCCTCTTGACTCTTTAGCATAAGACTGAGCATGTCCTCAAGAGTCCAGCAGCAGGAGGGGATGTGCCATGAGGGCAGATCAAGGAAGCTTTTGTCCCTGCCATCACCCTGGGGCTGCGGTCCTGCTGTGCTTGCACAGGGGCAACTGGATGGGCCGGAGGAATTTTAATCCTCAATGATTTCCACATTCCTTCCAGCCTGGCAAAGGATTCTGCTGAGGCATCAAACTGCCTTGTCCAGCTCAGCCTGTCCTGCATCTGATAAGTTAATTGAGGATTTAATTGAAGAATTAATTGAGGCATTCTGCTGGTTACCACAACATTATCAGTCAGCTTCCCAGAGTTGGAGCTTTCCAGTTCGTTTGGACTCAGTCCTGCAAATAACTAAATACCATCAACCTCCTCCAAAATCCCTGGAGTGGTGGCTGCTGGAAACTTGAGGGATCAGTATTCTTTTTGCCAGCCTTTCTTTGAGTGCTGTTTTGCTCAGCTCAAGGAAGAAAGTTCACTTTGGAAGCAGAAGTGCTGAAAAGTCTTTTTTCCTTCATGTCCTGGTTCTGCAGCTGCAGCTGCTTGTGCTGTTCATTAGCTCTGATTCTGGCATTTGTCTTGGTGGTCTGGGAAGATGTTCAGCTTTTGTTCTCTAAATCATACAATACCCAGAGAGATTTCCACCTCTGTTCAGTGCATTTGTGCACATTGGAGATGTAAGATGTAATGCATCTGGGAGGTAATAATATAATTTCTGTTAAATTTGAGTTCCTGAACTATAACATTTTAAGCCAAAAACTTGATGTGATTATCTCTAACCCTTTGGGGCCCATTCTGGTCTTGTTAAAATTGGTGTGAATGGGAATGAGGTAATGGGATGGTCATGGGACAGGGAGGCAGAGGCAGCTCTGCATTTTCATGGAATCACAGAACAGATTGGATATAATGGGACATTAAAGGTTATCTCATTCCATGGACACCTCCCACTATCCCAGGCTGCTCCAAGCTCCATCCAGCCTGGCCTTGGACACTTCCAGGGATGAGGCAGCCACAGCTTCTCCGGGCACCCTCTGCCAGGGCCTCCCCACTCTCCCAGGGAACAATTTCTTCCCAATATCCCATCTAACCCTGCCCTCTGTCAGTGTGAAGTCACTTCCCCTTGTCCTGTCTCTCCAGGGCCTTGTCCAAAGTCTCTCTCCAGCCTTTTTGTAAGCCCCAATTTCCCCTCAGTAAACCTGTTCCAGCTCTTTGAGGCGGCTTCCCCATCCTGCACACATTTGGATAAGGACTCCATGAGGACATGCTCCATGACCTGCCTGTGCACAGACAGGTGACTGGCCCAGAGTTCCCAGTCCTCTTCTTGCTCCGACTGATGCAAATTCAGCAGGAAGGTAAAACCCCGCCCAACTCTGTCCCAAAGGCATTTTTACTGACTTCAAATCATAAAGGAATGCCACTCTGATGAACACAGGCAGAGTATGGCCCCAAAGCTCTTCTGGGTCGGAGGTGCTTTTCACTCATGTTGTTCTTGAGCCTCTTTCTCTTCAGCTGAGCAGCTGCTGCAGCTGTGCTTGTTCCAAATTGCAGCATGATGTTAATTTTCTCGGTTCTGTCTGTCGAGGAGGACTTCATTTCACTTGGCAAAAGACAATGCACTGAAACAGCTACAGCCGAGACAAAGGCGGAAATTAACATTTGTAAAGAAAAGAAAGGGACCAAAGAAATGTTGGTGACAAGGAAGAAAGTGAAACAAAAATGAAATCACTGTCATTGTCTGACTACAAAGGAGAAGGATTCCAGAGATGAAGATTCCTGCCATGCCAGCCTGCTGCCTGGGACTCATTCCGGAGGGGGAAACAGTTTGTCCAGGAACATGGCTGTGAGCACAAAGGGCTGCATCACCCACCATCAGTCCAGGAGAAGGGATTCAAATGATCCATTCCATGGTACTCACTGTCAAAGCTGTGCATAGCCCTCTGTTAGGCAGGTTGTTTCAAAATTGTTCCCCCAGGAAGAGGGAAGATGCCCCAAATGATTGCCAGGTTCCATTGCAAGCTTCTGACTGATCCTTTACCTTCACCCATGGGAAAGGTCACTCCTACCTTGCACTCTTGTGTGTTGAAAGCCCAAATTCCTCCTGCTTTTTATTTCCAGGAGGTCTCAGAGGGGCCTGTGGTGCCTGCAGTCACATCCATGGCACACACCCGAGGCTGTTGGCAATCCTGGCAGGATGGGAGTTCTCCTGCAAGCCAGCATTTACAACCCTTGGTGCTGCAGCAGCTCAACGCCTCTGGCTGGAGTCAGAAGTCAACAGAAACTTTGGGACCTCAAAAAATGTCTTTTTTTTTTTTTTTTCAAGAAGATGAAACTATTCTTCAAATAGCAGCTCAGTACCTGTAACTCAGCGACAGTTTCCCCAGTAGCAGGCACAGGCGTGAACAGAGAAGGCTCAGCCAAAGGACAGATCTGAGGGTTTTGTGAGGCTGGGAATCAGCTTTGTGAGAACCGCAGGGACTCATTTACAAGTAATGAATCATGAAACAGCAGGAAGCGAACGAGCCAAGAGAAAGTGTGAGCTCTGCAATTAACTCCGGAGTGCTGAGGTGAATAACAAAGCGACGCGATACCAGGTCTCCAAGCTGGGAGTGTTGCAAGACTAATTTCTGTAAGCCACAGGTTTTCCAAGCAACTTTTAGTCAAAGGAATTGCTACTTTCTCTTAAACCGAAGCAAATCCCGTGTGCGTGTATTTATCAGGCAAAACAGCTGACAGCTTTTAACTTGAATTTAAATTTATGAGTGACCCAGATCAGCAAAAAAAACAGGAAATCATCTCCTTGAATGGTCCTGCTGGCAGGTCCTGTGCTGAGCCCAGGTGAGCAGCAGGTATCAGATAAACCCTTGGGGCAGGTGAAGGATGGGTTTGCACTGTAAGAGACACTGGTGGGTTATCAGTTTACAATGAAGATGAAGGAAAATGTGTTATTAATTATCCCCTGGATTTGGGGAGGGGTTGGAAGTTGGAGTGAGAAGGCAAAGGAGCCAGGGCAGCACAAGGTGTGTGTGGCAGAGCAGGACCCTGGACAGGACAGTGTGTGCTGTGCCCAGCCCTGTCACAGACACAAGTGGTTACACACTGCCTGGGAAGAGAGAGTTCTCTTTCTATGGAGGCTGGAGATAGAGACAAAACTCTTCCAAAACAACTATCTTTTATTAATGTCACCCAGGTCCCAGTAATCCATCCTCTCTGTCTGAGGCACCGTGCCAGGAACAGCTGTGTCACAGCAGCTGGCTCCCCCTGCAATTCCTGCTACAGTCATGTGGAAGTGAGGAAATTTCTCCAGCAAACATGAATTTCAGCTGCTAAACCCATGTTTTGTGTTCCTTTCTCCCATTTGATGTAACAGCAGAAATACAAATGAGCATAAACCGCTCTGTCATCTCTCCTGGGTAGGTTAAAATTCAGTGTTACCAAACTGCTTCTGAGTGAGGTACCAAACACCATCACCCTCTGGACAAAGGGATGGAGGCCAGCAGGGACACCACAGCCTCACTGGATCCTACAAAGATCCAATAGATCCTGGAGAGTGAACCCCTGCCATCAGTCCAGACATGGCCCAGGGCTTTACCTGCTGTCCCTTTTCTCCTGGTCTGTATCACAGAGTTTGGGTCACCCTGGTCCTTCACCCCATTCACCCTTCTGCTGGCAAACATCAGAGGAACTGCTCTCCTCCCTCCTGTGCCTCTCATGTGGAATAACTGGAGCAGAGACTGTTTCTTTTTGTGTCCCTGGTGCAGCATCCCCTCTGAGAGCTGTCACTTCACATGTGCACCTCCAGTTTTTTGCCTGGGCTCTGTGAATAACCACAAATGCCACTTGGCTGGAATAATTGCTGCCAAGCATGCAAAGGATGGAAGGCACAGCCAGAGGCACAGCTGGAAACTTGTTGGAAGTAAGTGTTCAGGAGACGTGAGCAGAAACCCTGAGCGGAGTCAGCATTTGTGGCCTGAGCTGTGCGGGGATGGCAGGATTGTCACACAGAGTCCATCACACCAGCTCGTGCTGCTTTTGCACTGTCTCTCTGCCCCAGTGACCCCACCATGCTCACCCCTGATCTGGTGACTAGAGCTGGACAGGCTCTGGGGCTGGGAAATGCCCTCTTCCCTTGGGGTTGCTTTCAATCTATGAAAAGCAGTGATGACCCACACCTGGCATCCAGAGACCCTTGTTCCTTTGTGTGTGTTTTCTCTCTCTCTCTGCCTCTTCTCTGACCTCTTTTTCATCCCTTGCTGGTTTCCCAGACCCGTGAGGAAAGCAGATCAAACTCTGGGTGCTCTGGGCTCGCCTCCCAAGCATTGGGAGAGCTGAGTTGGGCAGAGCAAGGAAGGTGGTGCCTGTCAGTGTGAGGCATCAAAGCTCTGTGCAGATGCTGTCACTGAGCAGCAGAGCAGCACTCACTCCCTGTAGCTTAATCCCCTGACCCCAGACCTGCACCACGGCAGCCACAGGAGTAATTCTTGGTGTTTACATGGGTCAGCAGCCAGACAAGGACTTGACTGGGATTTTCCCAGCGGGTCACAGGGCTATTTGCTAATCAGCAGTAGCCTAAACACTGCCAGGCTCCTCATGGGTCACTTGCTAGGGACAGGCTAAACAAACCATCACCAGAAGAAAAGCGGCATGGATGAGTGGATGAGATTTGAAACAAATGTGTTGGAGTCCCGAGTCTGTGCCCTGGAGGGGTTTCAGGGCTTGTGAAATGGAGAGGGAGTTAGCTGGGAGGTTTGGATCTCAGCCTAAGTCCTGCAGTGGGCAGGAGGGTGTACATGAGCTGGCCCCATGCGAGCACATGAGCTTGAACCCAACGGGAATGGGAAAGAGCCTCCCCCTTGCTCAGGCTCACTGTGCCAGGCAGTGCTCCAGGGATAACTGGTTGAAGTTACCAAATTAAGTTGGTGATAACTTCATTTCAACAACTACTCTGAGTTACCCCTGCCATGTGTGTCTGTTTACCTGGAGGTACAAACTATCCCTGGAAATCCCACCTCAGCTGCCCTGGCACAGGGCAACAGCTGGGGAGGAGTGAACTCCTCACAGCAGCAGCACAGAGGAGACCTGGACTCTCAGCTCACAGCTGCAGAGAGAGAAATTTGTGGTTCTTGATGTGTTGTTCCCTTCCATCCCTATCCTAGGCCATGGTAATACATGGTAATAGACAGGTAATACAGGAGTGAGTCTGGCACAGATGTCACTGAGCCCTGCAGAGTATGACACCTCCTGGGTCAGGGTGACCCAACTGTTACTGGCACCTGGAACACAAAAATCAAGGGCACAGCCTGGGCCAGGAGTGTGTAAGATTTCTTGTTAAAGCTTCTGGAAATGTGAGACGCAAGACCTTTCCCACAGGCATCCTGCTCCAAGCAGGGATGTTCCCCTCACCCAGGAGCTGAGTCTCAGGGCTGTCCTGCATGTCAGGGCAGGGCAGGAAGGTGGTGAGGGAGGAATCTGCCTTCCCTTCACCAGTCCTCACTGTCAGCCAGAGAGGAAGGATTCAGGATTCAAAACTTCCGAGAGAAAGGGAGTAAAAATTAAGAGGCTGGTGAAGAAAGGGCTCTCTGGTGAAGGGGAAGTCCTGCCTTCCCTCACTCCCCTTACATGGAAGAAGTGAATTGCTGTTGCCATCAGCCCTGGGGTGATGTGTAGTGTGGCAGAAAGAGAGGAGCAGAAGTGTGCAGGAAATTGCCCTGGAGGAGAGTGATGGCAGAGAAGGCCTTGCATTATGATGCCATCACTTCAGGGTGACAGTGACAACAGGGGGACATGCACTGCTGCCCAAAGTGCCACCACCTGCCAAAGGGCTCCTGCCTGGACCCTGCAGGTTTTGCCACCACCTGGGCTGTGTTTCTCTCCAACAGCCAACCAGCCAAGCTGACTGGGAAGAAAACTTCCTTCTGGTTTCCAGAGCAAGCACCTTTGATCTGGAAAAGTCAAAGGGACACTGCCAGCTTCCCAGGAAGTCATTTGCATGGAGTCTCTGTGACAGCAGGACTGAGATGAGCTTCTTGCAGGAACCTTGAGCTTCACTGTGACAGGGGTCACCTTCCTGCAGGAACCAACCTCCCTCAGGGCCCAGCTGGGAGGCCACAGAGGCTGAGCTGATCATGCAGGAGCCCAAATGGAACATGGGAAGTGCTGAAGGGCACAGGTGTCACACAGGGCCTGTGCCAGGTGCCACAAGACTTTACCTGCTGAAATGGGAGGAGGGGCTGGGGGTATGTTCACATGTGTGTGCAAAAGGGACACAGAGAGGAGAGAGGTGACCAGGATTCAGTAACAACCCCTGTAAGAAAGAATTTCATCTTCCCTCTGCAGCTGCTTCATACCTCCATACCCAGGGATTTAGGGTTTATGTTTGTATATTGCTATCAAATAAAATTATGAAACATGTCCAGGACATCTTGATTTTATCTTTTTCTTTCTGGAGAAAGCCTGGGATCAGTGTGGTGAGAGGTGATGGATCTTTTTCTCTCTCTTCCGTGCTGTCCTGGTTTTGCTGCATTCCTTGACCCACTGTTGTACTGTGCAGCTCAGCATTCCACCACTAAGAGCAAACACAGAAGTAAAATGCTCCCAAAATTCAGGAGATGATCCCTAAGGGTATCTGTGGTATGAAAGAGGTGAATGAGGCTGTGGCCAAAGCAGGCTGTGAGCTCCCCCAGGGCTGGCAGCAAGGTGGGAACAGCAGCATTAGGTACCCTTGTGAATGGCTGCAATGTGGGTTTGAAGCCAAATCTGTTTTATCTCTCAGTAAAGATGAGCTGAGGAAGCAGGGATTTTATTAGGGGTGGAAAGCACCTTAAATCAAGCAAAAAAGAGCCCCATAGACACCCAGAAGCTGCTGTCCCCACCCTGCAGTCCAGCCCATCCTTCCCTCCTGCCAGGACCTGCAATCTGCAGTGCAGGCACACCTCAGGTTTCCAGGCTCAATCTACGAGGGGCAACATTGACCTAATTAATCCGTGAAACAAACGGGAGAGAAAGACTCGCTGCCGTATGTTGCAGAACGAAATCCTCTCCCTCTCCTTTTGCTCTCCTGGCCCCGGGGATTCATCCCAGGCAGGTGCATCTCTGATTGCAGCAGGTTTTGAATCCTCTTCCCTCTCTTCGCGGGGATGCCACATGCTGTCTTCTGACCTCGTTAGCTTCTCCTCCTGTTCCACTTACTCCCAGCCCCACCGATGTGCTAATTACCACAAAGCAATCTGCAGGAACGCGGGGAGGGGAGGGAGAAGCTCTCAGGGATTCGTGGGGAGGGAGGAAACTGGGGGAGCAGGAGCTCAGCTTAGCAAGGCTGACGTCTGAGCTCCTATCAGGCTCTCCCCCTTTTGCAGTGTCGTGGTTTGAAAGCAAAATGAGTGAGAGGCTCCAAGTCAGAAATATAATTTAATAAGAAGAAAGGTAAAAAGGTAAAATAAAATAAAATAAATTAAATGCAATGATACAAAATAGAGTCAGAACACACCCTGAGCAGGGTGGTGGGAGCAGTCCAGGTGAGGGGCTCTTCCTGAAGCAGTGATCCCACAGAAAGGTCTGGGAGCTCTGCTCCTCTGGGAATCCAGTGGCTCAGGGCTGCTTGTCCTGTCCCAAATCCCAGATTCTCTGCAGGTGGGAATGCTTGGCTCCTCCCCCTGGGCGGAGCATCTCCCAATGGGATGAGGAGTCGTGCAGTGGCTCCTTGATGGCCCATTAAACAGAGAGAGCTCCTGGAGGGAGGTACCTGTGAGGCCTGGGCAAGGCATTGATGGGCCATGAGCAGAAGAGCCCAAAGGAGGGGCCTGGGAAAACACTGCCCCACCTGGTTCCAACAGCTCATGCGGATGGGGATGGAATAAATACTTTGGGTACATCCTACACTGCAACCCAGGACACACAGGTCAGGGCCAGGTGTGGACTGAGTCCCAGCTGTCCCATTTCCAGGCTCTACAGATGCTCAGTGTTGCTCCATGAATAACTGGATGGGGCTGATGTCTCAGTGTCAACACCACTTGACATCTCACCCTTTCGTGTGATGTCCCTTTAAGAAAATATTTTTATCACTTTCTATTCCGGTTTTCACTTTGAGCCCTCTGCACAGCCATGCCATGGACACACAGATCCATCACTGCAGGACAAATTGTACCAAAGAATGTGGCTTCACAATCCCTGAAAAGTCACCAGCCAGGCAGGTCCCACCACAGGGGACATTATTTGTCACTTGGGTTTTGTTGGGAAGGCTCCAGGGCAGTCAGGAAGGCACCTTGAATGTTTCCTTAAGAAGCATTTGCAGCTTGTTTTCCTTACATTGGCACCAGGGAGGAGGAGATGGAGGTGGGGAAGTGCTGGCATTGCTCCCAACGAGGCTTCCTGCAGCCCAGGGATTTTTCATCAGGTTTATGGAGCTAAATGTCTGTGAGTCTGACAAAGAGGCAGCAGAACCTTGTGCTCAGCAATGTATTGGTTATTTTTTCCATTGACATAACGATGATTTCCTTTTAAAGGTTTTACTTGTAGCCAATGATTCCTCAAACCACGGAAATATCAAAATATTTGAAATCGTTACTGCATAGTTAAAAGAAAAGGTGATCCATCATTTGCTGCTTATTTTCAAGACAGCACTGGAGGAGTGTAAGTTCAGAAAATTTAGAATGTGAATTGCAAGAAAATGTCTTCAGCTTAGAAAATATGACATTTGCAAGTGGAGATGTGAACATTGCCATTGGAGAAGGTCTATCCAGTAATTACTGGAAAATGGGATGAATATTGGCTTTAGCTCACAGAGTGCATAGGCACTACAAAACACACAAAAACATTACCATTTCATCTCCAGTGTTCTGTTATGCCAATTTTTCATCTGCTTTCCTTATTTTCCCAATCTCTTCAAGCTTCCAGAACTTGCTGGTACAGATTTACATTTTTTACAGATTTACATTTAATTTTACAGATTTAATTTTTTCAGACTTTAGCAGGCGGATATCATAGAATAGGCTGAGATGGAAGGGCCCCATCAGGATCATCAATTCCAACTCCTGTCCCTGTGCAGGACACCCCAACAATCCCACCCTGTGCCTGGGAGCATTGTCCAACACTTATCCAAATGACCACAACCATTAGCTTTTTCCAGACTATGACCTTGAAAAGCTTTTAAATAAGTTTCTCACTATTACAAGCATTGAATATACAACATATTCACCGTGTCTTGCCCCATCATTTTTTTTTGCTCTTTTCAGGGGTAACAAAGGTGAGGATGATGGAGTTTGGTTTGCAGGGAGAAATTTAGATTTCTTTGTGCATGTTCCTCTTCAAACCTCTGGTCTTCCCCTTACTTTTTACACAGGGACCTTCTTGTGTTCATTCTTATCTCAGCGAGGGGTGGAAATGACACTCCCTTGTCAGGAATGCAAACCTGCTCAGGGTGATTCAGCTAACACCAAGATAGGAATCAGACACAAACCCCAGGCAGCTTGGAGTTTTATGAATTAGCTGAAAAATAGGTGCTCTGAAATGTAATAAACTAACATTAGGATGAATTTACAAGAATACTTTGAAGCCTGACATAATTTAATTGTATTTTAGTCCAGTGGCAGTACATAGTTGAGGGAAAACCATGAGCTGCATGAGGGATTTCCACTTCTGCAATATCTTGTGGAAGAAGAGGCAGCATTCACCCTCCCTGAAATTGTCACTTATTTCCAAGGGTTACTGAAAAACACCTTAATTTTTTTCAGCAAACCTTTTGCTTCTGATATGTTCCTCACCAAGCAGAGAAAGTGTCACCTCTGAAGAGCTCCAGGCTTGTTTATAAATGCCAGCTCTGCTTCAGGCATAGAGATGTCAGGACTGTTCCAGAAGGGATCTCTTGCCCAGCCATCATTTGCAGAGGCATTGAGGTATATATACCTGGCTTATAGTTACTCCTTTCTGCCCTGCTTGGCTCTAGAGTTTAAATCTAGTAAAACACTAAATTTTATTTCCACTGCACCCTTGTGTCTGGCAGACAGAGTCTCTGTGCACAGCACCTGCAGAAATTCCTGTCAAAACAACAAAATGCTGCTGGCAAAACTGATGCTGTCCCTTAATGGTCTCTGCAGGGATCAAAGGGTCCTTTGTTAATGGACCAGAATCTTTCTCCTGGGCCAGAAGCAATGAAAGAAATGGCAGAACTGTGTACCTTAAGAAGAGGTTGTGCTGAATAAGCTCATCATGCTCAATGACTCATTCAACGCTTCCAGCTCTTCCAGAGGATCTTGGTCCTCCAGCACTGGGCTGGTCCTGTCCAGAACAGGATTAATTTTTGCAGCAGCTGAGAAGAGGCACCACCAGGACCTTGAGGTTATTCTGTACCACCTCAGCTCATTGCCAGGGGCAGGGGAAGGGAGGCACTTCCAAGGAGAATGGGTTCCTTCCAGGCAAGAAGGGAGACACGGGTATTGTTTATTGTCCATGGAGTATTTTCGTGTGGATTGTTTCTTTTCTTGTACCCTCTGTCACTGCTGTTGTTGCTGTCACTGTTCTTTTTGTCATCTCGTTGTTTTTTACATTAAATTTTTCCTATCTCAATTCATGATCTTTAAATTTTGTGCCTCCAATTCTCTCCCATCTGCCACAGAGGGAAGGGGAAAAGAGGGGAGGGGGAAAGAGGGGAGAAAGAGGTGCTGGTGATGTCTCAGCTGTATTGACTCAGACCCATGACTCAGTTCTTCAGAGGCAAAACAGTTCTGGCTAACACAGATCACATTACACAGAGAAGTCAAAGTCCAAAACATGTGAAATTCCAACATGAAAATTTGTATTTGCAGGACAAAAGTATCCACCGATGCTCCTCCAGTGAAGGCTACAGATCAAACAGGCATTCATTAACATTTTAAATTACTGACACTACAGTTAGCTGACTGTTTTCCAGTAGGAAAATTCATCCAGAAATTGAAAAAATGGCTGTTATTCATGGGGACGCGTTTATTTTGTGTGGAATTGTTGTGTAGTGGATACCTCTCAGTACTAAGAAGAGACAAGAAAAGAGTGAGGAGAAGGTTAAAAAATGACAGCAGATTCTTTTGAGGTTAGAAAATATTAGGGGTATCACTGAACCACTTTCCATCATGTATCAGCACTCATGACTCATTCTGGGGGGTCTAAGTTGATTTTAGATTTTCAAATGTGCAAATCTACAGAGAGAGATGGAAGGAAGAACCCTCCCTCTCCCCACAGCTCCCTGAAAAGAGATTGTGCCCAGGTGAGGGTTGGTCTCTTCTCACTGATGAAAAAGAATAGAATAAAAAGAAATGATCCACAGTTTCCCCAGGGGGTGTTTAGATTGTGCATTAAGGAAAATTCTCCATGGAAAGGGTGGTCACAGGCTGCCCAGGGCAGTGGTGGAGCCACCATCCCTGGAGGTGATGCCAAGGCAGCACAAATTCTGAAAAACATGAAAGCTAAAACTTAAGGCATCAGAGGGATTGAAAAGATGCATTAGATATGTAACCCAGGGATGTGGTTTTGTGGGATTTGGCAGTTTTAAATTCAGGGTTGAACATGGCGACCTTAATGGTCTTTTCCAAATTAAATGATTCAATGAAGTCTGTTGGGTCTGGAAAGGTTTCATGTGAAGTGGGTCAGGAAACTGTTTAAGCCAACCCAGGGCAAAAAAATCTCCTTTCCAGGGCAGACAGGGCCATTTGGCTGGGATCAGCATGGTACAGTGCATTTCAGCTATGCCAACAGGCCTGGACAAGGAAAAGAATTCTTTCTTCAGAAGAGGTTTCTAGCTGCACAGTCTGGACCCAATTCTGGCTAAAAGGTACTATGATCTTTCCCTGGAATGTCCCTGTTAACCCTTTGCAGTTGCACAATCATTTAAACAGATACATACTCACATCATCACAATTTAACCTGTGTTTTTTCAATACCAAATTCAGTCACTGTTAAATGCTAACAACAAAAGTGCTGTCACACTGAAGAAGTGAATTTTAGGGAAGCTGGACGAAAAGGTTTTTTCTTAAGAAAAAAAAAAAAGGTGTTTTCTTAAGAAAATACATATTCACAGTAGTTTGATATACCAGCTCACATGGGCAAGCATATTGAGCATATAAATATTCAAATGAGAATATTTGCACGAGTAATTAGGACATGTTTGTTTTTCACGGGTGCTTATTTAGAAGGAAGTGTTTTTCTGCCAAATACCCATATCCAAAAGAGGTCATGAATGCAAACAAAATGATTCACGGGGATTAGTCTGAAAGAAGATTTCCCCGTGTGTCTGCAATATTTCCACTCACCTCTGGCTGCTCTATGGTAGCCAGTCATCTGCAGAACCTGATGAGCTCTGACAAGGCCTCCCCAAGTCTGCAGGATCATCTGGAGCAGGGATGGAGGCATTACTGCACCTTCCCCAAAGCACTCAGCTTCTGCCAGTAATTAACAATATAAGAAATAAGAATATTAATTATAATAAAATAATCCTTCCCTCCAACACGAGCCCCTGAGTCTGGGCTGACACCTGTTCATTATCCCCGGGGTGCTGTTCCCAGTTAATGCTGCCTGAGCCCATTAAGTTGGATCCAAAGGACAGGGATGGTGTTGTGTGTCCTGCAAACCCAGGAGAGACAGCAAAGATGCTGCTCGAGGCTTTTGTTCCTGCCTCAATTCCAGACCTTCCTGAGATGCTTCTCCCACTCCCTGAGTCGACCCTCACTGTGCTGATGGGGCTGGTTCTGATGCCTTTTTTTGGGCTTCCCTAGAAACAGAGGCCAGACAAAGTTAAAAAGATAAAAGTGGATTTATTCATATATTTAATGAAGGTCCTTCAGGTACATTAAGGGCAGACAAAGCCCCCCCCAAGGAGATACACCCAAGATGGACAATGAGTTTTTCAGACAGATATAAGTTTGGTCTCTTTGCATATCAGGGGTTAATCCTCCAATTAAAGCTTCAGGTAATGAAGCCAGATACCCCCAGTTCACTCCTTGCCCCTCGATTCACTTTTGTTAATACTTTTCAGAGCCTGAGGCAGAGGGTGTCCTCACCTCTCAGGCCTGGAGGGATTGTTTTGTTTGACCACAATGTGAAGACAGCTCACTAACACTTTATAGGAAGTTTAGAGTTATGCACTAAGTCAGTGCAGGACTTGAAAAATATAAAAGCTAAAATCTCAATGAATCGCTTGCAGCGTGCTCATGCTCTCACCTTCCCTTCTAAGGGCTCAAATGGAGTGCCAGGGAATCAGCTGTGCTGGTTCCCTCTTCTTCCAGATGGAAAAGGTCCTTTCCACACACAAGGTCACAGATTAATGGGAGTTACTGAAGTTTGGTGCCAGTTGACTGAAGTTTACTCCACTCGATGCCCTTTCCAAAGCAACCTTCCTTTGCACAATGGGAATTTGCAGGTTTGGTGCCATTGATGGTTTTAGGAATTGCCAATATCCTCTGGTAATGCTATCAGCACCTCACAGCTCATCCAAAAGCAGCTCAGCAGGGTGGACTGGTGATCTGTGCCCTACTTAGCTGGTGGATATATTTGTCAGTAAGTGGGGCACTCAATAACCTCAGATCTGACAGCCTTCAGATCCTGTATGGAGAGATGTCAATCATCCTGGCTTACATTAAACATCTTCCCAGGCATCTGGACTATATTATAATATCCCATCAGTGCCAAATTATAAACATGAACAACACATGCTAATCTCTTGATTCTGGCTTATTTCCCTTTCAGACAGTCCGTGGAAGAAGGAAAAAAAATGTATTTTGTCAGCATAATAAAATTATAAACTACGTGTGAGGGAGGGTGGAGCCATCAGCCGGTGTCTCTCCTGAGCCAGCCATGGATTTTTGCAATAAATTTGGTGAGTTTGGCCATTTTTCACTCGCTGTCTTGGTAATAATCACAGTGAAGATGCCCAATAACCAATAAATGGAATTACAACAGAGGAAATCCTTTGATGTTTTGTGTGTGTTTCTCAGTTTGCTCTATGACATGGTCCCACCTGCTGTCCAAGAGGGACAGGGCAGTGGCCACAGAGAGGGCACTGACCACCACCTTGTCCTGCTCTGGGGCAGTGGTGGGAGCTCTTCAGGAGAAGGTGAAAATCACTCTGATCAACTAACAGGTGACTTTTATACCTTAAAGTACCTCCTGGTTTATTCTTCTTCTGAGAGTCAATCAGTGAAGGTAAAGAACATTTTCCTGGAAGTCCTGGGGATGGGATTCTTTGCGTGGAAAACATGCTGGATGACTCACCAGGAGCCCAGGTCAGCACAGGGCTGGGAATGTCCTTGGAGTTACCCACAGCTCCAACTCTCCTCAGGGCAAGGACAGAGTTACTTGAGGAAAGAAAACAACAGGAAGCTTCTTGCACACCCTAAGGACACAGAGGTGGAAGAGAAATTTCTGAGAGATGCTCAGCATCCCCAGGAGTTTGGGCAAAACCCAAATATCCCTTTGGGAACCTCCTCCAAGGAGCTGCTCCTGTCCCATGGAACACCAGAAACTGCCCACTGTAGATCATAGTCCAAGTGGGACCCACCAGGAGGAGCTGGACAGGCCCTTCCCAAGAAGAATGTCAGAAAACCATCAGTTTGAGCCCTGCCTCATCTCTTTTGCCACCATGACCTTCAGATGACCTTGCTCCCCAGTGCCAGGGTAGCAGCAGAAGTGGTTTCAGTCCACTGCAACTGGAATGGACTGGGCAGTTTGCCAAGTGAATATCTGCTGGGTTAATCGCTGTGCAAATCTAATCAGGAACTGGAATGTGCCAGGCTCATTACTGAAATTAAATTCACCTCCAATTAAAGAGAGAGCTACAAGCTTCCATCGGGCAGAGGTGCCCCCAGGCTGCCCCTCCCAAAACCAACATCAAACCCAGTCCTGCTGAGCTGCAGGTTTGCTGAGCTCTGGAGGTATTTCCAGGTGTGAGGAAGTGAACTGCTGCTTGTGATTTCCCCCACGGCTCTCTGAGCAGTTTACTGATGCCTTTAATAAGTCACCTTGCAAGTCAGGAGTCACTTCAATGGTTGGATTTCCAAGGTGGACTCTGGGGACATGGTAACTGGAACAGCTCCCATGGCAGGATTGTTTTTGTGAGCACCTTCACATGCTGAATCTTTCCTTGGGACTGACATACCTTGTGTCTACACCATGGTGTCCAAATTAAAACATTACGGTTGTGCTGAGATAAACAAGGCTGCAAAGTCAAACAGGCAAAGTGTAGAGATGCTGACTGAAGAGTTGTTCAAGCTTCATTTGCCCCTTTGCCTTCCACATTACACATCACATCATCTCAGACTCTATCTGTGATTCACCTGGGCATTATCTGATTGCAGGGAAAAACTTCGATTATCTTAGGTCTAAATATGTGGCTGTGACTGAAATCCAGCTCTGAAGACTCGGCAGGACTGGCAGATGTAATTCCTGACCTCCTTCTTTTCTCCTCCAATACTGAAAGGAAAAACACTCCACTAAGATTAGGGCTTGGCTTTCACCTGGAGATGGCCAACATGTCCTTGGTCCACTCACACCTTCCACTGCCTACTCTAAAAGCCACAAGTATATCCAAAAATACAGCTGGGGTTTGAAATCCTCCATCCTCATGCCCAGAAACCAGGAGGAGATAACAGCATAAAGGATCACAGACTGGTTCAGGTTGGAAGGGACCACAGAGGGCCAGCTGGTCCTGCCTCCCTTACTCAAGCAGGGTCATCCCAGAGGCTTTTCCAGTGAAGAGACACTAATTCCTGCTGTTCTCTGGGAACCTGGAGATCCAATCCTGACTGGTTATTTCTTGGTTACCTGTTGGAACCTCTGCAGGTCTCAACCCTAACCCCATTCTCCACACAGCCACTGTCCAGGTCAGATCCTGTGGGGTCTGGTGCTCCTCTGCTTCACCAGTTTGTGTCTCAGTTGTGCCATGGAGGAGCCACTGGTGGGACAGCTGGAGTGAGGGGCAGGAACAGCCCTGCCTCACCCTGAAGCTCTGCTCCATCACACACAATTTCCTCAGTGGCTGGAGCTGCTCAAGACCTGGGAGCACAGGGCAAAGCAAAGCTGGAGTGAACTCCTTCCACAAGAGCTACTCAAAGAGTAAAACTGCACCACCAGCCAGCCCCTCCCTGGGGCAGGTTTGAGGTAGAGCCCGGTGAGATGTGAGGGATGCAAAGCCATTTCTATGGAGCAGCTCAGCTCTGCCCCAAGGGTTAATTAGCCTTTGGAGATGTTCATCTAAGCATTTCCTCGTGGAGGGACAGCCGTCTTTGTTGCCTGGATACTGCCTCAGCCACAGCTTTGAGGAGGATACCTGGAGCTTCATTAGAAGGGGATGTTAGTGGGATTTTCAGGTTTAGCTGCACTATGTAAATTATCACCCGGGGCAGCCCTGAGGCAAAGTGGCTGCCGATTACTATCAGCCACACATCACATCCCTGCTCTGACAAGACAAATAAGGGTAATTGTGTCTCTCCCCTTAATCAGGGGGATGTGATTAGCTGGAGGAAGCCTTGGCCAGGTGCTCACCAGCATTACCTGGCTGGGCAGCCAGCACCGGCCAGATCCAACAGCCTTCAGCTGCAAGAAGTGAACAGCAAAACAAGCAGCCTCATCTCTCCTGGCTCATAATAATTAGAAAATAAAGAACACCTGATGAAATGGTGAGTTGTTCCTGGCTTTTTCCATGTCACCTTTGTGCAGGTCATCTCTCCAGTGTGAGATGTGTTGGATGTTGCTGATGCAAAGTGGAGGATCCCAAAGGGGCTGGGAAGGATTTGCACCCAGTCTGGGAAACTGAGCTCAGGAAGAGATATGTGGAAACACAGATTTTCTGAGGTGGAAGATGTATATCTTCAGTGGCTTTGTCTCACATTATCTCCTCATCACGCTCTCTGTACCCACGATGAGTGAGATGCCCTGGGAGATTTTTCCCTAAGTTATGGAGAAGGAGGATATCCTCCTTCTCCACCTCCTTCTATTTTAAGGATAAAATTCCAGTTAAACTCGGCCTGAGTTCCTTGGATCCTCCCACACTCTCCAGCCACCATTTCTGTTCACCACATGAGCTGAAGTCAGACCAAATGACATTAGGCAGAGCCATCAGCAAAATAAATAACCAGCCACCCCTTTCCTTGCCAGCAGGACACAGCAGCCTGTCAAGGTCTGACCCTGTTGAGGGTCTGAGCAAGGGGAAGAGCAGGAAATGAGGCAGATGAAGCAACAGCCTTTTAATTGGAAGGCAGTGCAGATAATTGGGATGGTTTTCCTCAGAACAGAGGATGTTGTACAGTGGCTGTGCCAGAGCATTTGGAAGTTTCTCCTGGTCTGGGAGTGAGGAATAATCTGTCGTAGCTTTGCTGAATCCTTTCTGTGCGTCCTGAGGTGGGGAGTCCCTACCCAGGGCAATGGAGTCATGGAATAGACTCACAGAATCATCCAGTTTGGAAAAGGCCTCAAAGCTCATCAAGTCCAACCTGTGACCAATCCCCACCTTGTCAACCAAATCAGAGCACTGAGTGCCACATCCAGACATTCCTCTAACACCTCCAGGGATGGGGACTCCAAACCCCCCTGGGCAGCCATTCCAATGCTTAAACACCCTTCCAGTGAGGAAATTCCTACTGATTTCCAACCTGAACCTCCCCTGAGGTGGTTTCCCCTCATCCTCTCAATGGATGTTTGTACTGGCTCTCATTAATTACATAACACAAGTTCCCCAAACTCCTGCACACTTGTGCTCCTCCTGCACGTCTCTGGCTTCATTAGAATGTTTTGATGCAATTAGAAGCATTTCTACTCCTTTTACCTGGAATAGGAAATGCTTGGCCCAGAGTGATCCCTGGCAAACTGGCCAGGCAGCTGGTGGTGGTTAGAGCAGGAGCTGATGCTGCAAGTTGTCCTTCACAGATGTGGTTGATGGTGCCATTTGCAGCTTCCACCCACTGCTTTCCTCCACCTATTGATGGTGGTTTCATCTCCTGGTTGTGCAAGAGTGATTTTGGGATTTGTTGTTGTGAATTGGGGTGCAGAACTGCAGCTGTGTGTGCTCCATGCCATGGATGGAGTTTGTCAGTATTTTAGAGTGGGGATGTGTTCTGTAACATCTTCCTCCTGATTAGAGACACCCTTTTGTACCAGGGCTCTGAACCCCTGGACCAGAGGTGTGGGGCTCATGAACCAGCCAGGACTGATGCCAAATTACTGCTCCCTGAGTGTCCCCTCATCTGCTACACATCTGTCAGTTTATTTCACTTTGCTGTAACTGCACAACACACAGAATGTACGAGGCACTGACTCACCACCAGCCCAGCTATCCCTGTGCTGGGAGTTCAGCAGAGCAGAGACTCTGTCCATCCCCTTGTGAGAGCCAGAGCAGCTCTGACCTGGAGCCTGGATTTGCTTCATCAGAAGAACTGGGTGACACACACTGGAACAAATTCTTACCAATTCTTCTCAAACCCCACCATGCAATGTGTGAGGCCAGCCTGGGTGAGTCTCTAATTCTAGGAGAGATTTCAGAATGAGTAGGGACAAATCATAGAATCACAGAATCTCATTTGGAAGGGACCCACCAGGATCATCCAGCCTGGCTCCTGCACCCCAACAATCCCCCCTGGGCATCCCTGGAGCTCAATCCCAAAGGCTCCTGGAGCTGTGGCAGCCTCGGGGCCGTGCCCATTCCCTGGGGAGCCTGGGCAGTGCCTGAACCCTCTGGGGGAAGAGCCTTTCCCTGCTCTGCAGCCTCAGCCTGCCCTGGCCCAGCTCCAGCCCTGCCCTGGGTGCTGTCCCTGGCCCAGAGCAGGGATTGGAGCTGCAGATCCCTGAGCTCTGCCCTCGGGGTGCTCTGCTCCAGCTGGACACACCAAGAGCCCTCAGCTGCTCTTCCTGTGTCCCCTCCTGGCCTTTCACCATCCTCCTGCCCCTCCTTTGGACACTCTTTGACAGCTTTAGATCCTTTTTACACTGTGATACCTAAAACTGCACCCGGGGCTTGAAGCGAGACTCCACCACAAGGAATGACCCCCAGAAGTCAAAGGAGTGAGTCTGAATGTCCCTTCAGCTGCAGATCCTTGTGGAAATGAAGGAACTATTAAGTAACAAAAGGCAGATACCCCACAAAGGCAATGCCTGTCCAGTGTCACACTGAGAGCAGCAATGCCCAACAGAGGAATTGAGAGGAGATCGCACAAAAAGACAAGAAAAACTGGCAACAGTTTGGCAAAAAAACTCAAGCCAGATTTGCACTATATCAACTGTGGAGGTGAATGTGTCCTGCAAATGGGGAATTCTGCAGCAACTGCCACAGAAAGGAGCATTAAACAAATATATGCAAATTTATCAAGGCTGTGTAATCACAGCAGTGACAGTGCAGAGGGCAGGGAGAATCTTCACTGTCATGATGTCCTTAAGAAAGGAAAGAAAATAGTGGAGGAATTAAAAAGTAACATGCACAAACTCAAACCAACCTCAGCCAAGGCTCTCAGGTGATGTGTGAGCAGAGTCAGGAAACCCAGGAGTGAGAGAAAGTGAGTCGGAGAGTAAAACAAAGTCACAGGGAAAACTGAGAAGTTCCCAGTGACAGGGACACAGTTTACAAAATGCGTGTACGTGGGGTGGGCCTGCCTGGCTGCAGGGTCACTTTGGGGATTGGGAAGATTTAAGGCCGGGCAACTCTCAGACATTTGTTTAGTCAACGAGGCAGCTGCTTGGGCTCCACCCTTTGCACTGACGAGATCAGGTTTTGCAGGAACTGAAATGCAGAGGGGATGGCATTGTTCCATGGCTGCTTTCTGGTGCCTGGGTGCGTGCAGGGATGGCACTGGGAAAAGGCTGAGAAAAACCTTGTACAAGTGTCAAAAGGTGCTGACTCCGGGAGCACTAAGGCTGGGAAGAGCTGCAGAACAGCAGCTCCAGATGTCCAGAAAATATTCATTTCTTATCCAAGTCCTTCTATATTTGATGGGTCTCACATCCTGAAATGGCCCCTAGTGTGTCCTATTCACTTGTGCTTCAAAAACAGCACCTGAGGCCTCTTTGAGAAGATTGTATGGGGAAAAAAAATAAATTGAAAAGTCATGGAGAGCAATATCACAGTTACATAACCAGTCATCAGCCCAGGATCTTGTGGACTGCATTGTTCAGGGAGGATAATTATGAATTTGTGCATTGCTGTATGAAGATTAATAATGAATTCATGACCAGCCCTAATCTCAGGTATGGTGTCATGACATCAATCTCTCCATAAAGAACAAAGTGGAGTAGAAGACAAAATCTGACCAGACCTCAGCCTGTGCAGGAGATGGGACACAGGAGATCTGCACAGCTCAGCCTTGGTTTCATTAACATCATCCTTCCTTCCTTCCTTCCTTCCTTCCNGGAACAGCCAATGGAATCACCACATCTTATTCTCAGAGCAGTACAGGGATCTATCCCAAGAAGAGAAGCAAATCTGAGCTTGCTGTTGGGAGGAGTGGTGGCTCCTTTTCCCAGAGCCAGCCTTCCTTCCTTCCTTCCTTCCTTCCTTCCTTCCTTCCTTCCTTCCTTCCTTCCTTCCTTCCTTCCTTCCTTCCTTCCTTCCCCATTTGTCCCTGGCAGTGGAAGACACAGAGCTTGTGCAGGGACAGGTCCCCCTGGCAAACATTGCATTGTTCATTATCGTTCATAATTATGAATTTGTGTATTGCTGTATGAAGATTAATTAATGAATTCATGACCAGCCTAGAGACTGGTAGCCCTAATCTCAGGTAGGGTGTCATGACATAAATCTCTCCATAAAGAACAAAGTGGAGTAGAAGACAAAATCTGACCAGACCTCAGCCTGTGCAGGAGATGGGACACAGGAGATGGGACACAGGAGATCTGCACAGCTCAGCCTTGGTTTCATTAACCATCACAAAGTTTCATTAACATCACCAGGGCTTCCTTCCCCGTTTGTCCCTGCCAGTGGAAGGCACAGATCAGGTACAGATCCCTCTGGCACACCTGGCAGCTCATGACTCACAAACCCTCAGCGCCACGAAGCAACTTCAAACATGTGGCCCTTTTTATCATCTCTTTTCACCCAGATGAATGAACCCTGAATCAGATGTCAATAACTGCCTGGCATTCCTGGAGATCCCAGCATGCTGCTGAGTTTATCTTCCTACAATTTCCTTGTTGAGAAAGCAACAAAAGGCCTCAGCACCCGCTGCTCTGTGCAATAGGAAGCTGTGGTAGGGCTTGAGCAATCCAAGGAATGCTCAAAACACCCATTTGAGTTTTGGCTCTGGATCCCCGTGTTTTGCCTTTTTCTCCGTGTTCTCTTGGGCAGATGTCTCAGTTTCCCAATTCCTGCCGCTTGGCCTCGGTGTTTGCAGGATCCTCCTCTGCCGTGGCCGTGTTTGTGGAGCAGAGTGCACAGGGTGGGAGCAGAGGGACCAGCCCAGGAGTGCTCATGGACACAGCACAGCTCCTGCTGGGGCAGGAGAAAGGCTGGGAGGGGACTGGCCGTGACATGGAGCTGTCAGGACAAACACAACAACATCCTCTTCATGACACAGTGCCTTGGGTTCACTGCACAGCTCGCTTTGGGTTCCTGCTGAGCCCTGGGAAGGTCCTGCTCAGCCGTGCTTGCTCAGGAGCAGCTCACCCAGCCCACCCAGCAGGGATGTTCCTGGAGCCCTTTCCAGCAGGGATGTTCCTGGAGCCTTTTCCAGCAGCCCTTCTCTCACAGAGCTCTGCAGGGGCTATCTCCAGCAGGCTGAGTGCCTGCAGCCTCCCCACATTTCCTGCTTTCATTCCAGGATCTGCAGAGCTAACTCACTGCGTGCCTCGAATTCCAGCCCTGACACACCAGGAAAAGGGGACAGGGGCAGATTCGTGGGATTCTTGTGCCATTTCTCCATGCTGATAACTCCCTGATCCCTTCTTTCTTCCTTTTCTTTCTTTCTCCCTTCTAATTCCCAGATATGCTGTTACCCCTCAGCAGTATTCTGATAAGGAAGAGCACAAATTTGGCCTTTTTTTCCTAAAAGCAGCAGCAGGGAACAGAGCTGCTGCTCTGGGGCGAAAGTGTGCACAGAATATTGCTCTGAGCTCTAAGACCTTCTGCCAAAATCTCCCCATGCAATGGTGACTTTCTAATTCCTCCTCCTAATGGCATGAATCAGGCATAAAACCCTTAAGCCACTGGAAGGAAGGATTGTTCTTGGCAAATATTTGATAACTTTGCTCGGAGTTCAGAGTCAGCCAGATCCATCCCTCCTGTGCCTTCCCTCAGCTCCCAGCCAGCACTGAAAGCAGGACCCAAGACACACTAAAACTTGGCAATTTGAGACTTGAGGGGCAAGTTCTGTTCTTTTTAATCCCACAGTTAGCTGGGGCCAGATGTTGACAGCAGAAACAGAAAGCTGTGGCCAGTGTGAGAGCCAAGCAATGAGCCACCAGCACAGGGAGGTGTTTCCAGCCCTAAGAATGGCACCTGCTGTTGGCAGGACCCAAAACACCTGTGGATCCCATGGATGGGCCTGACATGAACTTCCACTGCAGGGACTGATGGCATCACCCCAGAGCTGTGTGTCCTGCAGTGGCTCCCCACCCAGCAAGGGGACAGGGACTCCAGAGCCAGCAGAGGATTTCCATCCCAGCTGGAATTTCTCCAAACCCCATCCCCAACCCTCCCTGGGCTTGGATTCTGCAGCTCCTTTGACCCAAAGAGGCACTTCCACAGTGTTTTGTACCTGCTGCCTCCCTGTGCTCCTCCCTGTCCCCTCTGCCAGTGGGGTGGGTGAGGAGGGGACCCCAATGATGCTGTTTTACACCACAATGACACAGACTCTGAGATTCAGAAGGATGAAAATGACTCCTTTATTTTTGGGATGTGTCTCCCTTTTATACTATTTCACACAGACCAATTGGATTGGTGACACAAAGACAAACCTCTTCACTCCCATTGGTCAGAGCAGAGGGACAGCAAGGAGAAGTCCCTCCTGGGGAAAGGAATCAATAACAAAGTTCCAGTTTCAAAAATATTTCTCCTGTTTACAAAAAATTCCCTGGGAATAGAATGAGCATTTCAGAGCCCCCTTTTAGCTGCACTCCCTTTGCTTTGGGCTTTTTTAATGAAAACTCCTGGTTTTTCTTGTTTTAAGATCATATTCTATTCCCTCTGGAAGAGCAGCTTGAACTGAGGCATTTTTAAAAGACAAACATTTTCTCTCGTCACATTTTAATTATTTAACCTGGAAAAGATCTGTACTTTGTCTTTAACTCATTTAAAGATACAGGGAGTTGAAAGTAAGTACATGATTATTGAAAATTGAATGTGCTACTTCCTCGGGAAACATTATATATTTGAAATACTGATTTTGCTAATTTTTATTTCCTTCACTTTCCCTGCTCTTTTTTTTT
>VWZU01005349.1:5195-17181 GCA_013397095.1 Sterrhoptilus dennistouni | reverse complement strand
AGGCTGGTGCCAAGCCCCCTCCACTCCCCTGTACCTGTCCCTGTGCAGGCTGTGCACAGCACCCTCCACTCCCCCTGTACCTGTCCCTGTGCAGGCTGTACACAGCACCCTCCACTCCCCCTGTACCTGTCCCTGTGCAGGCTGTGCACAGCACCCTCCACTCCCCCTGGGCACAGCACCCTCCTACCCAGCTGGACAAGGTGTCCCCATGGCCACAGACATGGATTGGTGCTGGATTTGGGCAGGGCCAGGGGGATCCTTGTCGGGTGAACAGCAGGGCTGGACAGAACAAAGCCAGGGTGAGAGGCAGCTGGGGGGGTTTGACTCTGCCCGCTGAGTCCCCCTGGCCACTAATCCACCTCCCAGTGGGATGGACAGAGAACTGGGAGAGTAAAAGTGAGAAAACTCTTGGTTGATTAACACCCTGTCCTCTTTGCACCCTGGAGTGTGAACTCACCTCTTGGAGAGGGGAGCAAGTCCTGCATCCCACACTGGGGCTGCCCCTGCTTCCCCCCAAATCCACCTCCTGCCACCCTCACCCAGACACCTCCCAGACCCTGTGGGACCCCTGCTGAACAGGGGTGGAGTATTTTGGTCTGAAGGCAGAACCAACCTGAAATCCTCCACGAGGTGGGAAGCAGGTCGAATCGCTTCCTTTATTGCAGAAGAAAAATCCTGCATTTTGCTGGTGTTATGAATTAGCAGAAATTAAAGAATAGGGTTGTCTACACATCGCTGGGAAATTGTTTACAGCAAATAATGAAGCAAGGCAAGAGCGTTGCCAGAGGCCGGGGTCTGGAGACGCTGGATCACATTATTAATTAAAATACAAGTCAGCTCTTTCCAGTGTGTGTAGCCCGTGGGTATCCAACGTGCTCCACTTGATTGAATCAGGTACTGGCAGCACAGGCATTTTTTATTTTGTGCTGGAAGGGATAACAAAAAAATGTAAAGCTGTTTTCTGCTACTTCATTTGAAAAAATATTATTTTGCAATGGAAGCTCAGCAGCTGCAGCAGCTGGGCAGGAATGACACGCGTACCTCTGCTCTGGAATTTGAGCACAGGGGCTGCATCCTCAGCAGGTCCCCATTGCACAGCCATGGGAGGCAGCAGGTCCTGCCTTAGGGAGGGGTATTCGTACCAGAATGGCTTTGTTTTATCCCCTCATAATGAGATTTGCCTCTTTCTTGTGTGAAAGAGTCAGGGAATGACCAGAACCACAGAATCATGGAATGGCTTGGCTTGGAAGGGACCTTAAGGATCACCTGGCCCAGCCTCCTGCATGGGCAGGGACACCTTCCATTAGACCAGTCTGCTCCAAGTTTCTCTTTGGTCAAACCAATTCATGTCTGGCCCATTCCCAAAGTTCACATGCCCTTTTGTCGCTCTGTTTTGCAGGGGAAAAACCCCAAACCTCCTTTTTTTTGTCTATTTCAAAGACAATAAAGGAAACAAATATTTTTCCTGCCTGAAACAAGCCAACACAAAGCAGAATCTCTGAAGAAGCAGCAGAGGCAGGGTCATGCTGATGTTTGAGGGCTGCCAGAGTGGGCAGAGCCTTTCCCTGCCCGGAGCAGGTTTGGTTCCCAAAACCACAGGGCAGAGATTGGGTGCCCACCCTGCCACTGCCAGCTGGGAGCCACGGGAGCTTCTGGCACCAGGAACAGCTTATTCCCCATGGAAAACTTCACCATGAAGGGGATGAGACAGAATTGCTGCCCCTCTGCAGCTGGTGTCCCCACCTGGGTGCCAGGGACGCTCAGCCTGGGGGATGGAAAAGTCCTCGGGGTGCCTTGGCCACACTGGGGGCAGCGGCCTCCAACCCCTTCCCAAAACCTCGGGGTCTGAGCTGTTTTCCTGCATTAACAGCGCAAAATCACCCCGTGAGGAGACACCTCAGCCCCAACCACACTGCTCTGTCACAGCTCAGGGACACACTCACAGCCTGTCAGGCTCAGCAAGGACATCTCCAAGGGCCCCGAGCTCACACCTGGGATTTCCTGCCACAATTCCCTTTGTTTCAATAATCTGAAACACTATTGTGTTTTCAATATTGTGTATTTTATTGCTCAATTATTCATATTTATAATTACATAATGTTTATAATATAATATATGGTATATGATAAATTATTATATATAAAATATAAAATATAATACAGTATATATAAAATATATAATATAAAATTTATATTATATTATGTTATGTTATATTAAGTTTATTATATAATATATAATATTTATAATTAGGTATACAAAAAGGACACATCAAATGGGTGATGCCTCAAGTTGGCATCGCTGGAATAACCTTAAGTTATGGAATTTCCTGACTTCTAAATGCTTGATCCTACAACACGAACATTGCACCAACACAGAGGGGATAGCATTTAATTTTATAAAGGCCAGGGGGGAAATAAGCTATTTCTCTTCTGCCCAGACCTGAAATCCATGCTCAAGTGCACACTGGGTCAGCCCCTAACCAGCTGCAAGCACACAAGGCAAGTTATTGGATTTCCCGGTGATGAACAGAGACCAGGAAATGCACCTGCCTGGCTGCAGGGGGATTTGCATGAAAATGAGGATCCCGTACACCTGCACACGTGGAATAGTGATGAAGAGAATGGAGTGTATGAGTGCAAACCCCCTGCCCCAGGTTCCTGAGGGAGCCCTGCACTCCTGCTCCCTGCACACCGGCTCCCTGCAGCCCTGCTCCCTGCACTCCTGCTCCCTGCACACCGGCTCCCTGCAGCCCTGCTCCCTGCACTCCTGCTCCCTGCACACCGGCTCCCTGCAGCCCTGCTCCCTGCACTCCTGCTCCCTGCACACCGGCTCCCTGCAGCCCTGCTCCCTGCACTCCTGCTCCCTGCACACCGGCTCCCTGCAGCCCTGCTCCCTGCACTCCTGCTCCCTGCACACCGGCTCCCTGCAGCCCTGCTCCCTGCACTCCTGCTCCCTGCACACCGGCTCCCTGCAGCCCTGCTCCCTGCACTCCTGCTCCCTGCACACCGGCTCCCTGCAGCCCTGCTCCCTGCACTCCTGCTCCCTGCACACCGGCTCCCTGCAGCCCTGCTCCCTGCACTCCTGCTCCCTGCACACCGGCTCCCTGCAGCCCTGCTCCCTGCACTCCTGCTCCCTGCACACCGGCTCCCTGCAGCCCTGCTCCCTGCACTCCTGCTCCCTGCACACCGGCTCCCTGCAGCCCTGCTCCCTGCACTCCTGCTCCCTGCACACCGGCTCCCTGCAGCCCTGCTCCCTGCACTCCTGCTCCCTGCACACCGGCTCCCTGCAGCCCTGCTCCCTGCACTCCTGCTCCCTGCACACCGGCTCCCTGCAGCCCTGCTCCCTGCACTCCTGCTCCCTGCACACCGGCTCCCTGCAGCCCTGCTCCCTGCACTCCTGCTCCCAGCCCAGCTCTGCTCCAGGGGAGGGGAGCAGGAGGACAGTCTGGTGTCCTCCTTAGTCAGTTCCATTTCCTGGGCGGTCAGTCAGGTCAGGGATGGGGCTGGAATAACCCTGATGTGATCTGTGCCACACCCCGGGGGCTGCAGGGCTGGGGGACAGCTCATGCCCAGGGCAGTGCAGGAACTCAGAGCACATCTTGTCCTGGGAGCCCTGCACTGCCCTGCTGCTGCTCCCCAGGGACCCAACAGCAGCCCCAGGAGTGCTGCATTCCTGCCTGCAGCTCCTGTGCAGGATACCTTAAATTTTATGTCTCATGTATTTCATGTGCCTGTGGTGCCCAGGGGAGCAGCTCTGAGCTCACAGTCAGTGTCACTCAGCTCTGCACACAGCAGGGACACAAAACAAACCCTTTTCCTGCTGCACACCAAGGACAACTCTCAGCCCAAAAGCACAAACAAGGGTGGCTGGAGGGAGAAAACAAGAAGGATGAGACCTCACAGCCTGGAGCTGGGATTGGACAATTAAACCCCAATATGCAAATGGACCAAAACTGATAAAAATTTAAGATCTTGTGACTGGTGAACCATTTTGTGACCATTCTTAGTCCACCTTGGCTGTAGCCCTGGCCAGCCCCTATCCTGCCCAAGGTGGATCCTGAAGGTTTTCCAATAAATATCTACTTTATTCTCCAGCTCTGTGCAGTCTGTCTCAGGTCAGCCTTCCCAAGGTATCAGTGTGTGCCTGGCTCACACCCGGTGGGTCAGACAGCAATTCCCACAGACAGACAGCCCTTCCAAGCCTCCCCACAGGCACCTCAGTGATGTGTGAGGGAGCACAGGGAGAGGGGCGGAGAGGGGCGGAGAGGGNAGAGGAGGGGCAGAGAGGGGCAGAGGAGGGGCAGAGAGGGGCAGAGGAGGGGCAGAGAGGGGCAGAGGAGGGGCAGAGAGGGGCAGAGGAGGGGCAGAGAGGGGCAGAGGAGGGGCAGAGAGGGGCAGAGGAGGGGCAGAGAGCAGCCCCACAGCCCCCCCGGCACTGCCCAGGGCCAGGATGGAGCTGGGCACCAGCCCTGGGCAGGAGAGGTGAGCTCTGAACCCCTCAGCCCCGGAGAGCAGAGAGACCAGCCCGGCAGGCAGGAGGAGGCTTTAATTGCCGGGCTAATTAATCAGTAGGTGCTAATGAGCAGATGGCAGCGGCCATGTCCCCGGAGTCCTGCTCTGGGCATGGCCCAGCTCCATCCACCCCTCACCCGTCCTGGGATGCACCAGGCTGCACTCCAAGGTGGGATTGCCTCGGTGGGATTCCCTCGGAGGGAGCTCCTGCCCTTCCCCATCGAGCTCCTTCACACCCCCAGGGATGTTGTTCCAGGTGTTAATTATCCTTAATTATCTCCACATCATAAACTCCTGCCTGTGCCACCGGCCTGCCCTGGCATTTGCTGCTCTTCCAGGGCTCTTGGCTTGATGGAAGAAAGAGATGTTTCACTTCTGGAGAGATGCTGAAGTCCCTCTGGAATTCCCTGATGCCGCCAGAGTATTCTGGGTTCTATAACCCCCCAGCCCTCCAGCACCTCTGCTCTTTTCCCACCATCCCAGCTGATGTGGGTGCTGCTTTCCAGGGTGTTCCATTGTCCAGAGGGCTCTGTGGGCCCTGGGGGCTGGTGCTGCTGCCATCTCCTCTCCCTTGGATTGTTTTCCCACCCAAAAGGGAAACGTTTCCAAGTCGATTTCTCACAGGTTTTACATTCCCTTTAATTTAGGCAAACACGTATAAATAGCAGAAGGTACATTCTGTGTGTACACAACCACGTCCCGGTGGGTTTGTTGTTGTTGGGTGCGAGGGGAACAGAACGTGTTGGGGGAAATTCCAGCCTGCTGCACCCTTGGGGGGTGAGGCAGGAGCTGCTGTGGCTGCTGAGCCTTGGGGCAGTGCACACAGGGTAAGGGACAGTGGCTGGGGACAAGGGACAGTGGCTGGGACAAATGACAGGCTGAGGATGAGGGACAGTAGCTGGGAATGAGGAAAAGCAGCTGAGGATGAGGGACAGTGTCTGGGAATGAGGAAGAGCAGTTGAGGATGAGGGACAGCAACAGGACAAGGGGCAGCGGCTGGGGACAAGGGACAATGACAGGGGACAGGGACAGCAGCTGGGGACAAGGGACAATGACAGGGGACAGGGACAGCAGCTGGGTACAGGGGACAGTGGCAGGGGACAGGGACAGCAGCTGGGTACAGGGGACAGTGGCAGGGGACAGGGACAGTGACAGGGAACAGGGACAACAGCTGGGGCCGGGCTCCCAGGTTTTGCAGTGGACAGAAGGTGGGAGATGCCTCATGGAGCAGCTCACCTCCACACTCTCCGTGGCTGGGAAGGAGGGTGAGGACTGTGGGGCTGAGGAGGGGACACATGTCACAGTGGTGACAGCCTTAGGGGGCCCTTGCACGCTCTGCCTCCATGGCAGGGCCCAGAAAAGAATCACAATTAATTTAGCATTATTTTTAGATTCAGAGAAACCTTTCCTGCATCAGGGCAGCCCCAGCCATGGCAACCAAACCTTTCCCAGGGCTCAGCCCTGCCCTTCCTCCCCAGGAATGGCTGGTGCAGATCCAGCGGGGGGTGGCACAGCAGTGTCAGGCTGTGGCAGTGCCAGGGTCCTGTGTGTGTCACTTTTGGCCTTGTCCTCTCCCTGGAGCTGTCCCTGGGCACTGTGGGGGCTCCCCTGGGCACTGTGGGGGCTCCCCTGGCTCCCCAGCACCTCCAGACTCCTCAGCTTCCCCAGGGAGATGAGGACTTGCAGGAGGATGAGGACTTGCAGGGATTCCTGGCAGGCAGCTTGCTCAGGAAGGAGAGTACATGTTGTAGAGGGACCTTCAGAAACAGTCGGCTGGCAAATACCAGTGATAACTATTTTAATTCATCTCCTCTGACATGAATAGGAACTTTCTCTTACAACTGAATATAAATAGAAGTTGGACATAGCATTACTATATGAATAAATGAATTAATCAATCAATGACAAAAACACACTATGTAATCAAAAGATTTTTCATGTTAAGATTAATTTAGTGTAATACACACCTAAATATTACATAAGCCCCCTTGACATTGAATTATAGGGCTGGTGGTGGGAAGGGAGCGGGTTGTGCAGTGAGGGAGGGTGGCACAGAGCTGGGGAAGGGCTCCCACCTTGGCTCAGGAGGTGCTGCACCCCTGATATGGAAAAATTCCTCCCCAATGTCCCAGCCAGCCCTGCCCTCTGGCAGTGGGAAGCCATTCCCTGTGTCCTGTCCCTCCAGCCCTTGTCCCCAGTCCCTCTGCAGCTCTCCTGGAGCCCCTTCAGGCCCTGCCAGGGGCTCTGAGCTCTGCCTGGAGCCTTCCCTTCTCCAGGGGAACATTCCCAGCTCTGCCCGGAGCCTTCCCTTCTCCAGGGGAACATTCCCAGCTCTGCCCGGAGCCTTCCCTTCTCCAGGGGAACATTCCCAGCTCTGCCTGGAGCCTTCCCTTCTCCAGGGGAACATTCCCAGCTCTGCCTGGAGCCTTCCCTTCTCCAGGGGAACATTCCCAGCCTGTCTCCAGAGCAGATCATCTTGGGGCATCTCTGTGCCCTTGTCTGGGCTGGCTCCAAGGGCTGCAGGTGTTGGGCTTTGCTGCTCAAGCCCATGAAGATCAGACCATTCCTGCACCATCCCCTCCTCAGGGAGTGGAGGCAGCTGGGGCTCTGCTCCTTCCAGAGCTGCCGTGTCAGGCCTCGCCTGCACAAGTTAATTAGTCTAATGAGGCAACTCCCCTCGGTGTGTTCTGTGTTCCGTGTGCTTTTCCCCAGCAAACGATCCCGCTCCCTAAAAATACGATCTTCACTCTTCACTCCAAGTCATGTCTGGAACTGGAGGTGGGAGAAACTCAGCCTTGAAAGGAAACGTGATTTCCTAGCAGGGAGTATGATGAAACACATGGAGCTGCTCCCTGGGGAGGCTCAGCCACTGCAGGGGCACCCACAGGACCCAGGGGTGCAGGGACCACACCCAGGGGGGGCACCCAGGGGTGCAGGGACCACACCCAGGGGTGGTACCCAGGGGTGGTACCCAGGACAGTGACACCGCTGGGGGACAGTGGGGCACTGCTTGGGGACAGTGACACTGCTGGGGGACAGTGACACCACTGGGGTCCGGCCACACATGGACCCAGGGCTGAGCTGAATTCACTGCCTGCTCTCTGTGTGGGTTCTGACCCACACTGATCCCTGACCCACACTGATCCCTGACCCCCATGTCCCGGGACACCCAGGCAACTCCAGCCTGCTGAAGGGCCTGGGGAGCAGTGAAAGGTGCTTTGGGGTTTATTTGCTCAGTGCTGGCAGGATGACACCGTCAGGGGAAGAACCTTTTGATTTTGCATTTATGTTGTCTATTGATTTCCGTTGAGCAGTGACATGGGCTATTGCTAACACCTGTCTAGTTAATACTTCATGGCAACTCCACTCTCCCAGCCCAGGAACACGAGAAAACATTTCTCTGTTCATCTAAAGCTTTCTTTTGTTTTTCTTCATTTCTAATCCAAATTTGCACAGGTCTCAGGTGACAGAATGGAGGGATGAGGATCAGATCTGCCATCCCAGGAGGCTCTTGGCAGGGAGGCTGAGGTTAGACTTGCTCTGCTGGTGTTGCCACAGTCAGGGCCATCCCATCGGGCAGGTTTTAATTTTTTTTTTTTTTTTTTGCATCAAATTTCTCTACATAATTATCTGCATCAACACTGAAAGGGAAGAGAAGATTTCCAAGTGCTCAAAAGCATCCTGCCAGTGAGAGCATCCCGCAGGAAGGGGAATGTGACACTGATTCAGGGAAGGGGACAGTGCTGGCACCTTGTCCGGCATGGGACAAGGGTGGGAGGGAGAGGATGGCAGGGCTGCACCCCCAGAGCACTGGTCTGGGCTGAGCTGTGAAATCAGTCTCCATGCAGGGCTTCCTTCAGGAGGATTGATGGCTCTGCACGAACCAGAAACTTTCCTTCTCCTGGCCGATGGATTTGCCAGCCCCCTTTGGATTAACACGAAATTCTCAGTTCTGTTTGCAACCTGCTGCTGCTGAAGTTTTCGAACTTTTTGTGACACGAGGAATTTTGGATGGAGGCAGGCGGGCACGGGATGAGGGAAAGGAGCCGAAATGGAAATGTTTGACGATGGGAGAGCAGGAATGCAGAGTTAATGCCACGGAAGGATGGAATTAGAGCAGCCAGGAGGGGGAGGAAGTGTTCTTTACTAGGGGATGGAGGCGGAGGAGGACTCGGTGGCTGAGCCCAGCCCAGCGGGAGCAGCAGGACCTGCGGGGTCGGGGCCGAGGGATGAGCTGCTCCTGCTCGGGGGTGGGAATCAGGGTCGGTGGGGGCACCGACCATCAGCTCCCCAGGGCCGTCACCATCCCACTGCTCAGATGAGGATGAACCTCCCCTGGTCCCCCTCCTGCCCTCTGGGATCCTGCTGGGCTGTGCAGGGTTGTCACTGCTCTGTGACACTGTCCCTGTTTTTTGGTGACATGCCAAGGGACAGGTCCCTGTGCAGCAGCCCGGCCCTCACAGCACAGTCCTGGGGCTTGGGGGACCCTGAGAGACCTGGACAGCCTTAGAGTCAGAGGATAGGCTGAGCTGAAAGGGACCCATAAGATCATTGATCCCACCCCTGGTCCTGAACAGGACAGCCCCGTGGTCCCACCCTGTCCCTGAGCATTGTCCCAACACTCCTGGGGCTCTGGCAGCCCTGGGGCTGTGCCCATTCCCTGGGGAGCCTGTCCAGTGCCTGGCCACTCTCTGGGGGGAGAACCTTTCCCTGATATCCAACCTGAACCTCTCCTGACTCAGGCCCAGCCATTTCCTCTGGTCCTATCACTGGTCACAGGAGTGAGGACAGGGGTACCTGCCCCTCCAGTGCCTCTTGGGAGGAATTCCAGAGTGGTTTGGGTTCCACCCCCTGCCATGGGCAGGGACACCTTTCACTATCCCAGGTTATTCCCAGCACAGCCGTGGAGCATTCCCAGCCATCCCTCGGGGGCTGTGACAGCACAGGGACACAGGGACTGCTCCTCTGGCTGCACTGCAAAGGGAAGGCAAAGCCTCGGCCCTCCATGTGCTGCAGGTGCAGAGCAGGGCACAGGAAATGCAGGCTCTGCTTTGCACCTGCAGGAGGAACCAGCCTCGTGCCTTCGCAGATCTACCCCATAATGAGAAACATATGTCAGAGAACACGATTTTCCACCAACCAAGCATTTGCTGCACAGTTTATGGTTAAGTCTGTATGCAGTCACAGCTGTCATGGGAATTATGGGTTCCTTGATTTTCATAATTAAAAAGAGAGAGAGAAGGAAAGAGGGGGGAAGGAAGCAGGAGCCCAGAGCTGGGTTCTGTGGGCACTGCCCGCCTGGCACAGTGGGAGGGAGAAATCCTCCTGCTGGAAATTCACTGAGACATTCCCTGTACTGGCAGGTTGTGCAGGAAACACCGTCTGCCTGCTTCGATGGTTAATTAAATAAAAGATATTCTGAATTAAAAAAAAAATAGATCCCGGGTTGGGGCTCTAGGGAAATCATTACTGACTCATGACCTCTCTTGACCTGGAGAAGGTTCAGGCAGGAGATGTCAAGGCGTGGAGCACGGCAAATACCCGTGAGCATGTACAATTACAGGTTTATTAAAGGGAAACAAGGGCCGCACGATAAATGGGGGGAAAAATCTTCTCAGGACACGGGGAATGGGCGTTCCCGGGAAGAGCCAAAGGGGCTTTGGAAGGGGCTGTGCCCCCCGAGTTCCAGGCGAGCTGTCCCACTGGGATGAAGGTGTGGGAGGGCCCTGTGGGGATGAGTTACCTGGGCACGGCACCGCCACTCCCGCGGCGTTCCCACAGTTACAGCCCTGCCTAATTAATAACGGGCTCGTCAAGGGCATTTCCCTGGCGCGGGGAAACAAGTGCAGTCACACCGCCTGTACATCAGCCCGGGTACAAATCACCCGGGGAATAAAGCAAAGATGTAATCGAGGAGCCGCTATCCATCACCCTGGCCGGCAGCACCGAGCGCGGCGCTGGCGCTGGCGGCACCCGCGCTGCTCTCCAGGACTCGCCTCTCGCTGCCTCAGATACGTTGTTTTAAAGGAAATAAAACACCCAGCTACTTCCCAAAGACTCTTTGACTTTCAATCACGAGCGCGTTGCTTATTAGCGAGATGAATTTATAGGTGAAGTGCTCAGCTTTTACAATCAGCCTTTTATAGGCAGATGCCGTCGGGTTTGCACAAGTGGTGACATTCACCGTCAGCTTCCAGTAGAAATCCAGGCGCAGGAATGTAAATAGCCGCTGGATTTTAATACGTAATTAGCACTGCCGAGCCTCAGTTACAACATTTAATTACCCAAAGTGGGTCTGTCTCCCCACAGCCGCCCCGATCCGCCGGCAGAGCCGCTGACCCGGAGCCCCGGAGCCCCGCCACGGCCGGATTTGTGCAATTGGATAAAGAACCCGAGAGAAAAACCCCAAATCCTGTCTCTTTGCGGGGATTAGCCTGTCCTGCTAATTCACGGAGGTAGGAGTTTCAGCTATTCCTCTACTCTTCCCGGCTGCAGCATCCTGAGGGAAATCAGGGCAGCATCTCTGCAGCTTGTGCGCGCCGGCAGCTGCTGGGGCAGCGCTCCACGGCAGGCCCGGGCTGCTGCTGCTGCTGCTGCTGCTGCTTCTGCTGTTGCTTCTTCTGCTGTTGCTTCTTCTGCTGTTGCTTCTTCTGCTGTTGCTTCTTCTGCCTCTGCTGCCGCTGCTCGGGCTCACGGCACCAGCAGAGAGCTGGGAAATCTGCACACTTGTCTGCCCGCAGCCCAGTCACAGGGACATCAGCAAGTGCATTTCCCCCCTTTAAGCACAAGTCCACCTGCCCTCCCCTCCTCTGGCCGCACGCCTCGGAGGTTTATGAGACCTCCAGTGTCACTTCTCAAGGCTGCTGGGAGAGGAAGGAGAGGGGAGGAAAGCAAAGGATTAGACAAGTAAAGGACAAAGGGAAAAGTGTTAGTGGGTTTATGTGGAGCATCCTCGGGAGGAGCTCCCCTTGGTTCCAGTAGTGAGAATGGTGGGCACTGCAGGGTCGGTTTTTGGGTTGCTAAAGGAGTTTTTCCTTGGATCCTTGCAGGGCTGCAGGCTGTAGGGATGGTTATGGGGTTTGTGTGGGCATTCCCGTTGTTACTGTCCCACTGGAATGCTCTGTCCAGGCCGGAGCAGGGCTCGGGGCTGGGGTACAACAGGGAATTCCAGCCTTTCTGCTGGGCCTGTTTTTTTCCCATGGCACACATCCTGCAGGCTGGTGCTGCTCTGCCCCGGCCTCCAGGAGCTCAGCGTGGGGCTGGGGTGTCCCACAGCAGGAAAAGTGGGGACAGGCATAGATGTGCTGGGGAACCCCCTGAGGGCCACCCAGTGCTGCTGCCAGCGAGCTGTGACCCCTGAGACCCCTGTGACCCCTGTGACCCCTGTGACCCCTGTGACTCCTGTGACCCTTGTGACCCCTGTGACCCCTGTGACCCCTGAGACCCCTGTGACTCCTGTGACCCCTGTGACCCCT
>VWZU01005346.1:134685-198099 GCA_013397095.1 Sterrhoptilus dennistouni | reverse complement strand
CCGTAAAAGAAGGTGGGCCCAAAAATGTTTACAAAAGGAAGAATGGAATGAATACATGACCATGACTAATAAAAAAAAGGAATGTTTTGTATTGAAAGTTAAAAAAAAAAAACAACAAAAAAAAACCCAAAAAACCAAAAAACGAAAACAAAAAACCCCCAAAGGTTACTTGTGTACTGCAAACTGGGCCTCACTTCACTGTAAAGAGGATTGAAAGATGTTTCTTTTCTTCCCATGCAGATACAAACGATGCCCTGGGCAGCACGTGTTGGCATGCGGGAGAATNTCTTCCCATGCAGATACAAACGATGCCCTGGGCAGCACGTGTTGGCATGCGGGAGCATCCCAGGCTCCCACCCCGCTGGCACGGCCGCCCCATGGCAAAGTCATCTGAAATGAAGAAGCTTAATGGCTCAAAAAGGTGAAAAATCCCCCTGGAGAACCTCAAAACGAGGGCTCCTTCCCCTCTCTCCGTGCCTGCACTGGCCCCGGAAAGCATCCCTGGGGAAGAGCATCCCCAGGGAAGGTCACAACCCAGGGAAGAGCGTTCCCAGGGAAAAGGGGGATGCTGCTAAACAAACCCACATCGCCAGGANCTAGAAATCATATAATGATACCATATGACAGTGTTGAAAAAGGAAGTATACATTTTTAAATTATTTGTGCTGTGGTTTTTGATCAAGTTTATATACATACAGACTGGCACACAGTAGCAAAGGCTAGGCAGGTTACAATGAACACAACACTGAGTTTTTTGCTTTAGATTTGATCTTGAATCAGTGCTGGTTTCATACACCAGAGTGCTCCCTGAGGAACATTATAGACAGCTAGGAGAGAGAGGAGAGGAGAGGAGAGGAGAGGAGAGGAGAGGAGATGCCAACAAGCTCCTCTGGATTTTTCAAAGGAACCAGCTCAGCATGGTCAGCCAGCAGCTCCCAGGAACGCAAAAAGGAAGGAAAAAGCTTTGCCATCACCAGGAGGAGAAATGTCAAAAACCTTCCGAGGAAGAGCTGACAACACAAAGGGAGGTGTGAACATGGGCACTGCCCATGGCACAAGGAGCAAAACCCCACATCAGTCACCAAATTCAGCAGTCAGATGGATTTGAGATCACAGCAGCAGCGTGGTTGGATGGAAGAAAATCCCAAACAACAACATCCCCAGGTACATGGCGCTCTCACATGGGGAGATTTTTAGGATATGCCTAGGACGGTCCTTGCCAATGGGTTTTTTTGGGGTTTTAGGACATACTTGGGTTTGCACAACTCAAATACTGTAGTGTCTGGTTTTGAAACTGCACTAGAATATTGAGGAAGGAAACAAAAGCCTCCAGCGTGGGGGCACACTCCCAGTTCCTCCCATGAGCGAGTCCTGAACGGAATAAAAGCGGCTGCTTCGAGAACTGGAAAGAAGAGAAGTTACTGGAAGCAACCCTGCCAGTCACCGTGGGAACAGGATAAAAGAAGGAACGGTGGTTAAGGAGAAGCTGTGCTGGGATGAGGAAAGTGCTGTCCTACACTGCTGGAGGAAGGCACGCGGGGAGCACCGTCTCCACAAAGACGTTCTGCTCTCCATGGCAGGGCTTGCGGCCTCTCCCACCTGGCATTCCTGGGAGGCAGTGACTGCCTTGGGGTGGGGGGCGAAAAAAAAGCCTCCAAAAACCCCTCCCAGCTCTGGGAAGAAGAAGAAGAGGGGAGAAAAAGATGGAGAGAGGAGGTGGGGAGTTTGCGAGCATGTCTGGCGGAGAGAAAATGCCGGCGGTGCCGGAGTGTCCAAGGAGCCTTCCCGAGGGCAGGCAGTGCCAGGAGCCACAGGCCAGACAAAGGCATCGCCCGCTGAACGCTACCAGGTTAAGAAAATTCCTTATTTTCTTTACATAGCTACTACAAGAGAGCTGAGGAAATATACAGTTGGTGGAATCAGTACAACAAAAGAGCCCATCGCAGTCCCTCATCCTCCTCTTCCTCAGTAAAACGTGCCCTTCCCAGAAAAAAACAAACTCTGTCAATCTGCCCACAGTTCCTTACACCTGCAGAAAGCTGCTCACTGTACAAAAGAGTTGAGGAAAAAGAGAGAAAACAATACAGAAAATAATAATTTAAAAATCTAATTTAAAAAAATAAAAAAAAGAAAAGGAAAATCCATGTATTATAAGCAAGAAAAAAGGGAGGAAGAGAAAGGTTTAGATGCTATTGCCGTTCGGAAAGGAAACCTGCCAAATGGAAAAGAAATGTCAGAGTCACACAAACAAGGCTTCTGGAGGGTTTCGGGAAATATCCATATAAAAATTAACAGTAAATTCAGCATCTTTGCTATAAAAAACTCTATTTTTTTTTTGTTTTTGTTAGAAAAGGATCACAACTAAAAACCTTAAATTAAAATACAAATGTTTAGGGTAGTTGCCCAGTGGCTAAAGTGTTGGCTTTCTGAAAAACTTCACAACCTGTCACCTGAAAGTCCTCGAGTTTCAACCTGGATCCTTTTCCAAAAGCACCTTGGATGTTCCAATTCCCAAATCTGTCCCTAGGGAGCTTCCAATGGCTACTGTTAGAGTATGCATTTATTACATATATTTTTTTTGTTTTTCTATAAATGCATCATAAATATTTTTCTCAATAATTCATAGGAATCCAGTTTCTAAGCTTGTAATACATTTGGAATATACATTATACACATATATATATATTTATACCTAACAATTTAAGCAATATGTCATGCTAGTTGCTTTTAATAAAAAGCATTCCAGTCTTAAAACCTGCATTTGTGTCTAATACATGCTTCGACAACCAAATTGATAAGTTCAATTACTAGATAACGTAGAAGAGAGAGAAAACATTTGAAAATTGGTTGTTAAAAATGGCTGAATTTCAAAGACCCAACAGTATTTGCCACTTTTTTGGCAACTACCTTAATTTTTTTTCTTTTTTTTTTTCTTTTTTTCCTTTTTTTTTTCTCTGAAACAGCAATGAAAGAAAACAAAATAAATCTGAACTTGTTGACAGTTTTTGGAGACACTCTGTTCAGCTGATGCCTGCTTCCCACCATCATGCCAGCACAAGCCAAAAAGTCTTCCTTCCTGATGGCAGTCCTTGGCTTTCCCAACCAGAGGAAAAATATTCAGGAACTGCTGTGTTCTTTGTGGGTTTTTTTTTGTTGTTGGTGGTGGTTTTTTGTTTTGTGTGTGTGTGTGTTTTGTTTTTTTTAATTAATTTTTACTTAAGGCATTGTTCCTCAAACTTCAGAAAATCCAGCTGCACCAAATCCATCAATTAAAAAAAAAGGCACAAACTCATCTTCAGATGGCTTTGGAGACAATAAAGCCGACTCCATCTGGGCTACCATTCCCCCCCTTCTGCTTCCCTTTCCTTTAGGTGTCAGATGAGTCCCTCATTCCCTGTCCCTCCCTGTTAAAAATTTAGCATCATCTCCCAACGTTCCCGTTCCGACAAGAGTTGTTGTTGACTCACAGGCAGGCAAGAGCTATTTCCAAATATTCAAGAAATGAAAGTACACGATGGGTTGAGTGGTTCAAGCGGAGATTGCTCAGTTGTGGGTAATCAACTTTGTAAGCACCAGTTTTATGTTAAGGTTTGTTTGATTTGTGTTGTTGAATCTTTGATTTCTTTATTATTCTTTTGTTTTTGTTCTTTTGTTTGGCAACTCTGCCAAAGACTTCCCGGGCATCGTTCCTCTTTCCGCTCCCAGTGAGGACCAGAGGAAGAGTGCCCAACGTGTCAGTCCTTTCCTGCTCTTCACCAGCATTTTTTTTCGGCAAAAAGAGACTCAAAGTTGCGGAGAGATTTGGTTTTTTGTGTCGCTTGCTTTGCTTTACACCTGGCTGTCCTTCCGTGTTCAGGAAACAACCGTAACAGGACGCAGGAGTAACAAGAGAAAGCTTCTTGGCAGAGCTTCAAGACGAAGACAAACAGACAGGAGAACTCCAGCTTGAAGGTGGGTGCTACAGGGGAGGCTCCTCTTCCATGGGTTCGTCCTCAGGTCTGAGGGATTGCGCAGACAGGCAGGGTGGGAGAGGGAGTGGAGAGAGAAAAGAGGGTTGGGAATGACAGTTTGACAATTTGTGGTGACAAGTCTCACTCCTTATGTTCCCATCGCCTTCCCACCCAGCCAGCTGGGATCACCTGGAATTAAAACTTGCCACCAAGAAGGGCTTTTGGACAATCTCACTTGGGTAACATTAATATTACCCCCAGCAAAATAAGTTCTTTTTTGCAGCCCAAAACCATGCTCGGAGCAGAAGGCTCAGGTACAGGGTGCACCACAGAGCTCATGGCTCTGCTGCTCTCCTGCAGCCTGGGAGGTCTTTTGGGAACCCACAGAGGACAGGGGAAGTGTGGAACACAGCAGCCGTGGCTGAAAGGAGAGGATTAACATGGAAGGCTGCTCCTCCCCTGCTTGGGCAGACCTGGAAATGTCATGGGAAACCACTGACCTCTTCTCTGCTGGCTTCACGCCCACTGACAGCGACGCCATGGCCGTCACTGTCTCCGCCTCCTCGTTCTCACACTTCTGGGCCTCCACCAGGGAATATCCCACCGTGGAGGCGAAACGCTGGAGGGAATGCCAGTACTTGCCTGGAGGAGAGGTGACAACAGGCCCATCAGGGGATCATTCCAGCTCCTGCTTTCCCAAACTTGGCCACCAGCTCAGAACTGCCCACGGAACACTCATCTGATTCATACTCTCACTTTAAGGCCCTTAGGTGTTCAAAAAATAATTCCTTTTCCACTTTGAATCCCTCAGAAACTTCTAGACCTACAGACAAGTGCACCTGGAAATGTCTCTCTACCAAAAAATGCAGGAGAGAGAAGGATGGAGTCCAGGTCTGGATCCAGATGCTGACTGCCACGTGCTTTCAGTGGGCAAATTCCTGAAGACTAAAGAAGTCCAAGGTCTATTTAGAGCCACTAAACTTGGAAAAGACCTCCAAGATCACCAAGTCCAAGGTTCAACCTCCAATGTATTTTTAATATTGGCAGTTGGACACCCTTTTGCATTGGGAAGAGCACAGGGAAGGCTCCAGAGGAAAGGATTCCAAAAATTTCTCCAGGCAAAGTTCAATGCAATGATTTTAAACTTCTTGGCTAATTAAACCTAAAATACCAACAACTGCCAGCAAAAGTCATAGAATATCCTTGGAAGGGACCTAGAGGGATCATCGAGTCCAACTCCTGGCCCTCCACAGGACATCCCAAGAATCCCACCTTGTGCCTGAGAGCCTGCTTCACTTCCATGCCTATCTGCTCCTAATTAATGGATGCCACAACACCCAACAAGACTTCTGTTATCCAGATATATTTTATTGCTTTTGAAGAAGTAAGAGCCCTTTCTAAGGGCAGGACAGTCTATCCTCTACAGAGATTTCAGAGCTTTTAATTATTGTTGGGTTAACAGCTGGACTGGATCATCCTGAAGGTCTTTTCCAACCTAACCTGTGCTCTGATTCTGCAATTCCCCCTAAAGGCCGAAAGCCTTGCTGGGCATGGCTCCATCCACAGTAACACCAGTTTGCGGCTGCACAGAAACCCAGTTTGAGGTGCAGTGACTGCCAGGAAACTGGGAAATGGGAGCATGGAGCTGGCAGAATGGTGGAGAAGCCTGAGGGATATCCCCCAGAGGACCAGTTTGGTCAGTAGGGCTGCACTCACTGTGGATCTCGATGACTTTCTCCATGGAATGCACCGCGTTAGCATTTGCTCTCTGCTGGAAAACCTTCTCTGGAAGAGGGTCAAGCTGGACAGAGAGAGAGGAACACCAAAGGAATGTTACCACTAAACCCCAGAATGGTTTTGGTGGGAAGGGATATTAAAGCTCATTCCATTCCATCTCCTGTCACAGGCAGGGACACCTCCCACTAGTCAGTTCTGCAGTGGGAACATTGCCTGTGCCATCCCAGGGAAAGGCCTGACAACACTGCTGGAGGAATATTTTAGGATTTATCTCATTTCCTTTAGAAAAACCCAAGAAGAGGAGACACCTCTGCCCTCCCAGGTTCTCCACTAATGAACGAATGAATCCCAAACTTCCAAGGTGGGCTGTCCAAAACAAGAGATGTCCACTGTTAACTATGCTGAAAACAGCACTCAAGGCCCAGCCAGGGATGTTCCCCAGCAAAGAAAAGCCAGAGTTTAGTAGTTAAGAATGTCTATAGCAAAGTTTAACTTCTGCTCAAAGGCAAGAGAAGCTGCAGCAAAGACTGCTCTTATGAGCACGATAGCCATTCCAAAGGTACTTTGCGGGATGCCGCATTCCAGATTCAGTAATTGTGGATTGCACTTTTTATTAATTCTCCAGTCTAAAAATAGTTCTGCTCCAAACTGGTTTCTGTATGACATTAAGTGAAGGCAAAAGCCATTCCTCGATAAGTCTTTAAGCAAGAGCTTTCCAAGGCCTCTTGGTTGACACTGAGACAAAGCATGTTCCTGATTTCAGAGCTCACTCATCCTCCTGAAGTAACACTCACAAACAGCCTCAGCCTGTGCAAAAGCGAGCAAAAACCTCTGGGCATGAGGCACCTGGTTTTCATCACCTTCTTGTCTGAAGGGAGAGGCTGGTGATGCCCACGGTGGACTGAGCAGCTCTGCAGGGTAACAGGAGAGGAACGGTGGCTAACTGGTCTGGACTGCCATCAGCAGACCTCGGAATCGTGGAATGCCAGGGGGTGAAGGGATCTTAGAATGCATCTCATTCCACCCCCTGCTATGGGCAGAGACACTTTCCACCAACCCAGATTGCTCCATGCCCTGTTCAGCCTGGCCTTGGACACTTCCAGGGATCCAAGGGCAGCCGTAGCTTCTCTGGGCACCCTGTGCCAGGGCCTCTGCACCCTCACAGGGAACAATTCCTTCCCAATATCCCATTTAACCCTGTCCTCTGTGGTTAAAATGGATTAAAACCATTCCCCCTTTTCCTGTCCCATCAGGACCTTGTCCAAAGTTCCTGTCCAGCTCTCTTGGAGATGCTTTAGGCACTGGAAGACTTCTCCCTGGAGCCTTCTCCAGGCTGATTAACCCAAACTTTCTCAGACTTGTATCAAAGTCTCTTTCTGCACCAAACCTACCTCTGATTCCCACTGAAGCCCTGTGAGCTTTGCACAGCTCTGCCACCACAGCAGTGCAGGTCCATTCCCCAGCCCTGAGCCCCTCCCCCAGTGCAGTAATCAGCTGCACAGCCCCAGCTCAGGTTTAATTTCCTGGCCAGTTGGAAAGGAGCTGGCTCCTGTACTCGCCCCGTGCTTCTCCCAGTGCGGGAGTTTTGATCTCTGCTGGTGGATGTCAATGCTCGAGGGACTGGCACCGTTCCCCTCATTTCCCACCAGCCCTGGTGGAGCTCCAGGACGGCTCCTGAGCCAGTCCAGCTCCCTGCAGCCCACCCTGGCCACAGCTGCCTGTCCATGCGTGTGCAGGCAGGATCCTCCAACACGCTGTAGATCAAACTGCATCAAAGGGCTGCGGCACAGAGCTGCAGCCGTTCCCCCTGACTCCCTTGCCTTCAAAAGGCTCGAGGAAAGAGCTGCATAAAACGAGTGTTTCCTACTTTCTGATGTGTGGGTAAGCCAGGGAATATTACCCTATCTGCACAGCCCACCTAGGACAAGTGAGAGCAGGTCTGTGTTTAAGTGTCCTTGTATCCATGATTAAAATACCTTTTTTACTTTTATGATACACTTTTTTACCTTTATGAATCAATATTCCCTCTGCTCACTGAAACCACTCAGACAGCTCTCAATATCCAAGGTATCCTGAGCTCTCCCCACAGCCTTACACTCCCTAATACATCCATGGCTTGAATCAACAACATCCTCCAAGCATTATTCCCACTACTTCCCTTTGAAAGTGCATCCTACACCCAAAGGTGGATGGAGCCAGAGGAATTGTCTGTGGTGATCACTTGAAACAGATGGGTGCTGCAATAAACACCTCACAGAATCCCAGATCTGGCTTATAAGGGACCTTAGAGCTCATCCAGTCCCAACCCCTGCCAGGGATAGGCACATGTTCCACTGTCCCAGGTTACTCCAAACCTCATCCAGCCTAGCCTTGGACACTACCAGGGATCCAGGGACAGCCACAGCTTCTCTATGAAATCTGCGTAGATGCTCTACCACTGGAACCCTCCTATTTCCATGCTGGTGTGGCAGCTGCCTCCCGAGTTTTCAGCTGTCCCAAGGCCTGAGTGGAGGCTAGAGCCATTCCCTGTGCCCAGAGCAGTCTCAGAACTGCCTGGCCAAGCACAAGGAGCAGGATGTTCCCTGGACACTGGGATCAGGGATGCTGGATGATGGAAGCAGGTGCTTTTGATGAATCCCAGCTGGTTTATCTCTTGGCCTAGCTACTCCAGCCTCCCCCTTAACGCTGAGTGAAGACAGAGCACTTCTGGAAGTCAAACTGCTCCACACCTCCATGCAGATCCAAGCTCCCTTCTCCATCTCCCCAGACACCTGATGGTCACTGAACTACAATCCTTTGCAGAAATCAGCTCCTTCTGGAACAGACCCACTGCTTGGCTCCTCTCGTGCTGCACCTCAGCCCAAACTAACTGTACTCAAAAGCCCTCAAACGTGGTTTCAAGTTGCACCAAAAGGAGGTTTAGGTTGGATATTAGGGAAATTTCCTTCACTGGAAGCATGCTTAGGCATTGAGTCAGGCTGCCCAGGGCAGTGGTGGAGTCACCATCCCTGCAGGGATTTCAAAGATGTATACATGTAGCATTTTTTTTTTCATCCCACCAATGCTAAAATTCGGGGGGGGGGAAGGCAGAAAAGATGGAGTATCTAAAGTTTTCTCTGTAGGAAAATACCCTGAGCTCTTCAGAATCTAACATCCTGCTGTACTTCTCTGTCTGGCTCTTATCTTGCAACCACACTCCCTAACCTTTCTGGCCAACATCTCTGACACAGCTAAGGCTTTTCCTACACAGCAACGTGCAGAAAATAGAAAATATAACTCCAAGGAAAAAATCCAGTTGCAAACCATGTCAAGCAATCTGCCCCATGCAGCAGGCACATGCTGTGAGACTAGAGAGTGGAGCAAAGAGAAGGGAGGGCTTGCACAGCAAATTCAGAAATTAATTAAAAGATGGGGTTTTTTTTTCAAAGAGCACAAAGCAAGTTATTTGGAGAAAGAACAAACCCAAAAAATCATTCCTAGCTGTTTCCCTCATCACATGGACTGCAAAGCACAGGTGGTTTTTAAGTGAAAAACAAACACTCTTTAAAGCACCAAGTATCCAAAGGACACAAAACAACAACAGAAACTTGGCAGACGGGAGGATGAGACACCCAAAGTCGAGGGAGGAGGAGGTTTTGGGGGTGCCTGTACCTCATTTCCCAGCAGGGCAGACACACAAGCCTCCGAGGCATCACAGATGGCTGTGAGGTCGTGGCCACCCTCAAGGGCCAGCACAACGCGGCCCCCGGCCAGGCCCATCAGCTGCTTCGTCAGGTACCCAAAGCCTGCAACAGAGAACAGATGAAATGCAGGAGAAGGGCAAAGGTGGCAGCTGGAATCAGGCTCCTGGCGGAGGATCAAAGAATTAGGGAGAGGAATTACATCATATTAAAAACCCAGCAGGGATTTGAAAGGGCTCAGCACATAACACGAGCCAGGTTGGGCTTCAACGCACTTGCTGCACGATTCCAGCCATGGCGTCCCTGGGATGGATCCTTGTGTCCCCACCAGCACCACCCCAGCTGAGAGCATCACCATCCTCCCCTTGCCACCCCTCAGCACCCCAAATTAAAGCCAGCAGCCAACATTCCCTCTGGGAGCAGGGAAAGGGGTGGACTTCTGCTGGATGTTACTTTGGGGGAGGGAGGAGGAAGGGGAATCGGCCCAGTTTGGGTTGGGATAGCAGCAGTGCAGTGCCCCAGAGAGATTTAGGTTTGACATATCGTTCTCAGCAGACGGTTCTTCCCGTCCATAATATGCTATAAAAATTCCAGGGGCACCCGGCACTTTGATCAGATGACACACAATACATTTCTGCCCCTTTAAACAAAACAGAACCAAGCGGTGAGGATTTAAAAAACGTGTCCTCAAAGCAACCTTCCCCCTCCAGGAGAAAAAGAGAAAAAAAAAAATTAAGAAGCCAAACAAAGAAAAAGTCAGGGATTTTCTACCCTCCATCCCCACTCCCTGCTTTCTGCTTTGGAGTGAACCTCTTTGCAAATTAACCAATTAACAGGCAGAGAAAAACATCCACTGCTGAGCCCATAACTGGTTTTGTGAGAGGAGCAGAGCATGGCAAATTCAACCAGCAGGTAAACAAGACTTTTCCTTTCCCAAGTGTTTCTGGATATCTCAAGGAGCTTGTCTCTTGTAAACCTATTTCACTTTATTCTTATATAAAGTTTATAGGTTCAGCTCCCTTACAGAGTTAAAGTTCATTGTAGAGAACAACCTTCCTGGCTGGAAGAAACTCTTAAAAAATAATAATACGACCCTTTTTGCAAGAAAAACTGTCCTCTGGATCAATCTGAATTGAAACAGTGCCAGGTAAACTCCACATAATCTGGGTGGGGAATTTCAGTGCATCCCAGACCTGAAGCAAAAAGGAGCGTTTGGGGGTCTCTGTAATTAATTCAAAGGTGGAGAGCAAAAGCATTCAGCTCAAAATTTTAATAAGGTATCCTGGAGGAAGAAATGGACCTGTGATAGCAATGAGAGTGTTTACAGCTGGTATTGCCTTTTCCTGCAATTTTGTATTAAAACCAGCATAACTCTCTAATTCAGCAGAGATGTGACTACAAATAAATTACATAGTATTACATATTGAATACTTCAAAGTTGAAATATGCAATGTTAAAAAAAAAAAAGAAGAAACAAAGGAAAAATAACTCAGGCTTCAGCCAGGCCAAAATATGCATTATAAAAAGATAAACACCATGAAAATCAAAGAAAAAGGATGGAAGTTTTGCCATTGAAATGAAAGATCTCAAATAGATCCCACAAAGTAAAATCTGGGAACACTACCCTTTAATCTCTAGGACAGCAGCAAAAGTAAAGCCCCCACTTACATTTTGCTGACAGATTATATCCTCCGAGAGGCGTGGGGTGCCCTTCCACAGCATCGAAACCAGATGACACCAGCACAACGTCTGGGGCAAACTCGTTGGCAATGGGCATCACTACTGTCCTGCAACACAAAATATCCATCGCACACACATTAGGGTGGCTCCTGAGCAAAGGCAGGGGTGTTTAAACCCTCTCACTAAACCCTTATTCCATGGACAGCAAAGCCCACCTATTTTCCTACAAGGTGAGAGCCTGGCTGGAAGAACTCCTTACCATTTGGTAAACACAAGGGGTAACAACTTATGTACATAGGAATAAGGGTAAAATAAGAGGGCATCTGGCACAGGCTGCAAAACTACCTGGGAAACCTCACCCCAAGGCATTATCTCAAAGTCCTCCCTCAAAACACCTCCTATAGGCTTGGCAAAATGATTCCTTCCTCCCGTGCTGCACTTCTCATTTCCCACAACAAAAGGCTGGGAGTGTCCCATGGGGCAACTCCCATGGGACACTTTAGCAACTTTAGAATGCAAATATTCCACCCAAATCCACCTCTCCCAAGGCCAGTTCCCTGTCCTCTGACGTTTTGTTCACTAAAAAATGGATGGAATTGCTCAGCATCCCCATCCTATTGACTGTTAAAGTTGTATTTAAATGAAATGAGGGGTCTGTTCCTGTGGTTTCTCACCAAAAGTCCTTTTTCCCCTCTGGTTTCTCTCTCTCCAAACTCCACAATTTCTCCTCAAAACCTACACGAGGTTGCAAGCATCCCATTCCCCACATCAAGACGCACTTCCCAAATTAGGTTTTTTCCATTTACTGAATTCTGGATGTATTCCTAGGGCAACCTGACCTGTAATTTTCCCACTTCCCCATCCTAGGAACAGCCACCAGAGTCAGGATAACTTTCTCCAGCAGGAACTGAAGTTATTTTTACCCACATCCCACAGCATGGACCTGTAAATCTTTGCCAAGTACCTCACTTTATTGAGTCAAGAATTTATGTGATGCTCTAAAAACAGAGCCCAGGGGGGCCTGTTCCATGGTGAGATGGCTCAAGTGTTATCAGGATGCTCATAAAAGTTCCCAGTTTTTGCCACAACGATATTAAACAGCTACAAGACATCTGCCAGAGTCAGCAGTTCGTGACATCCAGCTAAGCTTGTGCCTCTCGACAGGGTTAATTTTTAACGGGGCATCAACCTCTGCCAGGCACTGACCAAACCCATCCCACAGTCTCCACTGCCACCACAGAGCAGGGACAGGCACCCAGACACCAAAAAAATGCCCCCCACATGCCTCCAAGCTTTATTTTTTTCCAGCTATCATCTGTCACAGCAACCCCAGAGCCTCCTGGGATCACTGCTGATCTGTGTGTGCACACACAGAGACCTCTGCAAGAAAAACGGGATGTCATTTTCCCTTAATCTGCACAAAATCTCAACAAGGAATTTGAATTTTCTCCTCTAACAATGTGATTTCCCTCTCCATTTTGTCCTTGGGGGATGATTCCATGAGGAAGACAAGAGCACAGTTCTGCCTGGTGACTTTAGAGTTTGGTAAAATCCACAGGCACTTTCAGTAAAATCCACCTCCCTCACCAAGGCCTGAAGCAGCAATTCCAGAGCAAGTGCAGCGGCTGAGGGTTTATTTTCCCTGAGCTTTGAAGTGTTGCTGAGCTCTTTCATTCCTAACCCAAGGAAAACTGCTCAAATCATCGGATTTATTTCCCCTACTCCCTGAGTTATGATGCCATGGGAGCTGCTAGGATCTCAGTGGAAGTGTGGGGTCACCAGAGCCAGCCCAAACCTGCAACCCCAAGATGTGGGGATGGTCCATCAGCACTGAGCAACCCAAGGGATCACAGATCCATGGGGATTCTCAGCCATGGGACAGCTCATGGAGCACAGAATGGTTGGGAAGGACCTTAAAGACCATCTCATTCCAATCCTGGCACGTGTGTCGAATCCAGAGACTCCTGAGGAATGGGACAGCTGGTGACCCTTGGCTGGAGGTGCCTGTGGGTGACAATGACAGAGTGACCCCTCCAGCACAGCTACACGGTCCCCAGGGCTAACCTTGAACTCTGCCAGGGGCAGTTTTAGGAGAGCAAAAGCCCTCCTCCTAATTCCAGCACGACAACAGCATCCCAGAGCCACAGCCTCAGCTCTGTTTGATGCTCTCCACAGATGTAAAACTTGATCCAGGAGGGCCAAAGCCAGCACTCCCTCACTTTGCCTTTTTAATGGTAAGAAAAAACCCCAAAAATATGGTGTGCTTCTGAGATTCCATCTGCGGACAGCGTTTTGGACACATCTCATCCAGCTTTTTGCTTTTTAATTTTCCCTTGTCCGCAGATAAAACCAGCCCCTTCACTCAGATCCACCTCAGTAAAGCCTAACTCTCCAGAGGAATGAGAATTAAACTGCAAACAGCCCCGTGGCTCTGCCCTGCTGATGAGACTTTCTGAAAAGCCATAAACCAAGGAGATAAGCAGTTCTGCCTGGAATTGGGTCTTTTAAAGAATGGCTGAGGTGGCTGTAAAGTTATTCATGGAGGAATGAATACTCCTAACATTGAATATTCATTCAATCCATGTAGAATTTTTTTTAAAAAAAGGAAACTGAAATTTCCCAAATTTCAGAGCCTTGTTTTGCTTGCTTAAAATAAATGAAATCCTTTTATTTGCCTGGTTACAGCTGAGCTGAACGGCTCTACACGAGAGCAAACTGATGGCTGCAACCAGCAAAACCTCCCCATTGTGCTCTGCAATCACCTGGGAGAGAGAAAACAAAAATAAATGCAATTTTAGATCTAGTTTCCAGAAGGCTGAATGAACAATTTTTAGCCTGGCATTAGCCAATTCCCCAATTAAATGCCTAATAAATAACAAGCAGATGAAACAATCCTACAGAGGATTATTTTGGGCTTTAAATGCTCAATTGCAGCAAGTAAATTGGTGAAACTTAGAAGGCTGAACACTTTTTTAGAGACTTTTTCCTCTCTTGGCCACATCTATGTCTTATACCTATTTTTATATGTGCTATGTATGTATTTATATACATTAAGTGTATATATATTACACATATTTATATATCTATTGATATGTTACATATTTCATATATTTTTGTATATATTTCTATATATGTTATGTATATATAGTTTTATACATGTTTTATAAATATAAAAATTAAAAATGTTACCCACTGCTCCTCAGGCTAACCAGCTTCCCAAAAATTCGGTCTTTGCTTCTCCACGGTTATTTACTGTGTCAAAAGGGATTAGGAATTTGGGGATGAAATTGGCATGGGGAGAGCATGAAATTGAAAATGCAGCAATGACCGTTCCAGGCAAAACATCATCATCTTTTCCCCAGCCTCCTTTTCCTTGCTTCCTGGTTTATGGATTGAGGGAAAAACCCAAATCCCCCCAAAATTGGTTCCTGAACTTGTTTAATGCTTTTGAAAGTGGCAAGAGGAGGGGGACATGCAGTCCTGGCTTTTTCCTTCTGGTTGAAGTGTTTTAAATAAAATCAAATGTGGAACTGAGCTGTACATGGAATTATGGCTGTGAAGACGACCTCAGGACAGGGGAAAAAATTCTCCGAACACAGCTGCTGGAATCATCAGGAAAACTTCCTTGCAGTAAATTCAGAAAGAAACTCCTTCAGAAAAAACATTTTTAATTTCGCTAATTGCTGTTCCCATGTAATAAAGAACCAGCTGGAGCCCTCCCATTTCTCCTGCAGGTCTCTTAGCTGGGTTTGCACCTGGATCAGAAGGACTGAGAGAGGTAAACAGGATTTCTGCTCATGTAAAATGTTAGGGAAGAACAAATCCTGATCCAAAAAATCCCTCCAAATTTTACAACTGTTTGTTTCTGTAACTACGGAACAACAGCGGAGACACCGGGAACATTCTGAGGAGTTCACAGCTTTGGGAATGACGGGCCCTGCATTTTTCCCATTAAACTGACCCTATTCCTGCTTGACCTGTGAAATCTGGGATTGCCAACATGCTTGGGGAGTGAGTTCAGGTGTGGGATGTAGAGCTGACTCCGGCACAGCCGCGGCTACCACGCGGTGCAGGAGCTCCAGGTTCCCAAAAAATTCCCTGAATCCCTTCTTATCTCCCCCCTGCCCACACACACAAAAACAGGGCACCCTGGAGCGGGGACAGGCAGTGATTTCAGACCCAGGTTAGGAAGGTAACAAGTGACAAAGTGCAGAGAAAAACACGTTTTTAACTCTTCTCATTTCTGATATGTCTTGGTGGCATTAAGGACTATCCAGAGGTCAGGAGAGCTTGGGCACCCCAAGACTGGGGAGATAATATTTGGAGACAGGATGAAAATCACTGCTGTGAGTTTCCATCTTTTTTTTGGATGGAGCAAACCCATACTGAAACAGGTTTTCAGCATGGGGACGAGCGGTTTCGCTGGAATTTATTTATTCCCTCATTTCTCTCGTTGAGAACAATTATCTCAGTTATTTTCATTTCTTCACACACTGGCTCTTCCTGAAATACACCAACAAAAAACGAGGAGCACATTGCTTATTTAAATCTGCTCCTTTTACACACAGAAAGGACTTTGTACCCTCAAAACAGGCGGGCATGTGAAGAGTTAAGGCTTGAAAAAAAAAGAGAAAGTCTATCAGTATCTTTGCCTAGCTCAAAGGATTTCCACTGATTCCTCTCCAGACTTCAAAGCCTCACAGTTTGGCATTCGGGCTGGTTTGAATTAAAGCTCAGTTCTCCACTGCGAGTTTCCAAGTTCATGGTGAAAATGCCTCCTGCTTCTGGAGTTCATTATGGCCAATTTTCTTATCTTTTCTTCATCTTCGGTTTGATCCCCAGCAAATGCAACGTGGCATTCGGCGGGTTGGAAAAACAAGGTGCTGCCTTGAAGGCATGTATTGTCTCAAGGGGCTAAAGCAAGAAAAGAAGGGGAAAAAAATAGGATATATGACCCATTCCCTTCACTTTCTAACTCTCGAGGGACTATAAATTGCAAACTTCAAAGCGTTATTTTACATTAAAATCAATAGAAAGATTCAGGGGGTGGGGGGGAAAAGTGTTTTTAAAGGAGCTGGTTAAGATTTAAAAAGGTTACTTGATAATGTATTGTCATAGCCAAACTTGGCGTAGGATGAGAAAAATGTTTCTCGTTTAACTTATGGTTAAACTGAAGGTCTGCAGGCTCTGGGAGGAGCATCCCTCAGCTCCCCCCAAAACTCCCCAAAATAAGGGCTGTGACCAGCTCCAAAGACTGTTCCCTAAATAGTTGCAGTGTCCAAGCAAGCAGACCCCAGGAATGGCTGGCAAAGGCCTCACTGTGCAGCCCTGAGCCTTTTCCAGGAGCCTGGAAACTCAATTAGTATTTAATGTCCTCACATCCCCAGCTCCGAGTGCTCTGCCTAATGAAGAGATTCATCCTGGGGACTGCTGGGCTAGCCAGGCTTCCACTCAGGAGGAAAGTGCTGCCTTCCTGTGCCAGGAGTGACACAAATGGCAGCGATTTGGTGTCATTTTAAATTGTGTGTGTTCTCTGAGGGCTTTTTGATGGCAGAATGAAGAGGGGGAAAAGGCGATTTTTGCTCAGTGATACAGGACATAACAGGGAAGAGCAGAAAATAATGCTCCCGGATTTAATGCTGTTCCACAGAGGTTATATTCCAGAAATTTGCACCCCATGTTCTGGCAAGCGTGTGTCAGCCTGAATTTAGGCCCCCAGAGGTGCACTAAACCCACTGTAAGGACAGAAAACCACTTCAGATTGTTAAAGGAGAGGCCAGGTGGACCCATGGCAGAGGGGAGCCAAGGGACAGTGTCTAAGAAAAAACATGAAATAGTTTGGGTGGGAAGGACACTTAAAGTTCATCCAGTGCCACCCCCTGCCATGGGCAGGGACACCTTCCACTGTCCCAGGTTGCTCCAAGCCCCAGTGTCCAACCTGGCCTTGGACACTTCCAGGGATCCAAGGGCAGCCACAGCTTCTCTGGGCACCCTGTGCCAGGGCCTCCCTTGGATGAATAATATTAGAACTTTAAAGCTTATCAAAAGAGAAATAAAGGACAATGGCCCGAAGAGAAAGAAACACAGCTAAGGTGAAAAATATATTTGTGAGAGGAAAAATTCAGTAGTACCTGAAGGCAGTTAAATATTCTGTGTCCCCCATGGGCGGATCCAGGCCACCAGTAAATGCCATGTTAACATTGAAACCAACTCCTGCTCCTGTGCCAACCTGGAAAAGGGAAATGGGACTCTTGATTAGCAAATTCTGGCAACACATCTTTTCTGTTTTGATGTTTTCCCAGCTGAATTTGGATTTGGATTCAGTAGTGAGGTCAATTAGCCCCTGGTCCCTGAAACAAGAGGGAAAATAAAGCTCCCCCACACTCAGATCTTTATGGGAGCTGAGGCCCAGTGATCTTTGACCACTGCTCACCCAAAAAAAAACACCCCATCATCAACAGCACTCTCTTGATTTTTTTGCAGCTGAGTGTGCTGCATGTAATACCTTTGGATAATTCATTTTCAGCTTGATTCAGAAGCTTATTTTATATTTCACTATAGTTGCAACTGAGGGATTTTAATCAGAGTGAGCTCCCCCTCTGCTGGAGAAAAATAGGATTCACAGAGAAGTGATTTTGGCTGCTTGAGGGACACGTGGGTGGGAGATGTAAATACATCCCTCTCCTTGCTTGTACTGCAAATGTCCCCATCTGCCCTGCCTGCATCTACCTGAGAGTAAGGAAAAGTGAAAAACAAACCAGGGGTTTCCAGCTCTTTTTTTTTTTTTCTTTTTTTCTTTTCCAAGAAGGTCTTTGCATATGAAAAAAAGAATTAAAAAGTGAAAATTAACATGTTGCACAGCTGGATAAAACTGCATGGCTTTTATTGCACATTATTTCTCTTACTGGTACAATTATTTTTGCTAGAAAAATACAGGGGTGGGTGTTCATCTACCCATGGTGGGTTATCTATTGTTGGCTTCAATCAAACTTGTTTTGCATCCTTTCTTTTATTTGGTCTAAAATGACACATCTAAAAATGACTCTTTTTGTTAACCAGATTGCTGATAAGCAGGAATTAAGCCTGACCCAAAGGGCTGCTGTTCATTCACTACAACAGGGTGACAGAGCAGCATCACCTAACATTTAACTTTCTTTTGAGGTTGAAATGGAAACATTGTTTTTTCAATCAGAAAATATAAAATTGACGGGGAAGAAGTTTTCAGATGTCACCTGGAGAGTCTCAGAGCGCTCTAAGTACTTCATAAAATTTCCCTTTGCTACATCACTCTGAAGTGCCAGCCCAGAGGGAAAAGACAGATGTATCCATCCAGAGCTCAACTCTCAGCTTCACTGGCCCAGCCCTCCTGCTGCAGACTCTGAGGACATCACCAGGAAAGGGGCATTTGCTCCAGCAGCATCTGTGACCAGCCCTCAAATTCCACAACTTTGGGGTGGAGGTGCAGCCTTGGTGGTAGTGAGCAATGCCTGGGCAGGGCCAGGAGAAAGAAGGGGAGGTGGAGATGGGCCAGGAGAAGGGGAGACGGAGAAGGAGAGGCAGACAGGCTCCACGGCCGTGCCAGGAAAACCAAGTGTGTGTGGTGCAGCCACGGACAATCTGTTCCTTCTGCATCTAAGAAACAACTTCTGCCAAGGAAGGAGAAATCCTGAACAGGACACGGAGTGCTGGGACAGCTGGCAGAGGGCTCCTCTGGAACAGGTTGTTGGAGAGCTTAATTGCAATTACTCATTTGCTGCCGTCCCACTAGCTCCGGCCGGGACACAGTGCCTGCAGCTGCTGGATCACATGGACCTGGCGTGTCCTTGGAACACAAAACCCAGAGGAGTGCTGGCAAGTTGGCAGGAACTCCTCTGAGTCCCAGGATTCTGGGATCCATGCGCTCACCTCATCTGGAGCACCACTGCCTGGGAAGAAGTTGCCATCATCATAGCGATGTAGTGAGATATAAAGGACATTGGGATCATTGTAGAAGGCCTGCTGAGTACCATTCCCGTGGTGGACATCCTGCAGAAACAGGGATCACAGGAGGGAGGTTAATTCTTCAGAAAAAACACAGATTAAAGGCATCAGTTTGGGATTTGGAAAGGTTTCCCTTGCTGTTGACCTTTGTTTTCTCCAACCTGGCTGAAGCAGTTTATGGAGAGTGGGAATAACTTGTTTTGCACACCTGGTTTGAGATTTAACACCTTATTTAACACATGGGATAAACCCAATGCCAAATGTCTGTCAAACTGAGGACTCAATTACCTGAATGGAAAGAACTGCATTCACCAATCTTGGGAGATAGAGATACTGGGATATTTGTTACCCCACGTCTGCATTTTTAGTCAGTCTGTGGGGTGAGCACTGATACAAATAAAGGTCTGTTGGATCCAGGTAAAACAACACAACCCATGAGAGTTCCCCTATTGAGCTGCTGTGTGATGCACAGACACAGCTTGTGACAGGACAGGTATTCAAAACTCCCTGACACAAAAACAGGAGGGAAATGAGGGAAAAAAGATCCCTTCAGTAGGTCCAAAAGACAAATAAATGCATTTTAACTTTTGGGTTTAACCCGTGGGTGATTTGTGGCAACAGAACCAAAACTTTTGGCTGATACCCAGTCCCTCCAATGCCTTCCCAGCTACTTAAAACCCATTAAAAAATAAACATCTATACGTTGCCACAGTAGAGTCCCAAAGACACCCTTTCTTTTTATTGGAAAATTATGGTCCCTTTAAGAATTTCTTTCTTGGATTAGAACACTTTTATTCAATTAAACCCTGAAATTTTGGCTTGCAGACAACAGGCAAGAAGTTTTTCACTGACTTACAGAGCTTGCCCTTGCAAGAAGAAACCTACCCAAAATAGTTGCCACCTGCTCTCCCAAAGGGAAAGAAGGGGCATTTACTCACCCAGTCCACGATGAGGATTTTGCTCACATTGAGCCTTTGCTGGAGTAGCTTGGCTGCAATTGCCACAGAGTTAAAATAGCAGAAACCCCTGGAGAGGGGAGACAAGAGGAAAGACAGGTGTTAATTACAGCTTTCTGTGGTCCCAGTACATCCATCACCTAGATGGAACACAGGAGGAAGGAGTTCTTCTGCCCTCACTCTTCTTTCCTCCCTGGAAAGGCTTGTGTTGGGAGGGACCTTGAAGCTCATCTCATTCCACGGGCAGGGACACCTTCCACTAGATCCATTTCCCATTGGAAGTGCTGTATTCCAGCAGCAGGCTCTAGAGAAACAGGGAATGTTCTACACTTGCCCAAACCCACTGCTGATCCTTGCTAGAAAACATCCCCCCCCGAAAGCACTAAGCAGGATCTTACCCTGCTCCAGAGAATCTGGGGAGCTTTGAACACCACACATCTCACCTAGCAACGAACAGAAATTCCATAGTGATAACCTAACAGAATTCCTTTGGAATTTCCAGCTGTGGATCCCCTATCAAACGAGCCCTGGATGAAGTCAATGAACCCCATACTCACATGGGTGTGCTCTCCTCCGCGTGGTGACCTGGGGGCCGGACAACCGCAAATCCATTCTGCACACAAAAAAAGGAGGAAAGGAAAAGGTCAGAGGAATGAAGATGGATGCAGGGGCTGCAGCCAGAAGCCTTAATCCTGCTTGGTAACTCTGGAATTGTTCTTGATGGTTTCCTCACAAGGTCATAGCAGTGGATGATGCTTTCCCTCCTTGTGGAGAGGGAAAAGGTTCTGGAGCTGCTGCATGGCAGAGCCCTGAGCAGAGCCCTGCACAGAGCACAGCTGAGGGTTGTTTTCATACCTTCAGTTCCCCTGTGGCCACTTTGAACACCAGCTCGATGACACAGCCCACGGCCAGGCGAGCAGCGCCAGAAGAGTGCACCTCGTTCCAAATGGTGTCACTGTCGACCTGATGGGGACACACAGGAACCAGGTTAGGAGCTGGGAGAGCAGCCAGGAATCAAGAGACCCCTGTCTTACAAAGACATCACTCACATGGGGTGAGGGAACAAGGGGAATAGCTTTAAACTGAAAGTAAGGGGGTTTATTTCAGATATTGGGAAGGAATTGTTCTCTGTGAGGGTACAGAGGCTCTGCACAGGGTGCCCAGAGAAGCTATGGCTACCCCATGATCCCTGGAAGTGTCCAAGGCCAGGCTGGAGCAACCTGGGCTAACGGAAGATGCCCCTGCCCATGGCAGGGGATGGACTGAAATGGTCTTTAAGGTCCTTTCCAACCCAAACTATTCCATGATTCTGTGACTCTATGACCACAGAACCAGCATTTAACTGCTGCAAGAAACTGATCCCAGACAAAATAAAAAAGGTTTATGAAATAATTCAATAATTCTCTAAAGCTTAAAAAAAAATCCACCTCTAAAACAAAAAAATCCACAATAAAGAGTGATGTTTAGTCTGGGGAATTTAAAAGACAACTGCTCAGGAGTGGCAGTAGCTCCCCTGGGGAACCGCAAGCTCACTCACCCTGACAAAAGACCTTCAGCATCCTGTGCTGAGTACACAGATTTGCTCCAACACTAAAGATTCGACAGAACCACCATATTTCCCCCCCTGAAAATGTGGAAAGAGGCCACAGACAAGGCAAAGCACCCTACAGGCATGCCTGTGTTGCTGTTATTCCAGATCGTGTCACCAGATAAATGGGACATTCCTCCCCAGGAAGGACTGCCAGCTATTTTTCACATATTACTCTGCCCTGAGTGTATTTATGGAAACAATGGCAAAAGGCAGATATGGGAGAAGAAAGAGATCATTTGTTGTGCCTGACTCACTGAGCACTGAGGAGACACAAGTGGCCTCACAGAGGACTGATCCACCTTCTTCTCAGCCATACTGAAGCCATGACTGGAAATTATTCCAGCTCTGTGATCATGGATGGTTTCTGGTAGTATCCACCCCGAGGATGCTTTGGAAGCTATAATAAACTAGGAAAGCACTTGGAGAACACCAAAGAGCCTCTGGGGAAATCCACTGCATTGTGGCAGAGCCCTGCAGTGACTATTTGTGGCCTCAGGGCTTCTCTGGACCCCTGTAAGTTTGGGCAATAACATGGGTACAGCAGCAGGATGGAGTCTGAGTTACACATGATCCAGGAATCCTGGATCAGGACTGCACACATGCAGAAAATGGGACTGACCGGACCAGGTCTCTTCAAAAGCCCTTAAAGAGGTGGGAAGAAGCCCAAGCTATTTCTACCCACTGGCCAGTGCACTGGTGCTCTGTGATGGTCCATCTTCAGCCTCCCGTCACTGGATCTGACCATGTATGAGAGTAACAACCCCATCTTTGGGCATATCTAACCCATCTTTGAGCAACTCTAACCCATTTTTTTTGGTCTTTGGAAGAAAATACCTCAGGACACCAGCAGGGACAGCTTCCCTTCCTGCCCAGACACAGCGACTTCAGGGCTCCTTCCATGGGCCCTCTTCATTCCCTGTGAGGCACCAGAGGAATGGAAATACAAAACACCTAAATTCACATGTCCTAAGGGGCCAACAGAGCCTCAGATGGCTGCTGGGACCAGTTTTTCCCATAAAACAGACAGGATTCTTCAGTGCCAGAGCCAAGCACTGCCACGTTCAGCCCTGCCAGGAGGATTGCAGGAATAATGTCCAAAATGAAGCCCAAGAAGTTTTTCCTTCCTCCTAATAAAAATTATAATTTCCTTACAATTATTTCCTTCCTTTAAGGAAAACTTGAGAGTTTTTTATTAATATCCACAATGAGACTCCTACTCACACTATAAATTCCTCCTACTCACACTGTAACCTTTCCTATCCACTAATGTGCAGCTATCTCAGAATTAAATGAGCATCTTACAAAAGATTTCATTATTCTACTATTTAATTTAGCTGAAAAACCACACAGGTAAGAAATCATGTACCAGGACAGGTAGACACAGGTTGTACCAGAGCTCCAGACCCTGCAAAGTGAAGAAGTTCTACTCTTCCCTCACAGAGGAAGACACCCCACCGTGTCTCCTCTTGTTCTCAATTAAATAATCCTCACATGCTGTTCCTCTGACTTGCTTAATTAGTTCCTCCTCATTTCCATTCCACGGAAGTCCTTTCCATGCTCTCTGCTCTGTGAGAACTTACTCTGCTTGCACAGTTAAAATTGTTGCTATGGTCTAATCAAAGTCCTTGCACCCAAAAATAGAATCACCTACTCTGGAGAAGATCAACAACACAAACATCTCTGGAGTTTTTAGAACACATGCAGAAAATGATGCAGATCTTCAGATATTTTTAGAATGTGCACAGCAAAACACTACACAGGAAAGAAAACAAAATTATCAGCTATCCTAAAATGTAGCCTTTGAGTGTTTTGAAGAGTCTGGATGCAAGTGTGCTGGGATGGTCTTGAAGATTTTCAAAGCCTAAACTCCTTTCTCCCAAAACCTACTTCTAATTATCCTGGATTAGGGAAGGCCATGGTGCATGGAAGTCAGACATTGAAAAAGGGGTGTGAGCTGCAGAAGAGCAAAACTGAGTAAAATTCCCAAGTGATCAGCAGAAATAAATGAGTGATGTTTCACTCAGATCTTACATCTGTTGATTTCAGTGCTTCTGTGCTTTCTTTTTTCCTCTCCTGCTAGGACCAGACAGCTGCAGAAGCGAGGAGGCTTGTGAGCCATGGGAAGGCTTCTTGGGATAAATCAACAAGGAAAAAGAGTTTCCAAGCACCTGGGAACAAATTTGCCCTTTCTCTCCTTGATTTCAAGTCATTGAGACTGAGTTTTTAATTGAAAGGTGTTATGAGATGGAGGGATTTGCTCTGAACTGTTTTCCTGCTGCTTCACTCCAAGAGCTCCGGGAGTGTTTGGACAACACTCTCAGGGATGCACAGGGTGGGATTGTTTGGGTGTCTGTGCAGGGCCAGGGGTTGGATCAATGATCCTTGTGGCTGCTTTCAACTCTGGATATTCTGTGATTCACTTTCTTGACTGTCCTTTGTCTTGCTCGTTGTTGAGGACAACTCATGCCTGCTCAAGCTCCATCCTCTATCCCGAGGCAAAACAACTCTCCAGGGGCTTCTCCCCTCAGAACTGCCCTGCACCCCCCTCCACCCCCATCATTCCTTTCATCTACACAACATCCCCAAAGGAAGAGAGCCACACTTGATCTCTTGCAGGAAAAGAACCTGGTTTCAAAGCTTTCCAGCCCATAATTTCACACAACACCCTCAGCTCCTGAGTTCCAATCATCAGCCATCATTCTGCTTTATCCTGCTCCAGTATAAATCCAAAGGAGAACCTGTCCCACATTATTCTACTGATCTTTTGAATATTTTCCTTTCCTTTCGACTTTAAGACATCATGTTCACCCTCTGAAAAATATGTGGCAAGCAATGGGGAATGGCTTCCCACTGAGAGAGGGCAGGGTGATGTGGGATACGGGGAAGGAGTTCTTCCCTGTGAGAGTGGGGAGGCCCTAGCACAGGTTTTGCTGACAGGATTGCTAAAAGACTGCACCAAAGTCAGCAAATATTCAATATTAAGGTCTGTGGAGACAACCAAGCAGCAAGCACCATCTTTATTGGGAGCATATCAGGAATACCAGCACTGAGGGGTTTCCTGCCCTGATTTGGGATTTAATGCAAGACTTCTGGGCCCGTGCTGGGCTCAGACACTGTCTCTACTTGTTACCATTCAGTCTTCATTTTCAAATGATAATTTTTTTTTTTTTTGCTTTGAATGGCATGCCTGACTGCAGGGCAGAGTAAATCCAAACCTTTCAAGCTCTGGCCAAAAATTTGCCATGAATTAGGCGACTGCAGCATATTTACAATACAAAATAAAGTATCTCCACAAGTGGCGGTACGAATAAACAACGATTATTCTTTTTTTCTTTTTTTTTTTTTTTTCTGATGGGATAATTTTCAAAGCAGCGATTTTGCAAAGACTCAGGAAGAAAACAATTTTGTTTCATTTCCATAACAGAATCCAGACCTTGAAAATTCAACCTCATGAGCTACAATTATGCAGCAGAACTACCACTGTGAATTTTCAAACACAATGCCTTTTATTGTCTCTTCTCATTCTTTTCCCCTTCCTGTTCACCACAATTTTCTGTCCTGTCACCCTCCACAGAAACTCTGGAGCAGAAAGTCTGACTTGAAAGGGAAACTTTTAAGCTTTCAGGCTTCAAAGGAAAACAAGAAAACCTTCAAAACGAGGTATCTGGGGCTTGGGGTTTTTTCAGCTTTATGGGAACAAACAACAGCAAAAAGCGTGATTATATGCAAATTTGACAGCTGAAAAGTAATGCTCAGCTTTTCCAAAAGGGATGGACGGGTATTTTAGTCACCTCCTGGAGAATCCACGTGGATTATCCTGGAGCTGGAGAACAAAAGATGCCAAATGCTGTTTCATTCCAGGGCAGTGATGCAGCAAACCTGCTATTCACAGAAACACATACATTCCCAAAAACTGTCCTATTTTGTGGCCATGTTTCCCAACTGCTGTGGGAGGCAGGCAGCTCTGGAGCCTTGAGACTGAGGATGAACAGCTCCACAGCATGAGCATGTCCTGCTTTCCACGGAGGAAAAAAGAGCACTTTGGGATGCAAGAGCTGCTTCCAAATGCAGCAAGCCCTTCACCGTTAAACATCCCTGCCTGGGAAATGAGGTTTTTTTCCTCCTAAACAAGCCTCTGAGTGTCACACACTCCTGTGCTCTCCAGAACAGCTCCGAAATCCTCACGCTGCTTTTGAAGAACGGCACGTGAGGCTGAGGCACCCCCTGCCCCAGGCAGCCCCTGCTCACGGGCAGCATCTGGCTGCAATTACCCGCCCAATGGAATGTGAAGCAGCAATTTTTGGTACTGAGGGGAGCAGGAGAGAACAAACAGGACATTATTTACACATTAAAGGGAGTTACTCACCCCGACACCACCGCAAGGCAGCCTGACAAACATCGACGTTAGGGAACCTGTGGGGGGACAAGAAATGCACTCCATGAGTCAAGAAGTCAGAGGTCACCAGGTTCTGGGGCCAATTTTGTGGCAATTCTGCAATCTTTCTGAGCACAGAACCATAGACTGTGGGTTTTCTTCCCATTTTCAGCCAGCCACACACTTTACAACTCACACACACACACACACACACACACACACACAGAGAATATGCACACTTGGGCTCCTGCAAAAGTTCTCTATAAATCACCCGGTTTTAGGAAAGGTTTGAGAGTTGTCTGATGTTTCAAGACAATACATTGTAGAAATTTTCCATGGGAAATGGACAGGAACATGCAGGGACAAGAAACTCTGCAGACCTGAGATGTTCTAGAAACACGTGGCTTTATTATTACAAGGGTCGTGGGTAAAGAGGGCTTGCTTCCAGCCACTAGCCTGGGCTGAAGCAAAGCCCTAAAGAGAGAATGGGGAGAGAGAGATAGAAGAGAGCTAAGGGGTAGAAACGGGGTAGGAGCAGGGGAAAAACATGGGGAGAAAGCAGGAGCAAGCGAGGTGAGAGAGAGGAGAGGGGAAGGGCCAAGAGGGTAAGAGAAGAGAGGAGGGTAAGAGAGGTGAGAGGGCAAGAGAAGAGAGCGATCATCTTGTTACAATACATTACATCTCTTTTTGTGTTGAATATTCTAATTTACAGTGACCAACTGGCGTGAGATACAGAACCTACAAACTTTGCATGCAGCCTATAAGAACTACTACATTACCATGTCATTTTATATTCTAAACTCTATAGACTCCTTTCTTATGTACTTGTTCCCTGATGCCTTTGCAGAGTGGAAAGGCGGCATTCCTGTCTTTTGTTTTCCTGTCTTTTCAATCATCTTCAGCTAATCACTGTCTTCCTGCCTGCCATGCTCACATCTCGAAACTGGCTTTCATTTCTATTTCACTCACAGGTTTTATATCTGCAGTATTTCTTACCATGCAGTCATATTCATAAGTCCTTCCTGTCCCTTCTTTCCCAACAATACATGAGGAAGATGCCACCAGCAATCACTCAGCATATCTTCTCAGATGAGCACTTTAACCCCTTCCCACCGAGGGAGGACAGGAAATCACAAAAACACCCAAATTATCACTCATCTGCAGTTACTGGATGCCTTTAAAGAGCATGGGCTTCATAAAAGAGGAAGACAGAAAAATAAACCAGTGGCAAGCAAAAAAAAAAACGTGTTTTGACTGAAATAGCAAAACCAACAAGGAGAATTTGAGAAAAATGGAGAAAACCACCTGCAGGGTTAATTTTGGATCTCTAGGAAATGTAGAATTGCTTTCTGGGCTCATGTGTGAGCAAATTATCCTCCATTCAAAATTCCATGGGACCCTGAGCAACCTGGTCTGGTGGAAGGTGCTCCTGCCCACAGCAGGGGGTAGAATGGGATGGGTTTGAAGGTCCATTCCCACTCAAACCATTTGGGATTCTGTTACTGAAAGTGGAGTTCATGCATCTGGACTCATCTGAGCTCAAAGTGAGGTGTCCTCTTTGATTAGATCTACATGGAAGTTCTCAGATCATCCTGCCTCAGACCTTCTGTCACAACTCTCATTGCTAATCCACACATTATTTCCATATTTATCATCTTGACAACAATTTATGACTGTTCCCCAGAAATTAAAGAAGCCTTATTTGCCTAAGTTTCAACTTGTCCAATACGTTCCAAGTATTTCCACTGGCCAGAGGGAGATGGGTTTGTATTTTATATGTTTGACAGGACAAGGAGGAATGGCTTTAAACTAAAAGAGGGTGGGGTTAGATGGGATATTGGGAAGGAATTGTTCCCTGGGAGGGTGAGGAGGCCCTGGCACAGGTGGCCCAGAGAAGCTGTGGCTGCCCCCTGGATCCCTGGCAGTGTGCCTGATCAGGTTGGACACTGGGGCTTGGAGCAGCCTGGGACAGTGGAAAGTGTCCCTGTCCATGGCAGGGGGGGAGGACTGAATGAACTTTAAGGTCTCTTCTCACCCAAACCGTTCTGGGATTTTGTGATTCCATGAAGGCACATCCCCTTTTCATTTGCAGAAGCTTAACAAGAAACATCTTGTGTCCTGAAAAGCTTTTTCCTTTCAGGCTGAGGTTTCTCAGGCTGTTTTCTTCCTCACAGAGGTATCAAAGGCGAAGAGTTTACACGAAGTCATCAGCCCTAACAAACTCCCATTTGCAGCCCTAAACCTCACACAAAGCTTTGCACTCAGCCTTCAAACCTGTCCTAAACCCACCCTCCAACTGCTTCAAAGAACCCCACGAAGTTGGTTTGTAAATTTAAAAGCCTTTTAAACCCCCAATGGGAGAGAATGGCCGAAGGAGGGGTTTCTTACAGGCATGCTCCCCTCTCCATACGGAGCTTCTCCTTGATATCCTCTCAGGTCCTGCCCTGTGGAAGCCATCAGGAGAGAAGGGGGTCATGTGGGCTGGCAGCCAGTGCCACTGTCAGCCTCTCCAGGCTAAAATGGTGCCAAATGGGCTTAGGAAACCAGGTCTAAGCTCAGTTAAGAGCTACTGGACATCCCCTTCTACTGGAGACCCTTGGTGACCTGACCTCCTGCAGCTCCGGGGCTTTTCTGCCAAGTTGTATCCAAACGGGGAATGTTCTGTACTGGAAAGCCCTCAGTGTTAGAACTTCTCTTCCCTATAGGATTAAACTGGATCTCTACAAACACTTTAAAAGGAGTAATTAAAGGCACAGAGGGCACAGAATCACAGGAAGCAGAGCATGGGTTGCTGCCCCCACAGGTTCTCTACAGAAGTCATCAGGAATGGTTCAGCAATTTGAGTGTCCTCCCAAAAATGCTACCCAAATAAACCGTATCTCCAAAGGTATCTGTGGAACTGTTGAGACTGATTGTGCCCAGAGTCAAGGAGGGAGTGGAAAAGCATCCCAAGAGAATCTTGGATCTCCCAGGGAAGATTTACTGACGTTCTTTCAGACTGACGGTTTTCCACTCCCGAGCATATGACATAAATTCCTGAAAGTTTACATCCTAATGGAGTTACCATTCAGCTGGAGGTGTCTACTTTTGGGTTCTCTGGCTTTAAAGAGGTGGAAGGGAGCTATAAATACTATGCTAATTGCATGTTAAACTACTGGCTAATGGCTTCCCTCTCTGGGAGCTCATGGATGGACACACTGAGCAAAATCTTTCCAGTTCCTTTGCTGTGACCACTACATCATGAAGGCTATGGCATTAAAGCCCTTTTTACATCATCCAAAGTCAGGTTAATCCCAAAATAAACTTTCTCAACGTCTAGGTTTCAGAACTGTCTTTTTTTTTTTTTTTTTCTGATCCCCATGTGAGAACTTCTCAAGCTGCCCCTTCAGCCTGCTGCTGCAGAAAGGGAAGTGATGATGACTCCACCAAGGCACTAGGTGCTACAATCCAAGTTGTTTTGTGGCTTTGGAGGGTTGCTTATCTGAACATCCATCCGTTAGAATTTCTGCTGGAAAAATAAAATTTTTCGATATTTTTGCCTGTATTTTACAACAGACACAGCCCTATTTCAGGCAGATTTGGTCTCCAGTGAAAGGGATAAACAATCCCACTCCATATTAAACAAATGCAGAGGCCTCGGTGTCTCTCTTGCTGACTATCCATACAAACCCGACAGGGGTTTGTTGATGCCTGTGCAGCTGGTTGGGGGCTGCAGATCCAAATCCTTGGAAGCATGTTCCAATTCTTTCCCTAGCCATGGATAACTGTCTAACACACAGTGTGCCCAAGGATGAAACAAACTGCCTGAACTATCTTCCTCCCTCAGGAAACCATCCTTTTAGGTTCTAAAGACATCAAAGAGAGGAGGTTTAAGCTGTCTATGGTTTAGGGATCTTGCCTGAAGAGAGGGAGATGGATATTGTGCATGGAGCTGGGAACAATCCTCTTGGAGCTGCATAGGGCTAAGGATGAAGGGAGTCCCAGCATCAAACCCAGGAGGCAGGAAGGGGGATTTCCCCCCAGGGAATGATACCTAGAAGCTTCTTGCTGTCCAGTTTCTGCCTGTTCAGAGGGTTTGTGCCGTAAAGCAGCGTGTGAGCTTCTGAGTGAACCGTCTGCAGCTCCTCCAGTGTTGCCTTTCTGCCTCGGATGCACTGGAAGGGGAAGGAAAAGGGTCGTGAAATCACTGGTGAACTGCTTGACTCTCTTCTCTGTTTCCTTAGCAAGCCATCAAGACAGACAGCAAAACACTAAAATGGATCCTTAGGTGGAAAAATTCACATTTTGGGTTAATCCTTTACTCGCAACATTTATTTGCTTGACATAGAAAGTCATCTTCAGACGCACTCAAGATAAAGAGGGAAACTTTAAGACAGGTACTGGCAATAGGCAGTGGAGATGAAGGAAAGGTGGAAGACCAGAGAGATAAGGGAGTGCATCCTGAAATGGTAGGGCAGAGCTTGAAGAAAGCCAGCAGAGAATTAAGGCAGAAATTTAGCATTTTTGAAAAAAAAAGAAGTCTGGTGACACTGAAAATCACCAGTGGTCAGGAGGGAAAACAGGTGAAGATCAACAACAGTTTCCCTCATGAGAGCAACCAAAAGTACCAAGGTAAGCAAGGAAATGAAGGAAAATAAATCTTCCTTAAGGAAATCAACAGGAACTAAGGGCCAATAATATTGCCTGGGATCTTACAGTGACAAACTTGTACATTAGAGAACATCTGCAACATCCATTGAGGAGGCCAGGCAATTAGCAGAGAGGTTTATTTGGTCCTAAATATCCCAAATTTCGATTAAATGGGTATCCACAGAGAGACAGGTTTGAAAAGAATAAACAAGGGAAATTTAGGCAATGGCAATGCTGCCACCAAGTGGATATCTTATCTGATGGGTAACAAAAATTCCCAGGCAGATCCTGGCATTGCTGAAATATTTATGCTCTGGGATTCAGTCGCCTCAGGTGCTCAAAGAATTGATGAACACAAACTAATACCCTCATTTATCACCACTGCTGTAAGTTGTAACTAATAACCACTCGTTAATTTTTATTATTAATCTTCATTCTTTCTGTTTAATATCTGAGCTTTTCTCTCCGTTTCCTTGCTCTTAAAATATATCAAATAAATCTAATTTAACCTCTTGTGATGGAATGGTGCTCAGAGCCATCCTCCCATCCCCAACTCTTTTACAGCACAGCTTGATCATTACATATTAAAGGGCATTAGAAAGTTATTAAACCACAGAAAAGCTGCTGCTCCACAGTTTTTGCTGGGATAATTGGAGGGATAACAAATGAGAGGGTTACATCATAGCTTGCTCTTTTCTTTGGCATAATATAATAACAATAATAATAATATAATATAATATAATTGCAATAATAATAATAATAGAAACAGTAAAGTGGCCTTTTCTGGTGTTTTGCTCACCTCACACTTGCCCCGCAGCCCCGTCTCCTGGAGCCTGGACCAGATGCTCTGGATCCTGCCCGCATGCTCGGGGTGGCTGTTGGTATTTCCACAGGTGCACTGGTGCTTCAGCATCAACGTGTCATACACAAGGCCTGCAGCACAGGGGATAAAATTGCTCTCGGGTTAACAAAAAAAAACAAAACCAAACAAACGAAAAAAAAAACACCAAAAATTTGCCAGTTATAGGAAAAAAAAGCACTTTGCAGTCAACGGTTCTAGACCAAAATTTTGTGTTCGACCAGGAGCCACAGAGAGCTGAAAACCCAAACCTGTATCCACCCCTGCCCACGGAAATCCTCAAGGGATATGAGAAGGAAATCAGTACCAAGATGTGAAATTAAATGCTAGGGGGAGGTGATACCTGAAAGCACCCGTGGGAGAACACAGAAATGGGATCTGGGGCTTCTCCCCTGGCTACAAAAATGCCTCCAGGGCTTGGGATCAAAACCTAGAAGGACCAAGTCGTTCGCTGGCACTGTGTTTCACAAAGCAGCTGTGTTGAAGTCTGGGACCGAGGTTATTCTCTAATTAAAGACATTAGCGCCCACTTGGGCATCGTTATTGGACTCGGCATGGAGGTGTTTAGCCGAATGAAGGGCTAGGGCAGCTAAATCCCCATGCACTCCCAAGGATTTACGGCATGACAGCAGTGCAGGAGGCTTTGATTCATACTCCAATGTTGCCTGGGTACGATTTTGGAAGGGAAGTTGGGATTCCATAGCCAACCAGAGGAAACCAGCAGATCCTCCCCACTGACAGAATTGTTTCCCTCAAGCAAAAGACATGAAGTCAAATGTTTAAATCCATCTCTCCTTCAGCCAGAAACTCCAGAATACATAATAAAAAACATTGGTTTGAGATTTTTTCCCCAAGAAAAAGCTTTCTTGCAGGAAGTATCTGTATGAAAATTGGTCCAAGGGTTGGAGCTCCCTGCTGGGAGGGCTGAGCGTGTTTACCTGGAGAAGGGAAGGCTACAAGGAGACCTCAGAGCCCCTTCCAGGGCCTAAAGGGACTCCAGGAGAACTGGAGAGGGACTTGGGACAAGGGACCGAGGGACGGGATGGAGGAACAGGATGGAGTAAGAGCGGGGGAATGGTTTTAAACTGACAGAGAGGGCAGGGGTAGATGGGATATTGGGAAGAAATTCTTCCCTGTGAGGGTGGCAAGGCCCTTGGCACAGGTTGTCCAGAGAAGCTGTGGCTGCCCCTGGATCCCTGGAAGTGCCCAAGGCCAGGCTGGACAGGGCTTGGAGCAGCCTGGGACAGTGGAAGGTGTCCCTGCCCACGGCAGAGATTTAAAACCGGATAACCTTTCAGGTCCTTTCCACCCCAAGGTTTTCCATGATTTCCGTGGAATGCAAAAGTCCTGATGAGAATCTAAAGCCTTTGAAGGCATCAGTGGGGTGGTTCCAGCTCCCATGTCCAAGGATGTGTACCCCAGCTGACAGCATTCCAGGGAAATTCTGGGCAAGCACAGCCACACTGTGGCAGGCACACCTGGATCTGTGTTCCCAGCTCAAGCATGGGCACACAGCACAACCCGGGAGTTCCAATGAACTTGCAGGGAATCCCGAGAGCAGCTGGAACTGAGACTGTGACCCTGCACGTTCCCAGGCCTGGCTGCAGCTGCAGTCCCACCTCCTGGCTGGGTGTGGGCACGTTGTGCCACAAGGAATCTTGGCTCCCTGCTCTGGCCCTGGCATTCGCAGGTCTGCAGCCTCAGGGGAGGTGTCTGGCAACTCCTTGCTCTGCTGTAGGTGAGTGCAGAGGGAAAAAACACCCTCCAAAAGCCAAACCGCTCTGGGTTCCAGAAAGAGAACAAGCCCTGGTAATTGGCTGCCCTGGGGTCAGCCGGAGTTCACCTGGAGGAGGTTGTGCTGCAAAGCTCTCTCAAGGTATCCCACTTGATTCACAGCATCAAACAACACCAGAGCTGCTGGGCCAAGGCAAGCTCAGAATTCACCTGAGGAGAAGCTTTCATGCCAGTCTAACTGTAACTAGTGCAATGCCTTAAACGAAAAGAAATTTGGATTTAATTTAGGGAAGAAATTCTTCCCTGTATGGGTGATGGGCCCTGGCTGTTCCATCCCTGCAACGGTCCAAGGTCAGATTGGACAGGGCTGGGATACTGTGAGGTGTCCCTGCCCATGGAACTGGATCATCTTCAAGGTCCCTTCCAACCCAAACCACTCAAGGAATCTATCCCACCCCAAACCTGGTGTTTACAGAACTTGGTACATCAATGGTTTCTCCTTTCCCAAGGGTTCACTGATAACAGCAGTGTCTCAGTGAACTTCTGTGCTGCAATCATTCATCATTTCTCTTTCTTAAAGCCAGCCCAGTGGAAAAGGGAGCTGTTCCCAGTTCCTTCCCGTGGCTGGGGACACTCAGCTGCACACACACACACACACACACACACACACACACAAAGGGAAGCTTGGCAATTTAGGCTCAAAATACAAAACTACACTGGCTGTTACAAGTTAATTGAAGTGGTGCTGGAAGCAAGACTCTTTTCAGACATAAGAACAATCATTTTTAAAGGTCAGTACTAAAGCAAAACCAACTGGCTTTTCTTGGCAGAACAAACATATGATCTGAGGTTCAGATAATTATATTGCTCTGCACAGGAGAGAATAAATGCCTTCATCAGAAAGGAAAAACCCTTTCATGCAGAACATCAGAATAATTTGTGGACCATTTTTGCAGGAGATCAGAGACTGGATAATTGGAGCTATGCAAATTAATGGCCTAACCTGAGGATCATTATTCAAGTGTGTAGAACGGGGCAAGCATGAGTATTCATTAAAGTCATGGGGCTGCTCGAGCTAGAGAGGGCAAGTTCAAGGACCGGCTTTCTGGAAGGAAGGAAAATTAAATGTCATGCTTCAGGACATCAAACTGATTGCTGGAAGAATCCAGGAAGGGCGTGGCTTTCACTTTGATGTGGAGTAATGGACATCATGTTTGAGAGCTGCAATATGCAGCTCTTTCCCCTGGACTTTGAAGTCTCAGGTGTTGGTCACCAAGAGAGACAGGAAAATAAAATATACATCCACCCCAAAACTTCCAGCTGTCTGGAGCTAACTCAGTCCAGGGAGACCATCAGCTTTCTATACTATTTCTGTATAATATCACGAACATGGAAGGGAGAACAATTGATTTTGTCTGTTGGACAAGGACTGATCTCTTAAGGACCACATTTACATCCAGAGTGATCATGGCTGACTTAAGAAGACATTCAAAGAAGTTTCCTTCTTGCAGCCCTCTCTCCAAACCATCACACCAATTCCAATCCTGATTCCTCTGCCTTAGGATTAGCCTCCAAAGCAGCCACTTATCAGGCAGATGAATTTTCCTCAAGAAAAAGAAGTCTGATGTACTTCAGCACTGCTTGCTTTTGACAAACACCCTAGACTTTAATTTCCTGCCTTCCAAAGAATAGCTCAATCCTGGTGATTAAGCTTTAGTATCCACCTCCAGAAACACAATCTCCGACATGCCACCGTGGACAACTCCAACAAAACATGAGGCAATTTAACTCACACACATGCTCAGCAGCTGAAATACCTTTCCCCCCCTTTCTCCAGTTTCCATGCCCATGGCAGTGGGCTTTTTTCCCCTGCTCCTCCTATGCAGACAGTACAGGTTAATTAAAGCAGACCTAGGACTAGTTTTAGGACTAGTGCAGAGGTTTCACCTTTATGCTTTGCACCTTAATTAGTGCCAGTGAATGCCTGATTTTATTGTGTTTTTCCTTCTCCATTCACGGAGCATAAATGCAGAGATGGAAGGGAAAAGTCAAGCCCTTGGAATCTTATCCTGGATAAATGCTGTGAAAATCATATTTTACAGATGAACTACCTGCAGCATTCTGCACCTCATCACCCTGTGCAGTGCTCGATAAAAGCAGTGTGATACTCCACCTCTTATTTTAAGCCACTTATTTAGTTTTTCAAACCCTGCCCCCAAGGAAAATAAATCCTGATACTGGAACAGCATCTTTTCCAAGCATCACAGCTCTCAAATCTACATTCTTACTGCTGCCTGCAATTTTGAGTGAAATTCAGAGGCACAGGACTGAGTCAAATATAGATCCTCTGATAAGAAATGTTATTTATTGTATGTTCAGAGTCTTGCACGTGATTGATTGGGCAGCTTCCATACTGGAAGAGGAGGAGGGAAGAAGGAATGAATAATCCCTCCAAGCAGGGCCAGGTTTCCTGGGTTTTAAAGTCCCAAGTTTTGGGGTTAAGTGTATTAGAAGTTCAAGTTTCATCTGCTCTCACCCTGAGCCAGGGGACTTTTCCTTGCACCCTTGGCAAAAGCCAGAATCTTCTACTCTGGCCAGAACTGACTGTGCTAGAAATGCAGTTCTGCTGAAATTCTGGGGTTCAACGTTAATGACAAATGGAGACTTTAAAGGGCTGATTTGCAAAACTTGAGCCATTTCCTGGGCTTTTCCAGAGCTGACAGCACACGCTTCCACCCTGCCTGCAGCCAGGAACTGAGGAACAAAGTCACACTGAACATGCCACTATTACTACACCGCCAGGGCCTGAAAATAAACTCGATTCACAGCACGGAGCTGAGTGATGCAAGAAGTGTAGGTTAAAAATGGAATAAAAGCAGAAGTGAAAGGAAAATAACATCATGAGTCGCTCTTATTTGGGCATTGTGGACTTTTTCCCCCCTCCCTTTTCCTTTTCCCAGGGAATACATCACGTTGCAAACTGTTCATTCACAAAGTAAGAGCTTGACATTTGGGGAAGAAGGTGGACTTTGAAATCAATCCTCATCACCCAGCACAGGGCTTGAGGAGTTGCATGGGAAATCAACTTTCAGCTGTTGCTAAGGGCATTGAAGAAAGAGGCAGATAGGATTTTGGAGGAGAAAAGCTGGCTGTCAGGATACAGGAAGAACAATTAAGTTTTTTGCTTTTAATCTTGGACGGGAGATCACAGAATCCCAGGATGGTTTGGACTGGGAGGGAGCTTAAAGCCCATCCTGTTCCAACCCTGCCATGGGCAGGGACACTTTTCACTGTCCCAGGCTGCTCCATCCTGGCTGTGAACACTTCCAGGGATGGGGACAAACACGTATTTTGCACTTGTGCTTTCCACCAGACAAACACAGGATTGCACTCATCATTTTCCTTCACAGGTAAGCAAACAATCTTTGGTCTCTTCCAGAGGAGTTGAAATCATCAGCTCACCTCATTTTTCCTAACCTGCAGGCACAGAGTCCTGTGCGACAAGAGGAGGGGAGGCTGGCAGGAAGCCCGGAGTGGATAACTGATGGCATGTGATTATGGAGGGACTGGAAAAGGTGGAGGAAACAGAGCCAGCATTGCATTTGGCACTCTGTCCTTCAGGAGCACTGGCTCTCCCTGCCTTGCCTCTAAATCAGCTCTGTCACAGCCTAGGACTAGCTCTGTCTGCCTAGAGACAGACAGCTCTGGGGCTGTGCTGCTGGTGGTGTGTGCAGGGTATTTTTGCTCCAGGGAAGGGACAAGCAGGACAAAAGGGGTGACTCAGTCTGCTCCTTGAAGATGACAGGATGTTAGGGAGTACCCAAATGGGGATGAGATGAAAAGCCCACACTTACGGATTTGCAGGGAAGGGGAAGAAAATCATAGAGTCATCATCATGGAATAGTTTGGGTTGGAGAAGACCTTCAAGCTCATCTCATGGGCAGGGCAGGGACACCTTTCACTATCCCAGGGTGCTTCAAGGCCTGTCCAACCTGGCCTTGGACTCTTCCAGGGATGGGGCTGCCACAGCTGTTCTGGGCAACCTTATCACCCTCACAGGGAAGGATTTTCTTCCAATATTCATCTAACCGTACTCGCAGTCTAAAGCCATCCCCCCTTTTCCATGCCCTTGCAGAAGAGCTCAGTGTAAAACAACCCAGTCACCACAGCCCCCCCGCAGCCCACAGCCCCGAGCAGCTCACCTGTTGTGAACCTTGGCTTAGTGGGTGGCTCCTGCACAGACATGGGGAAGGTGGCTGAGGCGGGGGAGGATTGTGCCCGGGACAGGGGCCGGTGTCCCCCGAAGGACACGGGCATTCCAGCTGCCTCCAGCGACGCCTGGTAGTTCCTCAGCTGGTGAATCCGCTGCTGCTCCAGGAGCAGAGCTTGCTGTGGGCAAGAGAAGCAGGCATTTGCTGAAAGAGCCTTCCCAAAAGGGTTTTTGAAGGCTCTCAGGCTTGGACTCCTTTCCCTTGCACGCAGCAAAGGAAGATAAGATGTTTCCAGGGCCAAGTCAGGCAGCCACAGCATATGGGGCCCCAGCCCTGAGCCTGGTGCACATTGAGAGGGTCACTGGCAGAGGCAGCTCCATCCTCCCCTGCAACCTCCTCATCTTCCTCCTGCTGTGCTCCCATCCTGCTGCACTGGGGCATTTAACAGTGAAACACTCCAGGCCATGGAATGAGTCCCACTCAACTAGATCCCAGGCTGGAGAGGAAGCTCTTAACTGAGCTGGTTCTCTGTGCAGACATACCATCAGCTGGACAGGCTCCTGGTCAGAAGGGATGGCTCCCTCTTTATTTCCTCCTGCTCTGAGGGAAAACAGTTGCAAAGGAGATACTATATTAAACACTCCTGAGGTGTGACCTGTGTAGATTCAGGATTAAAGTGGAGAAGCTTCACTTTCAGAGGAATGGTATCACTGATAATGGTCCATCATCAGCAACACAGAATTAAAGAATTCCAGGATGGTTTGGGCCTTAAAGCTCATCCCTGCCACAGGCAGGAACACATTCCCATATGGCAGGTTGCTCCAAGCGCCCTCCAACCTGGCCTTGGACACTTCCAGGGATTATGTGGTCACAGCTTTCCTGGGCAAATGTAGCTCCTAAGCAACATCCCAATGACATTCTTGGAGGGCATAGATCAGCTCCATTACACCATGCTCCCTTATTACTGGATTTATCACCTGCAATCCACAAGCCTCAGGTGCTTTCCCTCAAAAGTGAGCCTGCCTAGAGGCTCCAGAACCTCTAATCCTGAAGCAGAAACACCCTCCATTTGTTCCTTGTTCCCTTACACGCAGTCTTTCTCTGGAGAAATTGGTTTTAAACCATTAAACCAAAACACAGTGTCATGCTGCTGACTAGTGCTCAGAAATGTTAGGATACACTTTACCTTCCCAAAGAAACAGCCATGGAAGTGTCTCAGTTAACACAGGAACCATGTTTTATGCAGGTGATCCAGACTCTCCTCCCCAGGGTTTGTCAGCTAGCAGGTGACTCCAGGGAAGGAATCACGCAATTTTACATTGGGTTCCTGTAACCAGCCAACTCTCAAGAGCTGGTTCCCCTCAGAGTCTTCCCCTCAGAGCAGCACAAGGTGACTTCCAAGCCCAAATCCATGTTTTACAACAACCCAAGTGCCAGACCTGGCGGAAGAGCAGCTCCTGCTCTGCCTGCCTCTGCCCGGACTCCAGCTCCTGCTGCGGCTCTGCCTCCTCCTCGTCGCTCTCGATGGGCTCCTGCTTGACCTGCACCACACTGGCCAGCCCCGGGGGCTCCTTCTGGCCTGCGGACCGGTCGCCGTAGGGCTCCTCCAGCAGGGCCTGGTGCTCCCGCAGCTCCTCCTCCGTCTCCTCGGGGTGGCTCTCGTGCTGCCGCGCCGGCTCAGTGGGTTTGGAGATGATCTAAAAGAACCCCAAACTCATCAATGAACTGCACCCTGCCACGGGGAAAGCTCGCTCTGTTCACCAGGCTCACGGGAAAGAGCAACTCTGAGTTATTCCGGATCACAATCCAGGCCCCAAACAACCTCAAGGGAAGGTCAGGGCAGCCTTGGCATTAAGGGCTCCAAAATCCTGTGTCCCAAGTAATGACACCCCCTTATTTTCCACTTCATCTTCCCTCTGAAGGAATAAGAGCCTATTGTTCCTGCACGCCTCCAGATGCTACTCCATTCACAAATCCACAGAGCAACCATCAAGATATCTGGCAATTAAATTCTGAAAGAATATAGGGGATGAATATATAGAATATAGAAAGGGGATGCAAACCCTCCAATAGGGTTTTTGCTGCCTGTTTGCTCAACATCACCTCGAATCACTCTCTGAATTTCATTTGTGAGGCTGAAATAATGATTACTTGAAAATTTGCACTCTTATGGAGCTGGTTAAGAGGAAACTCAGGATATGCAGCTGAGAGCAAACCTCAAGAACAGCACTGTTCTAACCTGACCTTCCTAACCAGACATAGTAAAACATCTCAGAGAGAGCTCCTAAACCAAAAGGAACAATTTAATTTTCACTATAATTCACTCAGACTTTCTGTAAGTTCTTTGGCAAGACAAAATTCACAGTTCTCTGTCTCAGACTGCTTATGATTTTTATTTGGGATAAAAAAAACCCCAAACCCAAAAGTGACCTGTTTTTAACTCCAGCACAGGAAAAACCAATCCATTTACTCCCTTTCAAAGAGCTCAGGTTGTGCCTGTTTCACAGGCTTATAAAGAAACTGCTGCACTTTGAAAGCTGTCAGGGCAAGGTTTAATGAGGATTAGGTCATCAGTATGGAAAGCAATATTGATTTTAAATCTAATAAAGCTAAATCAAAACATGGTTATTGAACACATGCAGGAGGAGGGACTATTTGTCAGTAACTTGCTCTTTGAAGAACAGTGGCTCCAATCTGGAATTAAGCTTTTTTCCCCCTCAAAAGCAGGAAGGAATGCTCTGCCATATAACCTAAGCAAGGCAGAGGGGCAGGAAGGGAGTTTAATCTGGCAAGGGAAATGAAGAAAGAAAAGAAGGCAGCTAAGGAGATCCTGGTGCCACTGCTGAATGAGGGAAGGCACCTGGTGGCACATAAGATAGAATTAATGCCTTATTAAGACAATGCTTCAGGAATCCCAGGACTCTGACACCAGAGGAAAAGTCTGGAACATGGAAAACTTCCCTTGGTGTGGGAATTACCAGGCAACACTTAAAATACCTGGATATCCTTAAGTCCATGGGACTCTCAGGGGTTGTACTCACAGGTGATAGGACAAGAGGCCAGGGGCACAAATTAAAACCCATAGAATTCCATCTGAACACAATAAAACTTTTTTTGTTGGTGGTGGGGGTTTTTTGTTGTTGTTTTTTGGGGTTTTTTTTTGTTCCTGTGAGGGTGGTCAAACACTTGAACAGGATGTTCAGAGAGGTTCTTCAGTGTCCATCCTTGGGAGATCCTTGAGAAAGCTGCTCGAGGAAGGACATTGCCCTCAGTGACCTCAGGAGGTCGCTGCAAAGATTCAGGGATCAAAACCACTCAAGGATTTTTGTGAGGTTCCCCCTGCCCCCACCAGCTTCATTCCTTATAATACACACTGAATAACCAAACCACATTATCTAAAAATTCTTTCACCAATTTTCTTTAAGCTCTCTTATGCTTGATGAATATTATCTGTTTTAAAGATAATTAAATCATCATAAACCATCTGCTGCTTGTTTTTTTTTTGTTTTTTTTTCCCCTGCTTGGATCAAAGGTCTCAAGCTTTTGAACTTAATGCCTTTTGAACTTCTGAACTGCACAAGGTAATTGCTGGGAAAAATACAGTGCCATTGTCATACCTAATAGGAATGAGAGGCAGTGTAATTCCCTGGAAGATTTAAATTATTCCTACTCTTTAAAAATGTAAGAATTAAATTACAACCACGGTGAAGGTTGAGAAGACCAAGTGGTCCATGACAAGGACATTTCAGACATTCTGTCTGCAAAGGGTATCTCCTGGTCTGTCACCAGTTCCAGCTGCTGCAACGCTGCTCTTAAAGGAAGATTTTGCAGAGAATTTGTTACCAACACATTCCACATAATACATCAACTATCTGCATCCCAGGCCCATTCAAACTCCCTAAAAATCTTCCATTTGTGTAGTTTTATGAGCAAATGCTTGTGCAATTTAAAATTGGAGGGGATAAAAGTGTGAGGGGCTGGCTGCAAAGGTAGCACTAAGAATGCTTGTAAATATATCTGAAACTAAGCACAAAACACCATAAATAACCCCTCCATCCCTTAATTAGCTCTCTGGCTTCCTCTGCCACGAGGTTACTCCTCTGTTTTCATACCCAGTGGCCTCTGGCTGTCACAAACTGCCACCATAAACCTCTGGTAAAGGCACTGCCTCTCCAGCCTCAGGCAGATAACAACTTCGCTCCAGAATAAATTACAGCTCTCTAGTCACAAGCATTTTTAAAAAGCTCCATGCAGCTGGCAAGATTTCTCCTCCACAGCTTTGAAATACAAAGAACAGAAATTAAAAAACAACAACAACAAAACAACAACGACAAAAAATCCCACATAGCAAAGTCTGGTCATAAATACAGGGTTCATCTTTTTTTTTTGTCAAATGTTTCATGAGGGGAAAAAAGCTGCATTTTTCGCTAGTGACATTTCAGCTGGCATTGGATTTGTCCAGTAGATGTGATAAACAGAATCACAGAATCATTAAGGTTGGAAAAAGAGCTCCAAGACCACCAAATCCAACCTCTGATCATCACCATGCCCATCAATCCATACCTTTTTTTCCAGGACACCTTTCTCCACAGTGGCAAGCTCTTGGGAGACAAAAGACCTTGAAGGTCCTTACAACAGGTTAGAGACATCTATTTACACATCAGAGATCAATGAGGAGTCCCCAGCAGAAAAACCATGGAATCCCAGAATGGTTTGGGCTTGGATGGGACTCCAGTCCCCATCAGTGGAGTGGCACAGGAGGAAGGCCAGAGGAAGAGAGGAGTCAGGAAGCAAAGAAGGTTGTCAGCTCAGCCCTTACCATGCCATGATGTGCAGAAGCCAGCACAACCCTCCCTTTCCTCCCTCCAGAGGTGAAGGATGAACTCAAGAAAGAAACAAAACAACTCAAGACAGGTGGAGACAGCTTTGATGAAAACGAGGTAAAAACAGCAAAAAAAAAGGATGATAAAGGCTGAACTCATTCAACTTGATATGGCTCTTCCCATATTCACTTTGGGTTCTGATTTTTAACTTTTATAGACTAAGGAGAAACAAGAGATGCTAAGGGACGATGAAGAGAAGCTGACTTGGGCACCAGCCATGCATGTAGGGAGCTGGCAGAGTCTTCTGCAGCAGCCAAAGCCTACAGAAATCTCTTGATCCGTTTGGGTTTTTTTCCCTTAAGTGATGGGACAGCAGATGAAAAACAACTGTCTGAGGCAACCTCAGTCCTACAGCTGGAAGGACGAGGAGACTGTGGAGCTTCTGTGCCTGGAGGAGAGGGAGCAACCCACCTGTAAGGCTGGATGGGGCTTGGAGCAAAATTTCTGATATTACAAATCACAGAATCCCTAAGATTGGAAAAGTCTTCTCAGACCATACAGTCTAACTGTTCCCCCAGCACTGCCAAACCTACCCCAAACTGTTCCCAAGTGTCACATTCACAGATTGGCTGAACACTTCCAGGGATGGTGGTGATTCCTCCACTGCCTGGGCAGCCTGTGCCTGACCACCCTTTCAGTGCTGAAATTTTATCTGATCTTTTCCAACCTAAATCTCCCCTGGCACTTCCCTTTTGAACATTAAATGTACAAAAAAGTTGGGAAATAGAAGCACAGGCTGATGGTAGAATATTATTAGCTCAATGGGAATCAGAGAATGATTTGGGTTAGAAGGGTTCTTAAAGCTCATCCCATTGCACCCCTGCCAGGGGCAGGGACACCTTCCACTATCTCAGGGTGCTCCAAGCCCCATCCAACCTGGCCTCAGACACTTCCAGGGATCCAGGGGCAGCCACAGCTACTCCAATGATTATTCTTATTATTTTTAAGTAAAACTACACATTTTTCCTTAGTTGTCTTCCTGGAAACAGCAAGACTTGTTTAGCTGCAGTCCCCTCAAAAATTTCATCTACTGCAGACACCTAACAGGGAACATTTAGGGCCAAAATCTCAAAGTTTGGAAAAATTACACAGAATTAAGAAAAGCCTGATTTATGAGTATATAAATATATAAAATACTTCAGGAGCATTATTTATGGGAAATCCACAAATAAAAAAAATAACAGGCGGTGCTATCGGTCCTGTTAATAATTAAATAATATTTTATTTTATTTTTAGTCCTGCCTTTAACTGTCCTACACACACAAGGGTCCTAAAATATCCCTACATCTGGGACAAGTCTTTTCCCATGTCAGCACTTGGATGCTATACCACAGGATAAATCCGCCACATGCATGCAGCACTAGCACCAAAGTGATTTTAACTTGTGACTGCTATAAATCAAACACAGGGAAATCAGTTTAATTAAACCCTCTCTGACTGATTTTGCTGTGGAGAGTGATGGATGAAGCTGGAATTCAGAGCGTTCCAGTGGCTCTCCAGCTCCTGGGAGGTCCAGGATAAAGTCTGAATGAGCTCAGTGGATACGTCACAGCCAAAGCTTTGGAAAAACTTTAAAAACCTTCACGTTAAAAAAATCCCTCCAGCTGACAGTTCCCCAAACAAACAAAGAATAAGGAACTTCAGGACATGTAGGATACTACCCAGAGTAACCCAAGAGGAATGGCACTTGCTGCCTGCACTCCATGGCCCTGGTCCCGAGGAGTGTTTGAAGGGGGGGAAATGGGATCCCTGTAGAGTAGCAGCTCCCCAGGGCCCCTGTGCAGGGCTGAGCCGGGACCAGGGCTGGCACCCATGGTGCCAGCGCTCCAGGAGGACAGCATTGACGTCAGTGACTTGTGTAATCATCCTGCCTCAGCCCCAGCCCACAAACAAGGGTTTGGGAGTGGTGTGTCTGTGGGGGAGGAGTTGTGGCTTCTTTCACTCCTTGATCCAGCCCTCAGTAGTTGTGTTTTCTCACAGGACTGGAACGGTGGAAACATTTGGAGGAGCCTCTGCCGTAAACGAAACATCGCCTATCTGAACAGCCGCCTGCCACAGGCTCGTCCTGAACCCCAGACCTGCTGCTGGAATTACTGTTGTCCTAAGGAAAGCCTCCACTGGAACTCCTTGGGAGGAATGCTCAGAAAGCCTCAAAACAGTACCAATCCCAGAATGGTTTGGGCAGGAAGAATCTCAGAGATGATGCAGTGTCATCCCCTGCCATGGGCAGGGACACCTTCCACTGTCCCAGGTGCCGCCAAGCCTCAAGATCCAGCCTGGCCTTGGACACTTCCAGGGATCCAGGGACAGCCACAGCTTCTCTGGGCACTCTGTGCCAGGGCCTCCCCACCCTCCCAGGGAACAATTCCTTCCCAACATCCCATCTAACCCTATCCTCTGGCAGTGGGAAGCCACTCCCTGTGTCCTGTCCCTCCAGGGCTTTGTCCCAAATCCCTCTCCAGCTCTCCCGGAGCCCCTTCAGGCCCTGGTAGTGGCTCTGAAGTCTCCCTGGAGCTTTCTCTTCCCCAGGTGAAGACCCCGAAGTCTCTCAGCCTTTCAGCAAACGTTTCAGTAAATCTGAGTAACTTCCTTCACCAATACATCCTGGTGGTGCTACGCCTGAGAGAGGTCCAAGGATGAGAGGCTCAGGGATGTTGGAGATAGAGCCCACAAATACACCTGCACTAGAGACCCTGAGATCGCATGCCTGAAGCTGCTGTGGAGGAAAAAAGGCATTGAAAGCTTCATGCCTACCTTGTTGATGTGCAGCTGCTGCTGCTGGAATTGCTGTTTGTGTTTCTCCAGGAACTGCTGGTGCTGCTGCTGGATCACCAGCTGCTGGAGGGCCTGGGTGTTCTGGGGCAGGGGAGCAGACTGGGTGCGCCCAAGCGGGCGGTGCTGCCGCAGCTTGTGGATCGAAGGGGAGACCCTCTCTCCACCCACCAGGGGCTGTGCATGCAGGGGCAGTCCTGAAAGATACCAGTCTGAAGATAATATGGAGGAAAAAACAGCAGAGGAGAAACAAAAGGAAGAAGAAAGGAAGGGAGAAAACGGCTGTTGAGTAATCCTGACGGTGACAGTGAGACCATGTCAAACCCAGCCACCTCACAGGAGCTGCTTTGAGAGAGAGCAGACAAATTAATCACAACTGCACAGAGCAATGCTTTGCTTGGTTTGAATTCTCTCTGCTTGGTGACTCAGAAACTCTCTGGAAATATCTTATTTTTTTGAAACCAGGGACACCTTAATGACCCTTCTGTCGCTACATGAGACCACAGTGGTCTGGAGAAGTTTAAACCTCACAGCTTGCCTTGGTTTAGGGACTGATCCCAGATTCAATTTGAGCTGGGCTAGGGCTGCAGTCACTTCTGGGCAAGAAGCCCTCTGCTCTTCTCAGGTTTCGGTTTAGGAGAGGGAGAAGCTGCCCAGAAGTCGGCAGCCAGCTGGATGCTGAGGACTGAAAACACCTTGGCATTTGTGTCCCAGGATGTGACCTCCTTTCCCACCAATTCACAGAACTGCCCAACATGGAAGGAGCTGACTCCTGTGAAAGCTTCTTTTCTCACAAAACTTAGAGAGTTTCTCCCACTCTCTGCTTTTTCTGAAAGGGATCACGTGAAAGGGTATTTGATTTTATAAATGCATGTCTCTATAAATGTTGGTGTGTACACACACAGGTCTGCGTATGAATACACGGATAATTGGGAAAGATGTGTTCGTTTTCCCTGACAGCATAGCTTCTCCTCTCAAAAGTTCAAATCAGACAGCAGAGCTTGCACAGGATATTTTGGAAGACTGCCCTACTCCAAGGCAACGGCTAAAACGCTCCTGGGAAAGCTTTCCAGGAGACACCATGTTCACAGAATCCTGGAACAGTTGGACTTGGGAGGGACCTTAAAACTTGCCTCATTCCACCCCCTGCCATGGGCATGGACATCTTCCAGTATCCTAGGCTGCTCCAAGCCCTGAGTATGTTCCATCAGCAATAAGGAACATCAGGACACGCAGGATACTACCCAGAGTAACCATTCCCAAGAGGAATGGCACAGCTAAGGAATTCTAGTCTAGCTTCCCAAACTGGCAATGTCTACCTTCCAGCACAGAGAGAGCCATCACAGCTGGAGAATTCTGCATCTGCCAGGGGACTACCTCCAGAGCTCAAGGCTCTCCAGCAGAATCCTAATAAGCTCCACACTTTGTTTCCAAGGAGTTTCCAAATACTGGCCGCAGCCTGGCAGCCAGTGCACTCAAGGCTTTGGGGACCACGTGTGAGCTCACTGCCTCTCAGCTGCTGCCTCTGGAACGCTTCTCATTGTTTCTGTGTCCTGACTCTTTCTCCTGAGTGTTGGGTTGTAACAAGTTGTACTTGCTAGGAAAGCACCGCATGGAGCAGGGGGAGTAGAGGGAATTTGCTTGGAAGCAAACACAGTATGCTGGAAACAGCGGGAAGCAAACACCACACTTCTCCGCATCAGCCTCCCCATATCTACGTGCTCCCAAGTTTATCCCGACCCCATGGATGTTCCTGGGGTTTGGATGTACAGTTTGGATGCACGAGATGCAATGCTGCAGGGGCTGACATCTCCCAAGAACTTCCATTAGAAATGGACGGAAGGGAAGCAAAACTAACTAACTGAGGCAGAACACCTTTTGTCCCAGCACCACACACAGGAAACCAGGAATGCATCCCCGTGGGAATTATTGCTTTGAATCCAGCCTATTTATAGCCACAGGCCTTCCCACAGGTAGTTCATTCTGAAAACCCGGCACTGGGAGTGACTCATGGCAATTAACATCCTGGAAAGGGAACGCACACAAATAAATACAATCTGTTGGGAGGCAGCTGATTTTGCCATGGTTTTGCTATTTATATTAATGATGGAAAGGAAGTGTTTTAACCTGTGATTTTCTAAGTGTGTGCCTTTCAGACTTTCATGGAATAGAAATGATCCATGGAAAGCAGGAATGGTTAAGATACAATGTTTTCGCCCTCACTTTGATCTGAACTGGTGAGAACTCTTAAGAAATAGTTTTCAGCTTTTACCAACCAACTTTTCCTGTCCTGATGGAATAACAGTATTTATTTTCATCTCACCAAAATGAGGTGGGAGATCTGATTTTGGAAAAGTCACCACTTATCCATGTATCAACAAACAAAGGTTTTATGTTCCACCTGTGGGATGTAGAGGCAATTCAGGACCTAGAGGCTGCCTACCCAACAGATCCCTGCTGGTTTCCTCTCTTTTCCTGGTGCCCAAGTGCTGCCCCTAGAGCGCTCACCTGCGACCAGGGGCGTTTGTGCAGTTGGCTGTTCCAGTAGGACCATGTGCTGCAGGAGAGGGTTATGTGCAGTTCCCCCATCCCTCTCCAATGCTGTAGTGCTCAGGTAGGGAGTGAGGTGTGTGCCAGGGAATAAGGAGATCCGCTGCTGTAGGGCTGGGATTGCGAGCCTCTCTGCATCCTGCTGCGCTTGTCCTGCCTGCAAACGCACCATGGCACAGGGGGTTAAGAGACACCCTAGAGGCTGATCCCAACGCTGCTGACATCCCAGAAGCTGATTACAACCCCACTTACGCTGGAAGGGCCGGTGGCAGGCAGTCCTAGCGTGATGTTGGGCAGGGAGGGCGACGTGTAGAGCGGGAGCTGCGTCACAGAGCCCTCGCGGTTCACAAGCCTGTGAGCCAGGCTGGTCTGGAAATGAGAGTGACCAAGGGTGAGAGTCCATCCTCAGAGCCTGCCAGGACACGGCACTCACCAGGACAAGGCAGCAGGAGGGGAGACAGAGTCTCCAGAATTGCACAGACACCCCAACAATCCCACCCTGAGCACCCCTGGCAGTGCTGTCCAAATGCTCCTGGAGCTCTGGCAGCCTTGGGCCCTGCCCATTCCCTGGGGAGTCTGGGCAGTGCCAGCACCCTCTGGGGGAAGAATCTTCCCCTAGTATCCAACCTAAGCCTCCCCTGGAACAGCTACGTGCTGTTCCCTTGGTACTTATCCTTCTCAAGCATTTGCCTTTTTAAAAGTAAAACAGACTATCTTTAAAAAAAAATAATAATAATTAAAAAAAGCTTTACAATTTTTGTTTTTCTCTTTAGCGAATAACAGACAATTTATGTTATTTACTAGCATGTGTTAGCATAAACCAGACTTCAAAATCCCATCCAGAAGACTCAAGGTTGCATTTATGGAGCTATTTCCTGATTTTCAGGGTGAAATGCAAGATTTGCTCAGTTATCTTACAGGCATTTGAAGCAAGAACGCTTTAGCAAAAACACCTTTAATTTCTAAACAAGACCGATTTGAAATACGCACTAGAAAACCCATTATAAAAATTACAGTAAAGTGCCTGATTTTCCTGTTAGGAAACCAGTGTTCTGATCACCCTGAGGTCTCTGCAGGTGATTTTCCGACATAAATAGAATTTAGACTGCAAGAAAACTTCAGAAGTCTGTTAAGCCCAGGTGCTGCTGTGAAAAAGAGCATTTTGTTTAACTCAATATTCTGTTATGGGGCAATCTGTACCTATGTCATGGCTGTCCCATCCCTGGAATTGTTCAAGGCTGGATTGTTTTACTTTCTGCAATGGGCAGGGACATATCCCACTATCCCAGGGTGCTCCAAACCCCAAATCCAGCCTGACCATGGACACTTCCAGAGATGCGGCAGCCACAGCTTCTCTGGGCACCCTGTGCCTTTTTTTAACAGACACATCATAAAAAAACCTTCATTTTTCTCTCTAATCTAAAGTGACTCTCCATGTGATTATTTGTACCCACACACTTCTCCTTCCAAGTGATTTTTTAGCACTCCTGGCAATTTTGCTTTAATTTAAATTACATAATGTCAGTGTGCCATTGAAAAAAAGATACTTACTGTCAGCAAAGGAATGAAATATTTTACTGATATCATAAATTAAACAAAACTACATCCATTTTCCCTTTGAACAATCAATACTCTGGAGTTGTGCCTCAAAGCCTCTCCAGGGAATTTGATATAGAACACAGCAGCTCGATGCTCTCAGCATATGGGATTTGGCAGCATTATCATCACTTTAAACACACAACTCCCATCTCTGGGCTGTGCACAAACAGGCCTGAATTGCACACAGCCCTTTCTGAATACACAGTTTGCAGCTGTACTCAAAGAGTTTTTATAGGCTTGTACCAACTGCAATGGCAGTGAATGCTGTGCGCCTTTCAGAGAGGGAAAAACCTTTAAAAACAGTATTTCAAAACAGAAAGTGTCTGTTTTAAAGGAGGCAGGGCTGCAGTCTTTCCCCATTGAAGGCACTCAAATAATGAAGTTGGGCACAATCCTCCAACACACCTGGTTCAAGGGCTGATGCAGCAAACTAAGAAGCAGTGAGATATACTTCTCATTTAAAATAAAATATGAAGCTAAGAACGAAACACAACATTATATTTTCAGAAACACTTAAATATTTCCAAATATTTAATGGTGGGAACATGGAAAATCCTGGTCCATCGGTGTTAAAGGAATCTCCTACACTTGAGCTCCCAGGTGAAACTCCTAGTGAAGAAGATTTTAAAGACACAAAACCCTACTTATTTTTTCCCAAATACAGGCAAATGGATCAGATGGGATCACATGACATGAATGCTGAAATAAAAGGCAGAGTTGTTTTTCTTTCGGAAAGGGAAAGGCTTGGGCGGTACGGGGTTTTTTCTTCAAATTGTTTGTGTTGCTCGCACCTCAGCCTAAGTCACAAAATTACTGCATTACAAGCAATAATGATGGAAAGACTTTTTCATGTGGTCAGTGTTCATTTGATTAGGTGTTGGTGGTCTAGACCCAGACGATCAGCTCTAATTATTAAGTTGAAAAATCAAATGGATGAAGAGGATGCTCCAGCTTCACATTCACCTGCAGGAGCTCACTCCGACTTCATGTAATGGTCTGGGCTGGAAGGGATGTTAAAGACCACCTGATTCCAATCCCCTGCAGGGACTTTTGGGAAGCTGCCTGCTTTGCTTGTGTCACAAAAAAAACCTGTCAAATCCATTAGTTTTCCATCAGCAGCAACTGGGAATTTACCGTTTGCTAAGGACAGACAAGACTGATAGCTCCTGGATCAGCAAAACGAAAACTCCGTGCTCATCCTCTTGGGGCAAGTGAAGCCTCCACCTCCCACCATCTTAATCTTCACACTAATTACCTAAATCTCTAAGGTTTGCTATGGACTAGAGTGGCTGGAATGTGTGCTAGATCATTTGACAGGGCAGAGGGTGGAGAAGAAGGCATGCTTCCCATATTAAATACTGTTACACTACATTAGAAATAAAAATAAAGTGCAAACCTGTACAAAACTAGAAAGCAATAAGGACTGACATTTCCACCATCAGAAGGCCTTTTCAATTCTAAAGGAATATTTGTGAAGAACAAGCCTCAGCCTGTTTTTGGAGCCCTGGTGTTAAGACAGACTCTATTCATGAGGAGAACAGCTAATGGGAAGCTGGATAAAAAGAAATGCACCAGTAACATCAGACAACCACATTGGTTTCCTACAGGCACAGTTTATAGTGGGAGCTAGCTCACATGGCCCAGATCCCTTGGAAAAGCTTGGCTCCAGGACTCCTGAACACAGGAGCTGCTGTGCTCAATCCAACCCCACCACACCCAGGCCAACACCTTGCCCTGGGCATCCAGTGATGCCTCAAGTGATGGTGAAAGTTTATGGGATTATAAACCAGCACATGACACCAATCTTTCAGATCTCTAGTCGTGGAGGAAAAGTTTAAATCCTTTCCCTTTATTCCAGTTATGGCTTGGTCATATTTAGATCAGTCTGCTGCACACAATAATATATTATTGTGTGTATATATGTATATACATATATGTGTATATATATATATATGTATATAATATATGTATATAAATAATTATATACAGGAATAAATTCCCCAAACATTAAAATACTTGCATTTGACCTTGCTGAATCCCTTTACTTTTACTTTCACCTCACTACAAAACCACTGCAAGTTACCACAAGCTGCCTGTGAGCGGGTTCAAACCAGATTTAATAAACAGATAAGGCATCCTGTCACCTCAGGCTGAGAGGTAATTCCCAAAGTCTGCTCCAAGTCACAAGCTGGGGTTTTCCTTTCATATGGTTTAATCTTAAAACTCTCCCAAAGCTGACGGGTGTTAAAAACCAGAGGGAAGGAGGGCTCTGTACCTCTGCTTGAATGCTCGTGACTGATCCTGCAATTCCGTTCTCGGTGCTGATGTTGTTGGAGCTGTTGTTTGGAGAGCTGGGACCAGATCCAGGAGCACTGTTGCATGCAGAGTCTGAAAAACACATCCAAAACCAACTTTTAACATCAGAAACCATCTCTGCGATGGTATTTAGACAGATAACAACCCCTCAAGTTGTGTTTTGGATGAAAGCAGCCCTCCTCCTCCCCTTCGTCCTCCTTAATCTTCTCAGGGCACTTAAAATACCAACAAAACACTTTCAAATGGTTTATCCAAGTACCTAATCAGCATATTTAAGTCTTCTCCCCATGGAGATTTCTCTTAGAGTGTATTAATAACTTGAATTATGATTAAAAGATATCAAAAGGCATGGAAGGTTTCAAGAGGTCAGACTGGAGGACATTGGAGTTGTTCTGCTTCATTATTCTGGAAGTACCTCTCTCACCCTCTTTCCCTCTAGCACTAAAAGACACCTCCTTGCATCAGACCTCCCTCAGAAAGTCTCTCACCTGCTGTATGGCACATCTGCTAGTGTTCCTCCATTTATTTGGGAAGGATAACAACATCCAAACATTTTCTTTTGAACTTTCCTCATCCCCAAGCATTTGCAGCAAGAGACTCTCCCAGCAGTTGCAGTGGCTCAGGCTGCAGCAGGCTCCTCATTACCTCAGGAGGAATAAAGGCTAATTTTTACAAGTACCTGGATGGATAGGACAGGGGGAGTGGCTTCCCACTGCCACAGGGCAATTCCCTTAGAGGGAATTGTAGGAAGGAATTCTTCCCTGTGAAGGTGATAAGGCACTGACACAGGCTGCCCAGAGAAGCCATGGCTGCCCCACCCCCTGAAAGTGTCCAAGGCCAGGCTGGAGCAACCTGGTCAAGAGGAAGGTGTCCCACCAGAGCTCCTTGCACTCTTCTGGGATTAAACATAATTTATATTCCTCAAAGTAGGACAGTTTTTAAAACTTATTTTCCATTTAAAAGTCCCCTCTCACCACAACAACTCTGATATTTTTCTAACAGGCTCCAGGCTGGCTTCTTCAACCATGTCCATGCCAGTGAGAAAAGGGAGCTTCCATTGCCATTTCTGAAGTCACTGCAGGGAAAAATGGGCAGCCAGCAGGAGTCATGTGCCATATAGCATTGTGTGAGTGAAGGAAATTGGATATTCAGGTCTGAAAGGCTGCCAGAACTCACAGAGTGTTTGTAAAACACTCTCAGGCACAGGCTGGATTTTTATTTTTGGGGTGTCCTGTGCAGGCCTAGGGTTGGACTGGATTATCCTTGTGGGTACCTCCCAACTCAGGATATTTTAGCTCTTGAAATCCTCCTTCCTGTCTGCTAACAGAGACGCTCTGACACAGAGAAGTGCCGAGGCACCCCAGGGTCTCCCAAACCCACCCCGCTGTCTAAAGCAAGCTCACTTTGAATTTGATGGAGTGATGATCGTCTCCCTTGGAGTGACACAAGCCTGGCAAAGCCGTCACTGGGTGGTACTTACACAGAGACATCCCTAGATGGTGCTAGGAATTAACTTTATGGTAATCTCATCACATTTTTTCCTCTCATCCCACTTGCAAACTTTGGTCCTGGAAGGACAGGACTTTTCAACAAGAAACTGTCAGTTGAGTAGTCAAAAATGAAGTTTCATACAGCTGTATGTATAAAACCCCTGGGTCAAGAACCTTTCCCTATTTTCCACCTTAACTGACACAGCTCCAGGTGTGTCCCTGGTCACAAGGAGCAGAGATGGGAGCTGCCCCTCCTGAGGACACTGGATGGGGACAAGGCCTGACCTCAGCCTCCCCCAGGCCGGACCATTCCAGTGCCCTCAACTTGGCTCCACCACCGCTGAAGCACACGAAGGAGACAGGATTGCATTTTGGGAAAGGAGGAGGGGGTGAAGAATTGAGGAACTGTCGCTTACCCGCCGTACCTGTGACGTCCAGCGGGCGCTTCTTGAGTGCCGTCACCACGGGCCCGTCCTTCCTGCGCAGGAGGGGGCTGCTCCTCCTCTCAGCCACCTTTTGCTTTAGTCTGGACCGAAGCTTCAGGTTGGGTTCAGAGGCTGGCCAGGAAAATGAAACAGTGTTAGGAGCATCTCAGCAGTGTTTTACTCAGTCTGCAGTTGAGTTGAGTTGTGTTGAGTTGAGCTGTGTAGAGTTGAGTTGGCTGGCTGCAGTGATGCATTTGCAGGAAGGTAAACTAAATTAAGTAATTTGCTAACAAATATTTGGAACACAGATCTGTAGTGTAACAAACACGTCCCAGCCCATGCAAGGTCTGGATTCAACAACGACGATGACAGGCGTTTGAATTTAAAAAGTAATAAACATCTTGCAAAGTCTTCTCTGAACAAAGACACAGACTTGGGATTAGTGCAGAGTCTCTCACCTCTGCCCAACTTGCTCCCAACCAAGCAGCAAAGCCACCTGATGGGATCCAGGGAAGCAGCAGAGGAATGGCTGAGCCAGCTGAGATGCTGCTGTTGGTTATCTCTGATATGCTGCTGGAACAGACAGCTCCACACCCTCAGAGTCATTTGACCCCAGGGTGAGCTGGCTGAGGGACAGACACCAGGGCAAGGGGTAAGAAAACACCAAAATCAACCCCCACAAGCAAACCAGGTGACTGTCTCCCTGCTGGCTCCCTGTGTCAGCTGGAGCCAGTCTCAACTCACGGGAAAGGGCATGAGAGCGTGGCCAATAAAAGTCAATGCCAGGGAGGAGAAGGTTTGTTTGGGAAGCATCTTGGGGTTACATCATCACAGCCCCACAGTTCAACCCTATCTAACAGCACATCAGACACCTCGGAAGTTCCAGACTGCTCAGGGCAGGTGTGGATGCATTTCCTGTGACCACAGCCTTGTGTACACCACACTTTCAAGAGACTCCCTCCAAAACCCAAATCTTGAGATCCCAAAGCGCCAAGGCAGAGCTCCTGGGAAGCCCCAGTGTCCCTGGCGCCAGGACAGCTGGTGACAAGCACACGCATTATCAAGTGTCCATCAAGGTCATGAAGCTTTAATTCAAGGGTCCTCATGCAAGATGATTTCCTCAGAGCTTTCTGATCTCCTGAGCCCTGAGTGAAATACCTGCTGTGGGGTTTGAGGGCTCCTGACAGAGCTGAGATGAGTGAACCAGCCCCATCCTTCCCCTTCCTCAACAACCCTGCTGCTTAATCCCTTTGAACCAGCAAATCTTGCGCTCACTCCACTACCAACCAACACACTCCAGGGTGAATAATCTACATTTCTTTAGAAGAATTAAAACAGGTTTTACAAACTGATTTGAATTAACTCAGTCTGGCTGTAGCTATATTTCCCTTGACCACCAGGTCACATCAAAGATCAAGCCTGTCGACGTTAATTGCAGGGCTCAAAAAATCAGGAGGTTGATGAATTCAAGATCAAATGCTTGAAGTTAAGCCATCAACGTAGTGCTTTGATGAAGTTTTTTGGAGGAAGAAAAAAAAAAAAGAAAGGAAAAAGCTTTTTTGTGAATGTTTTGGACAGAAAAACACCAGCAAGAGATAACAGGAGCAAAAAAAAAAAAAAAAAAAGAAAAAAATTGCTTCCTCAAGATGATGCTTCAAAATGCTGCATGAAGTGCATTAGCAAGGGGGGAATTGTCTTAGAGAGAGAGAATTTGCATATAAAATGGCAGGGGACTGAATGCAAATCTGCTCCAGGATGATATTAAACACAGGGCCAGTTCAAACACAAGCTCGGGGCTGCAAGCAGCAACTTCTCCAAGTTCTCTTCGAAATGGAAGTTGACTTGTTATTTTAAAAGCAGTGTTTGGGTACACATCTCATCCCACATCCTTACATTCCCAGCTTTAATTTGTCCCCATTTCTGAGCATTAATAGCTCCCTGGATGCCACATTCATGGCTGGAAGGAGATGATCTTTAAGGTCCCCTCCAACAAAACCACTCTGGGATTCTGCAGAAGTGGAAGGTGTCACAGCTGGATGCTGATATATCCATTTCAAATCAAGGAAATCTAAGCCTATGCCACAGCTGTTAGAAGGATCTGTCCTCCGGCAATAAAAACTGCATTTCAGCCCAAATTTTATTCCTGGTGCTCAGATGAAGGATGGTTTCTGTTGGGAACACACAATTAGGTGGCTTTCAAATACAAAGAAGGAATGGGTTTGAAACACCTCAAAAATGGGCAAGGAAACAAAAGATTTGGGATCACAGATTACCTAACACAACTCATATTTAAAGCCACAATAAAAAACCTCCTTCCATATAACAAAGAGGTGAACATAGAAAATGACAGCCTTAAAAGAGAAAATACCTCCAGTGTAAGTGATTGCCAAAGCAATGTATTGGAATTTGTCAGATTAAACTATTTTAAGGCAAAATCACTCTGTGTTTTCCTCTTTGCTGGGGGATCGAGTTTCAAAACACCAAAAGGTCTATTTAAAGCCCTGCTCTGATTTTGTTGTTTATCCCTCAGACATAATCCCAAATCTAACGTGGCATCAGGACCTCAGAGAGCGTAATCCCTACACGGATTTAATTGGGTGCTCCAGAGCCCAAAGTAGGTGAATTAAAATTCAGCACAGGCAGTGCAGCACAGCCTCACACTCACAGAATTTACATAAAATCTATTTTATAGTAAAAGAATTTAAGTTTGTTCAGATGGTTTTTAAACTATTATATAATAAAAATATTTTTAAGCAGAAGAGAGCTGTCTTTCACAAGTGTTAAACAGGAATTTGAACAGCACAGGTCATTGCAGGTTCAGTGCTGTGTCAGAAACACAATCTCCCCAAATTCACCCTGCCAGGCAATATGCCCAAACAAAGCCTTGCTAACTGGAGTAAATTTAAAAACTGGAGATTAAAATATAAAACCTAAGTTAAAAAATTACTGCTCCTCTACATCTCAAGGTGAAATACTTAAAACAAATGGCATGAAATTATCAAAATTCCCCTCCAGCAAATAAATGAAGCCCATGTCCAAATCTGATTCAGCTCCCACAAAGCCAGTGGGATTTCTTATGCATTAACATACTTAATTTGGCTTATAATAAGGATTTATACAAAGATTTTTTTGTTTTCTTCCGAGTAAATTAATAACCAAAACATAAGCCAAAAGCTTCCCTGGTTTTCACAGGCTCCAACCAAAGTTATCCCTCTTATACATCATTGAGTGCAGCAGGACCCATGTAATCCAATTCTTCCAACATTTGTCATTCCCATTGTTTTTTTCCTAGAATTGCAGCCCCTAAGCTGCTGAACTAATCGGACATTAAGTCTGTGGAAGTCAAAACCCCACCAAGTCCTGGGCAGAGTTTGCCCTGTGTCCAGTGCCCATCTGCATTTGTGGAATAAAAGCAAACAATGCAGCATGAAACCCCTGCTGCCAGTCCTTGAAAATCTTCATTTTGGCAGATGGGGACTGGAAAGGGATGTTATTTTTTTATTATTTTTATTATTATTAAGTTTCAGACTAAGCTTTACCAACCAGGCAAAAGCCAACAGAATTATCTTGTCTCCCTTCTAACATCCATGAGAAAATTCCATGAGGAGAGGGAACTTAAGCTGAGGGAGGGAAAGGGTTAGACAGGATACTGGGAAGGAATTGCTCCCTGGGAGGATGGGAGGCCCTGGCACAGGGTGCCCAGAGCAGCTGTGGTTGCTGCTGGATCCCTGGAAGTGTCCAAGGCCAGGCTGGACATTGGGGTTGGGAGCAAGCTGGGATAGTGGAAGGTGTCCCTGCCCGTGGCAGGGGGTAGGAACGGGATGGACTTTGAGGTTTCCTCCAACCCAATCCTGGAATTCTATGAACAGTGCAGGCCCCTGGCAGCCCCTGGGAAGCAGAGATGGAGAGCTGGGAGGACCAAGGACGAGGAGGGTGGGTTCCCTCAAAGGTGATGTCAAACCACAAGATTTTGTTTGGTCTCCTCATGGAAGAGGTTTCTCTTCTGGTGCACCACAGGGTGCACAAGAAGTGTCTTCGTGATTCCATAATTGTTAAGGCTGGACAAGACCTCTGAGATGATCAAGTCCAACCATCAATCTATCACCACCACAAACCATGTCCCCCAGTGCCACACCCAGGTTTTTGAACATTCCAGGGATGGTGATTCCACCACTGCCCCAGGCTGCCTGTTCCAGTGCCTGACCACCATTCCAGCGAAGAAATCTTCCCCAATATCCAAGCTAAGTGTTATTTTTGGATCAGACAGATTGACATCCTCCAGCTGGAGCAGGACAGGGTATTTCCAGCAGGGATTTCTCTGGGGGTCAGGGCCTCCTCTCAGTGCATGGGTCTGTGGGAAGCCAGGCTTCCAACCAAGCTGGCTGGAAGGAGAACGTAGGTGAGAAAGCAGAAATGCTCTTGAAGTGGAGTGACACGCCATGCCACACACAGCTCCAAGATTTCCTCTGGATTATACTCCCATGTTACACCAGGGTTTCTGACTAGTCTATTTTCCTCCAAACAACCTTTTGTCCTAAAAGAAACCACTCCAAACACTCCAATAATCAGAACCAGCTCAGAGGGACATTACGCTTTCCTTAACAAATGCAGCATTATAATTGTTGACAAATCCTTTCATTTCCCCTCTTATTTCTTTCTAATTGCAACAAGTTCACACCAATTTCACCTGCTTAGCTGCAAATAATACCCAAACAACTCCAGTTTTCTGCAATACCAACAACAACACAGGATGCTGGATGCTTTCTTCTCTCAGGCTCGTCTCTTTTGCATGGAAAAAGAATCATGAAGTCACAGAATCATTTAGGTTGGAAAAGCCCTCTAAGATCATCAAGTCCAAGAGGAAACGCATGTTAAGAAGTGAAACAATTCCCTTTAAATCTTCATGATGGTGGTGGTGTCAGCTTTCTGAGTAACAGCATGTTCTAATATATCCACTGCTCAAATTTCAGAGAGTGGGGAATGCTATCAACAACCTTGTTCCTGGGGAGAAAATGAGGACAGGATTCCTTGGAAATGCAAAACTGAAGAGCTCTGCTAAAAGCCACTTCAGCAGCTCCAATAAAGGTGTTGACAAACAACTCTTGGGGTTATCAAAACAGATCGTCCCAACCCAGAGTCTAAAATCACTCTGTAAGGAGTCTCCAGAAATTTTCCTTACAGGACCCCAGTGCGGCACATAACAAATGTTATTAAATTTGGAAGACACCAACCTTGATCTGGGAGCAGAAAAGATCACTTAGAATTTCCCCTCTCAAAAGCTGTCAATAAAACTTCAACACTAAATCCTACATAGAACAAAGGAAATTCCTCAGAAGGGGAAATAAAAATCACTGTGCTAATCCAGGTATTTAACAGCAAAGGCAGGAGTGGCACCAACCAAACTGATCTTAGCTCAGTGAGAAAAAAAAGGAAAAGGCCCCAAAGTGCTTAGAGAGTGGAAGCAGAGTGAAATTAATCCTTCAGCCATGCTAAGAACAGGATTCAAGCAATTAGTAACTGCACCAGGAAAACAATTTCACGTTGAAACCAAACAGCCAAGAAACTGGAGCATAATTTAGGAAAACAAATCAGAAAGAGTTGGATTTCAGGGCACAGGAGGCATAGGGAGCATGCTGCAGGAGCTGTGTCCCCTGCTGAAGACTTTCAAGCCCTCTAAAGAGATCATTTCTGCACATCCTCCCTCTCCCATAACCTGTGACCATCAGGATGCTTGAAATAAGAGTAAAGACACAGAGTATTGCTAAAATGCAGGGAAATGGCAAATTTGATGGAATTGTGGAACGGTTTGGGCTGGGAGGGAGCTTAAAGCACACGTTGTTCCAACCCCCGGCCATGGCCAGGGACACCCTCGTCTATCCCAGGGCACTCCAAGCCTTGTCCAACCTGGCCTGGAACACTTCCAGGGATGAGGAATATTTATCCTTCCCAAAAATGTCTCAACCTCCAGGACATGCTCACAGCTCTGCAGACTGGGAGAAATGATAATTCCAACTGCCTTCTTACCACCCCCTAAGCTGCCCTCTCCACAGCAATGGTGCTGGTTGGATTCCAGCCCTGGTAATCAGAGCTGTATTGTGATGGGCTCTGTTATTTGAGCTGCAAATATTTAATCAAATTTAATAAAATTGGACTACACTATATGGTGGTTTTAAATTACCAACACAAAGCCAGAGCGTTGCCTGGTGCCAAAAATCTGAAAAGCTCACCCGTAATAAAGAACTTTATTTAGGATGGGCTCCAGCCTTCCCTGCCTTTTGTTTACAGCAGATTTTTCAGGAGCCTTTCTTCTCCAAGCAACTTAACATTCTTGGCACTGGGAATTCTGCAGGATATTGCTGTGCCAGAGCCTGACGTGCTGTTGCGTTGAAAGGAAATAAAAGAAAACATTGAAATAGAAAAAAATAAAATTCTCCCCTGAACTTTACAAAAGTGAACTTGTTTGTATCCCAGACCAGTGCCCAGGAGATTAATGCTGGTGCCCAAATAGAACAAGTGCCAGCGTTCTGGGAAACCAAAATCAGCTGAATGTCCTCCTGCTGGAAAACAACAATGGGTTTGGTGGGTTCCACTCTTTAATAATGTGATTAACTCCATTTATCATCCTTAATTCCTTCTGTCTGACAGCAGGAGTTCATTCAGCAGGAGCTTTGGTGAGATCCCAGTTTGGGAAGCAGCACAGGGTGAGATGTGCAGATGTCTTCCTCCTCCTGCAGGAATTCCCGTCCAGGACCTTGGGAGCAAGAAGGGCAACTGCTGCTCAAAGCCAGTCTGACAAGCTGCCCTGAGGTGACAAGCCAGGCACGTTTGGGAGCATGTCAAAGCCCATTTTTACTGTGGGAATGTTAACAGGGTAGGAACAGATCACCTGGCATCACAAGACACAGGAAAAAGCAAAAAATCTCTTGGAATCAGGCTGCCCACAGGTCCTAAGTGATAGGTTTGGTGCCAAGGGATGCTTCCCTGCATGGAAACACTGTGATTCCCCAGGGCAGCCTGGAAGCTCTTCCATTACCCAGGGGCAGAGGATGCCATGTCCTTCAGCAAACCCAGTTTTCTAAGCTCAGCTTTTGGAGTCCTCCAGGAAGGGCACAGTCAAAAGTACCATCCCCAAAGTGACAGGGGCACCTTTCCCAGGGAAAACTCACATCTTGGAGCGAGTTTTTGACTGGGTTCCTGTGCGGCTGAAGTGTTTGTTACTTGTCAAGCAACCAACCCAAGGGGGAACAGAGACAACTGCACAGATGGGAATCCATCCAGCAAGGCAGGTGCTATGCTTCCTAGTAAGAAATTCCCAAAAGGGGAAAGTTTCATCACTGAAAGGCTGGTCAGGCATTGGAACAGGCTGTCCAGGGCAGTGGTGGAGTCACCATCACTGGAAGTGTTTAAAGAACCTGTGGATGTGGCACTTGGGGCCATGGGTTAGAGGTTGCCTTGGCAGTGCTGGTTGAAGGTTGGATGATCTTAAAGGGGCTTTTCCAACCTTAATGATTGTGTGATCTTTCCAGAAAAGCCTTTTTTGCTGTCCTGAAGCAATTCCCAGCACGGCCAGTGGGCAGAACTGCTCCCTGAGTGAGGCTGAGCTCTCAGAGCTGAGCTGTTCCCCGAAGGCAACAGCCCTGAGCTGGCTGGGTTGGGAGCCCAGGCTGTGCTGGCTCAGGCATGTGATATGGAGCTGAGGATCACAGCCAAGCCAAACAACCTGGTTTACGTAATACAGGCTTGAGGAATAACTGACCTGCTCAGCCACTGTGCAGGGAGAAGCCAGACTGAGAGAGAACTGTCTAGGTGTGAACCAAACCCTAGCAGGAAGCCTCGGTGCTTGCCCTGGCACAAACCTCCTTATTTACCTCAGGTACTAAATCGTACATAAAATGAAAATCCCTCAAGAAATGAACTTTTTCTCAGTACTTTCCTCACTCAGTAAAGCATACTTAGGCTGGAGACATGGATCTCTGCGCAAGCTTTGGGTTTGGGAAAACATCTCCCAAATTTTGACACATGGCTCTGCTGTCTCCCATGCACCTTGCACACCCCGGAGCAGCCCCAGGCTCCCTTGAACACTGGGAGCATGGTGACAGGTGAAGGGGAAGCAGATGGAGAGGGGGGGGTCAGGAAACAAAGTACAGCCTGAAATCCAGCTTTTTGGAAACATCCCTTCTTTTTCAAGAAAGTCAGATCAGAGGGCCAAGCATGATGGCAGGGATGGCTGGCAGCGCAGCAAGAGAAGGGCAGCCCTACCTGTTTTTCTGAGTGGGAAGTCGTCTTTGGAATCGTACATCCCCAGGACTGGGTGGTTGTAGGTGCCGGAGACGCCGCTTTGGGGTGGGGAGCTCTGGTCCAGAGAGCTGTGCTGGGTCTTCCTGCACAGAAGAGAAGAAAGGACAAGTTTTACACCAGTGATATGCAGAAGGGACAAGCCTGCCACCTCAGGGAGTGGGGAACGGGGAAAAGGCAAAGAGAAAGGCTCTGGCTTTCTTCTCCTGAGCACTCCTACATAAAATCTCCACTAAAATCCAATATACAGGAAGATAATTAACTTAGTTTTCAGTGTAAGACTCCACCTTGGCTCAGCTCATGCAGGTATTTAACCACAAGTATAAATTCTAGGACTGTAACCTGGGCTGGCTTTCGCTAAGTCATGTTCCTGAATCTCAGCACAGGTGAGACCTCAACTTCAGCACAAGTGAACCATTTCCTTCCCAAAATAAACCCAAGGCTTAGCAGACAGGGTCCAAAGCTGAAGCATTGAACCTGGCCAGGAGCAGCCATGCCACACAGGTGGCCCCCTGCCTTTCCTCCTGCCTGTCCTCACACCTGTCCTCCCATCCCACGAGCTCAGCAGAGACGGGGACAAAGCACTCAGCACCTTTCCAGCTGAACTTCCCCAAGATGATAATTTATGGCTTTGTTTGAGCAGGCTGCTGGAAGTAAATTACAGTCTGTTTGCTGAGGATATTAAATAATGAATGAGTTTTCTCAGCCTCCTACCAGTTTGTTGGCTGCATCTTTCCTGCTTAATGACTTGTGCCCAGCTTTGCTGTTTCTCAGGAGCTCAGCCTGAGAGAAGGCTCCAGTCAGCAGAGCAGTTCCATCAGCAGAACAACTGATTTAACCACGTAGGTGACTGTCACTGGGCTCTCACAATTTCACTTTAAATAAATACAATTTAAACCCCATATTTCTTCTAAATACTAAAGGATTTGGGACAACGGAAAGCAAGCATTTTGTAAAAAATAAAAACAAAAAAAAATGAGTGTTTGAAATTTTATACTCCCTAAAAACCAAGCTGAAAATATTCTCCTACAAAAGGTTCTTCAAGGAACCAAAATGAGCCACTCACAGCTGAAAATTGCACAATTTCACGCCATTTCTTGAGCAGTGCTAATCCCTTGAGTGCAAGCTCAACTCAGAAGTTGGCTGTTTGCTGAGATCCAGAGCATCAATTCCACTGCAAGTTAAAGCCTTCAAAAAATATGGGGCTAATGAAATACTAGGAAAACACATTGAATTTTCTACATAATTACAAAAAAACACCCCAAACCAAAAAACCCTCTGCAAATTTTACTTGAACATTAACATTTTCTACTCCCACAGACCTTCTAGTGGGAGGTGTCCCTGCCCATGGCAGGGGGTGGAAATGGCATGGGCTTTAGGGTCCATTCAACCCAAACCATTCTGGGATTCTATGGAAGTATGAATGACTCTGGTTTCCCAATCCTCCCTCTTCATTATCCAGATTTCTCTGTACATAAAGAAAAAAATTATTTTGGGGGCTCTTGCAGGACTGTGTTTTCCACACCCACCCCCTGCTGTGCCACATCCCCANTCAGCTGGGATCTACTCATTCCATGGGAAGGCAGCACGCAGAGATGCTTCTCCCCAGGAATCCTGGATGCTGTGATCCAAAAGCCCTGAGCCCCATCTAGCCACACAACGACATTTTTGGCTCTATATGAGCAACAGACTTCTGCACACA